>CM032232.1:114077500-114577500 GCA_019009955.1 Riptortus pedestris
ACTGATTGAGAAACAAGTGGGTAGATAAGACAAACAGACAATTTTTTCATTTTTGATGCTATTGTTATTAGAATGGTCTAAGAATTACTGCCTAATTTATATAGAAAATCAGAAATCCTTAGAGTAGTTTAAAAGAAACTAAAAATCAAATTTAAATAACAAAGAAAAATTCTAATTAAATTTAGGGGGGGCTCAGGTTAGCCAGTGAGTTAAAGTGTTGCCGTTAATCTCACATGGTAATCCTAGAGTGGAGAGTTCGATTCCCGGCAGGGCAAAGGAATTTATTTAGTGACGGAATTCATTAAATGAAATCCTTAGTCCCATCCTGACTAGAAAAGGGTCATAACCTGTAGATAACCCGTCACCAATTAGTCTTAGTTGAAAAAAGTGGGTGTTAATAAATAATTAAAATTAATTAAAATTAACATAAGTTAAAGCAACATATTTAAAAATAACATACCTCAGTCTTTTTATTTTCCCTTATAATGTCAATGATTTCTCCTTTGATTGGGAATGTTGTAAGCCTATCAGGAGTGTCGATATTATACCAAACACAAGCTTGAGTCCTTGATTGAGCAACAACTACATCGCTCCCAGGGACCCACTGTAATCCAGAAATATTCTTACAAAAATTTGTAAATTAAAAATCTGATGAGTTTTTATTTGAAAGATACCTGATATATATATGTTGAATCCCAGTAATAAATATTTGAAATAGAGTATCATTCACCTGTTAGTAGAGAGTAGAAAAATTCGATGTATAGTACACATTTTATTATATCACGGGAAAAAATGTGATATATAATACAAGAATCCAAAATATGTAATTTTAACTTTTTGAGGTTAATGCAGGTAGAGGAAAAATAGCCACACTTCGACAGAAACACAAAATATAAAAGTGCACTATAATTCTCTTCCCCCACGCCCAGAATATCAACATAGGATTTTAAGGTTAGTTGTTTTTGAGAAATAAAAAGATGGATGTGTACAGACATTAATCTTGAAACTTGACTAGATGGATTCAGGCAGGGTTGCAGTGAATAATTCCATTGGAACTGCTAGAGTTATATGAAACTCAAACACATGTAGCTAGCATAAAATCACTCCAGTTTTATTTTTATTTATTTTTTTTATTTTTTTTTATTTATTTTTTTTACCATGTATAACTTTCCATAGACTAGAAAATATAGAAAAATTTAATTATTTATTGTATCCAAAGGGAAAAAAAATTATATATTTCTGAATTGTTAATACATTTAATCTCGAAATTGCTAAAAGAACATTGAAAAATATGCGATGAACTATAAATATTGTCAAAGCCTAACTTCTTGTTTATTTGAGTATGTCATAGGTTTCATTTTATCATAAAATGTCTTTAGCCTATTAGAAAATAATGTATGAAAATTATGTATATATGACAAACAATGATTACATGGAGGCAACACTGTATAACTAATTTCTCTTTGCTGCTTGCAATTTGTTTCAAATAAAGGTTCTAGTGATAACAGAAATGATAATTTTATGTAAAAGTGTTTAATTGCAAAGTCTTCTACAATTTGTGCAGGATAATAACTCTTCAATTTCATAAATTATGACTACACAAATTTAATGGGTATGCAAAAAGATTAATTTCATTTCATTATATCATTCTAGTTACACATTTATATTCTTACAAGCCTCATTTTTTGCTAAGCTAATAAAAAAAATATCATTAGGTGTATCTGAGGAACAGGTATTTCAATAATATACAGTAATTAATATAGTAATAAATTTTATAATCTCAAATATTACCTGAACATAAGAACAGTAGCTCAAGATTGCCTGTCGTATAGCAGTTCTAGTATCGAGCAAATACAATCTGCTCTTTTTGTCTCGAAACAACAATTTACGGCCAGTTTCATTCAACTCAAGCCAGTCAATCTTGGAATCATGTGACACTTGCATTATTTGGATTCCATAAATGAGATCAACTAAACATAATAGAAGAATACATTTAGGATAGAGCATGGGATTGCAAATAAGTAAAGAACTCAAGTAAAGTGTGTGTGTGTGTGAGAGAGAGGGTGCGTGCGTGTGTGGATGCGTTTGTGCATGTGTTTAATATACAAACACTACTGTTATCAATGGATATTACATTAGAAAAATAAATAAGCTGTGCAAGTGATCAAAAGGTTAGAGGAATGCAACTTTTTGTTAATAAAAACTATAGCAGAATTTCAAAACTGATATGACACTGTCAAAAAATGTTTTTAGGATTTTATATTATTTCTGTTGTCCTATATGAGTTCGTGGACAAATGAGAGTGAGTGTTTTAAGAGATGAATATATATCTGTATTCAAGTTCAAGTAGAATAAATAAAGTTTATTAATTAATTCAACCTTTATGCTACTAAGAGTAAATGTGATTACAAGAAATAAAGGGGCATGGTAAATTAGAAAAACATTCAATATTTAAAGAAGATTCTACAATAGCTGGACTAAAAAGCTTTCCCATGAATGCTGTAGAGAGCTCCGCAACTAATCTAAATATATATATTTGATCTATATATATATTTATATAGAAAGTTTCTGCCGATTTCTTCAAGGCTACACAAGAGCTGCTGCTGATTCCCTGTTACCACAGTTTGATGTCACTAGTTTTGAGAAAGACTATATATCTGGCATGCTATTTATTGCTCAAACGCCATTAAAGCTATCCATTTTTGAAATGTTTGGTAACTGGAAACAAAAAATGGATTGCTTACAATAATATTCAATCAGGAGGAGGGGGTTATTCCAGTGAGCACCACCAACCACTTCAAGGCCAATATCCATGGCCAAAAAGTTATGCTCTGTTGCTGGAAGCATTGGAAGTGTGTACTGTTCTCGAAAAAATTAACTCTGATAAATACTGTAGTCAGTTAGACAGCAATCAATCAGAAGCAACCATAGTTGGCAAACTGGAGAGGTGGTGTTTTTTAACATGGAAATATCAGACTCCACCCATCTTTAGTCACACGGAAAAAAATTGTTGGACTATAGCTGGAAGGTTTTACCACACCATCCAAAATAGCCTGGACTTAGCCCTCTCAGACCAACATTTGTTTTATTCCCTCCCAAATTCCCTTAATGGTAAGAATTTTAATTCTTTAGAGGACTGCCAAAAGAAACTGAATCAGTGTTTATGGTGTTCAATAAATCAGTGTAGGGCGTACAAGAACTGCATATCAAACAAAATGGTAAATATATTGTAGATTAAATTTGGTCAATAGTACTCTTTATATTTTCCCTGAAAATTGGCAGAAACACTCAGTACAACCCAATAAAATAGGTCCAGATACCTCACAAATTAAACTGTAGTAGTTTACAGTTACTACCACAAATATTAAATTGCTAGAACAGTGGTAAAAAGTGCCTCAACAACAACAAAAAAAAGTGCAATAACAAACAAACAAATTATTTTGAGTAACAATCAATTACAACTCATGCATTAATTTTTTCAATTTCAGTTTTTACTGTGTGGCAATGAAATAAAAAATTAAAAGGTAGAACACTTACCAATGCAAATAGTTTTCCTGTCAAGAAGATAGGCTAATTTTTTATTTTCATCATCCATGTTAGGGAGTTTTCTCTCATTGATGCGTACACTAATCAAATGAGGATTCATGAACTCAGTTCTGAAAAAGAAGAATCAATTTATGCTAGCTAAATAAATTTGTATAGTCCTGACAGTTTTGTTACTAGTCCAACACATCAATATATTTGAGAGAAATTATGTTCGCTCATTCTATATCAGTATTTATGTTAGTATATTATGAATTTATTTTTGTCAGAACGAATCTAATAGGTCATAAAATAAGTTCGTAGCGTTTTTTACTGGTGATTTCAATAAAAACTTGAATTCTTGAACATATTTTTAATCAATTATATATAACCCATTTTGATCTATTACATGTTGCCATCTTTCAGATCATTTTTTAATTCCACCCCTCCCCCCAGAACTTCTCAGATTTTTGTGCAATGAACTCCTCTATGTGAGTTTTGCAGTCCTCAAGTAAATTAAAGTGTTTCCTATTAAGAGAGTTTTGAATGGCCTGAAATAAGCAAAAATCTGTTGGAGGCCAAATCTGGTGAATTGGGTGAGTGGGGGATCACATCCCAGCCAAACTCCAATAATTTCTAATGTAGGCAGGATGAAAGAATTGGCTATGTTTCCACTAAAACAATTTACTAAAACGGTAAAGCGCTTTCAATGCAGTGCATCATCATCAGTGCCGTGTAAGTGTGTGCCAATAGGTGATGGCAGGTTGAGCTTGCCGAGCTTCCATATTCTGAGTTGGTATCCTGGCAGGTGGAAGTGACTTCGAATGTAGGCATAATGAAAGAATTGGCTACGCTTTCACTCTAACAATTTATTAAAACGGCAGAGTGTTTTTGGTGCCAATAATTTCTGACGGATCAGCAAAGACAAGTGAGGACGGGCGTTACCGTGATGGAAAACTATGCCTTTGCTTTCTCTTCCATTTTGAGCAAGTATACCACTTAAAGATAAGGAATCTCGGTTGAAACTGATGCATAAAAGCACCTTAACTAATCCTTTTTTAGAATATGTAAACATTATTGACCAAGTAAACATGATTTTATAAACACAGAGAGGATTCAATTGAAATATCCTTAATGCAGAATAAACCATTTAAATAGACAGAACCCTAGGCCATACAAGAACGTTAGCTACCTACTATTTAGTTACTAACTTCCCATTTCCAATCATAAAGAATCATGTTCTTTTATAAACATTTTATCACACATTAAAATCTTATGCTCACCTTACAGAAGTAAGAATATCATTGTTTCCATATTCAACAAGAGTTAATTCTCCTGCATTAAAAATTAGGCATACATTTGGATTATCCAGATAAAACTTCTCTTTCCTGTCTGAATCCTGCCAACTAACTTCACTTAAAAGGTTTCTATCCAGATCACCTACAGAAAGGAAAAACAAATCAAAAAAAAATGTGAAGAAATAAGTAGATAGGCAGTTTTCTCAATGCTTTGATTGATAATGCCGACAAGCGTCAACAAGAGTTTCTTTTCACTAAAACACCATGTTGATAACTGCAATTCTTTTTAAAATAAAAAAACTCACCTATATACATGATATTTCTATTTTAAAACATGAGATACTATCATAAATTTCTGATCACGGGCATCAATTAAAGTTAATGTATGAGACAGACAATGTATTAAATAGTGCAGATTCATGTTTGAAAGGCCCAGAGATTCCTCTGAGAAATTTTAAAAGCTTTGCAAAAATATGCTAATTATTTTTAGGCATACATCTAATGAGTAATAAAATAAATGAGTTTATTGTTCAATAGCCTGGGATTTTGAAAGGTTTATTCAGGTCCTTTATTTTTTTTTAAAGGAGGGGCTGAACTCCTACCTCTAAACAAATCCATATTAAATTGAAATTTAAATATAATACACTTATAGCATAATATATAATTCAAATAAAAGCAAGATATTTAAGATATCTGTTATAGAAGGCAAAAGTCAAGATGTTTGAAAAGTATACTTACTTGAAGATACTAAATCATCTTGAGTTACTGATATCAAATAATTCTTATATTATTTTTCTATTGAGCATTTATGTAATTTTAGTTACAATAATAAATAAAAAAATAAACGAATATATAAAGAAAGTTGTATAATCTTTGTACCAAGCAGAAGAGTTTCTGGTGTCCTTGCAAGTAAATATCGGTCATTTCCTAGAATACGAACATCATCAATTTCATATCCAAACCTAGACCTGAGGATTACTCCACGAGATTCAGTATCAAGTGGTTTAACAAGAACTTGACTTGCTCCAACATACGTCAGCTCAAACTTATTCTTCCAAATAGATCTCCTAAAAAATATTCATCAATTGAAGTAATTAACCAAAATAATGAATCATAAGAAACTAACTGAGGCTATGCTCAAAAAATCTTTAAGACCTGTAATGAGTCTGATATGCAATACCATACATTTCACCAGTAGGTAGCTAGATATATTTTCCCTAAACAGCTGTGTGGAAGTATTCAAGCAATTGGAGTTTGAACCATAGACTTATTATATTTATTAACATCCACTTTGTGCTACTATGGCTAATTGAGATGGATTATTTACAACACTTTTCTAGCTAAGGTGGGACTAAAGATTTTATTTAATGTGTTCGTCATTAAATAAATTTCTATTCTCCAGGCAGGAATTAAACCTGCCATTCTGGGCTTCCAAGTGAGATTAAACCAACACCCTTACTCACATGACTAATGTAAGCCCATTCTTGAAGAATAAAAGTTAACCAGTTCTTAACAAATTTATTTTTACAATAAACATTATTGAAGAAACATATTAATCATAATTTTGGTTCATATCCATCATTATAAATAACATTCAACAATAAGGATTTCAACTGTCCTATCTCAACTAGTATTAGAATATGAAATCGTAATAACCTTTGTCAATTTGAGATGGGTCAAAAAGTTTTACATAACTTAATCTTAGTGATAAAGTGATGTTCTATACCATACTCGATATGTAACCGTTTCACAGAGATCAACAGTGTGTCATTCCAACATGTGAAAAATCGTATACACTTTTTTTATTTGACCCTGGTAATGGAGACATTTAAAATTTTTAGAGATTATCCACCTCAAAACTTCCCTCCCACTGGTTTGATTTCTGCCATTAACGAATCTGATCTCTTTTTTTACATAAAAAGATTAAATATTGAGTTTGGCAACGATTGAGCAAAATTGCGGCATCTACAATTTATATTTGTCTTTAACGCTCTAGCAATCACAATTTTTGTTTGATTGTTACCAAACACGGCATTAAATCATTTTATGTAAAAAGAAAGATCAAGTTTTTTAATGGCTGAAATCCGACTAGTGGGAGCGAGGGTTTAGAGAGGTGATTTTCAAAAATTCAAAATATTTCTGTTACTATACGTCGGATCAAAAAATTGTAAAGAACCAATCTAGCAAAGTTTATATATATTTTTTTGTTGCATAATATTTATTACATATTATAACTAATTATACAACACTAAAAAATACAAATTATATATTATTAAGTTAAACATTATACCTAAACATATTTTACTAAAATAATTATAACAATCATCTATCAGACAACCACTATAATAACATTTTTAACAAAAGTTGAAGCATTTATTGACTTACTTGACTACTGATTCAAAAAGCTCAACTGAGCCACAGAGACCACTGCACGCTATTCTGGATCCATCTCTCTTCCAAGAAAGGGCTGTAATGGTATATAAATTTTCAATTTCTTTAACATTAATTTCATCCCAACTAAGCTTCCTTGGGCTCCAGATGTATGTTCGGAGTCTGAAACAGGCAATACATGAAATTAAATATGACAAATCTCTATAAGGCCCTTGAGCTAATTGTTTCCTTTGAATACTAATTTTAATCTATTAAAAAAAGAATAAAAATTAAAAATAAATTTCAGATTAATTCACTTACTTTTTAATAATCACTAATAGCCCCAGATGTCTGATAAGGGGAAAAATCTGTAGAGTATTATTATGAATTTGTCTAAAATATATAATATAATAGATGGAAAAAGGATGGCAAATTAAACTAAAGCATTTATTTTAATAGCTTGAGCCATTTGTTTTATAATTCGGATAAAGTATTGTGGGATATTGGATAAGTTTTAATCGGAATGTTTTGGCAATCATTTGGTAGTGTTGATCAGTTAGAGGCAGAGAACCAGCTTGGGGATACTCTTGGTTTGTGTGTTATATATTTTAAAAATTATTATTCTTAATAATTATTAATATGATACTGCTGTATTTGATATTTTTCACAAATTTTGACAACAACACATGGATGGAACAAATTTTGATACTTTGTTTTTTTTTTTTTATTCAAATAGCTACTAATTTCAACAATGATGAATATGCACTAGAGGATTGAATAGAAGTCCAAAATCAAAGCCTAGTTACTACAAACTAAGTTTGCTCTAATTTATGTGTGATTCTCGAATCCTGGTATAGGATTCCATAGCACCACTACTGACTGCTCTATGCTGATCTCAATATCATAAGTAAACAAGTACTAGCCACAACAGTCCAAGTAGAATTTATATCTTTACCACCATCTTATATCATTCAGTAAGGTCAACAGTTAGGATCATGTAAATCAGTACATGTCCAAAGATTTTAATGACTAAAGCAACGTTAACCTGTCTACAGTGTGGTATGTCTGCCAGAATTCAATATAAATTTGATACAAATAAATATCATACTCATACGGCATTTCAATCTTTGGACTAATAGAGAAGAGAGGACTGGGCGTTGATTCTCAGCAAAGTCCATTCTGGTGCTTTCCCATTATCCATTATCCCCTCATCCTCTCCACTAACCTATGACAAATAGCCACAGGCAGAACCTATAAGGCAGTATGAAAAAATGCTATGCTGGGGAAAATATTTAGATTTCAAATTTTTTTGCTTCTTATGGTTTGCTTTATACATTCTTCTGGCATATTTTCCTTTATCCATACATTTTAATTCTAAATCAACTAATTGACTCCAACAAAATAAAGACTATTTAGTACCAAGTTTGGCCACTCAATGCTCCTTTAACCATCTCCCAGTAAGAGAAAATACTGGTCATGGCTTTCAAATTTATATGCACAGCAGTCTCTACAGTTCATATACCATTACCACTGGTTTACTAATGTTTGCAGTCCGTTTGAGGTCGTTAGTCTTTAACATTCCTTTCAGCATATATGAGTATTGAAATCACTTAATACCAACTTGGAATTGTAATTCGGTTATTCATCATGCTATTTGACCTAGCAGATGAAATTTGTATCGTCATTCACTATATCCTTAAAAGGGCAGAGGTGTCAACTAGTCAACTATATATTGCAGAATATATCCCTTTAGTCTGATTCTGTCATTGATACAGTAGTATCCCAGTAATGGTTGCACATTTTGACCGATTCCATTCTAGTAATACATTTATCTCCCTGAAAAATATTAAATAACAGGATAATTAAGAGTGCTCAAAGAATTGGTCTTCTATCAATCATATAAGCCTTCATATAGATATCAAAAGGATTTCTTAAGCTTTTAAGACAATCTTTTTATGAGGGCTCATAGACTAGTAAGTTATCATAACTAGACAAGATCATCCATAACATTGAATGTCAAAGTTACTCACACATTCTGGGGACTAAATTCTAAGAAGCTATAATAGAATAAACATGTGCCATAAACTAGTGACAGGCAGTGGTTCAATAGCCAATTCCTTATAAATAAATAATTTTTGATCTTGCCCATCCCTAGTGTTTTGTGGATGATGGGCATGGATCACTCACATGCATAGTAGCTAAATTCGATTATTTTACTTAAGATTATAAATTTTAATTCTATTTGCACGAGTTTACCTATCAAAACTACCAATAACAACAGCCTGGCCGCTGGGACTGCAAGCAGCTACAGTGAATTCCTTTTCATTAGGGTAATCAAATTGTCTATAAAGTCTTCCATCTCTGTCATAGACAGTCACTCTCTGGTCACATCCAGCAGCCAGAATAAATCCACCCCCGGGCCAAGCAAGTGCGTATGGAGGACAGCTGTGAACAACAACTCTCCCCTTTTTATGAAAAAGAAAGAAATAATTAGTCGGCTTAGGCTTAGAAATTTTAATAATGTGATTCAATCCAATTGACAATATAAAAAAACTAATTATTGATGAATATAAATGCTATTGCTGAAGGTGAATATGTCCACTTGTTCTGGAATTGCAACTCCAATAAAAATCAACTTCATATCAAGCTGATGAAGGCATTCATTACCCATAAGTCTTTTAATTAAGAAATGAGAAAAATTGTCTTATTATTGACAAACAACAAACATGGTATCAAATAAAATTATTAGTCAGGAAAAACTTTTGTTTGTGAATGATTTACTGTGCCTAAAACCTGATATTCTATTATATATATATATATATATATATATATATATATATATATATATATATATATATATATACATATATATTAGTTTTAAATCTTGTCAAATAAATCTACTTATTACTTTGTGTTGTTTTACTTCTCAATAGCAATGAAAGAAATCAATGTGTCCAAACAAAAATATAAGAAGTAATAAATGTGAGTCCTTAAGAATAAACAAAAAGCCCATATATATTTTCATGATGTGTTCTTGATTTATTAAGGCTTCGTATGAAGTGGATTAAGTAACGAAGTGGAAAGACATAGCAGTTCCTAAAACTAATCTGATTATATTTTTAAAATTTAAAAACTCAAATCCTTCAAAAATAAAAGAAAGCTAAACTAATAGTTAAAATAAATGTTTAAATAATGCAAACCTGTTGTTCCATAGAAGAATCATCTGTGACATAAAACCTAACTATGCTCCCATCGTCATGCCCAGAAAGGAAGCCAGTTCCTCTAGAGCTAAAATCAAAAATACTGTCATTAATGTTAATTCACATACATGAATATTTAGGACTTGATTTCGAAATAAATACCAAAAAATTATTCATGAAAATTAATACAGATAATGTTAATAAATTCCACTTTATGCTAATATGGCTAATTGGGAATGGTTACAACTCTTTTCTAACCAGGGTGGGACAAAGGATTTTATTCAGGGAGTTTGTGACTAAATAAAATTCTATTTCCCACATAGGAATCGAATCAACAACTCTAGGTTTACTTAGTGTATTAAGCCTAATGTATAACTCTCAAGACTAACCTGAGGTCCTTAAAAAAAATTAACACCAGTGAAAAAAAAGGTTAATAAGCTACTAGTAGAGGGTAAAGAGTAAAATTATAAAATAATATTCTGATTTCAGAGTGTTCACACTAGTAACTGAACTTGGGACGAGGTAAATGTCATTTTAGCCTTATGAGTTTGTATTCATACATCCTTAAATTAAGGGCTATGAGCACAATTTAATGAAGGGCTCTCTTAATAAAATTTTTAGTCCTCATCCTTGGCAGAAAAGGATAGTAAGCTTTAGACTGCCCACTCCGAATAGCTTTCCTGCATTAAAAGGGTATTCATTTTTCTTTTTAAGAATTAAATACAGGAGAGCAAGAGACAGGATGCACTAAATAATAATAATTTAATATTTTAAATTTGTTGTGTTCTTATAAAAGATTAAAATGTTTGGCCTAGGATTCAAAAGTTTCTCTCAAATGTAAAGCATATTAAAAGGAAACAAAAAAAATTCATAATTAAGTGTTAATTGTTTCTAAATGTTTGGAGGTATCATGAAGAAATAAAATCAACGGCAGAGAGTGATCAGACAAGAATGAGTAGAATCAATGTGGTATGGCCACTGGCAATGGCTGGGGGGGGAGGGGGTAATGAGGGTATTAAGCAGATTTAATGAGAATATTAAGAACACAGATGGTAGAGGTACAACAGTTTCTGGTTTATGCAGACCTATCAAATTGGCAAAATGCAGATAAGCTGGGTTACTAAAATTCCAAAAAGTTAGAACACATGCCAATAGATGTAATCTTTTGCATATATGTAAATCAAATAACAATTAACTCTTAGGTTATTCAGGACACACTATTGTGGCTCCTTACTATTTATTTTTAAAAACCCTTAGCACTTTCAGGAATTTACATTCCCATCACCAGAGCGTCAGTGCGAAGGACGTGCCTAGAGAGATGATACTAACTGTGCAACAAAACTGTGTCCTGAATAGCCTGATTCATCGCCCTCACCACTAGCAGAAAATAAAAATTAATTAATTCTTACTTTGCGGCCAAGGACACAACATATGAATTTGTATTAAACAAAGTTTGAGTCTTATTTGTAGTAATGTATGCAGCTCTCACTTTGCCATCAGCTAAACCAAAAATTATTGGGCCTTCATTGAGCCAAATAAGACATGTGACAGCTGCTTGTTGTGGAAATTTATTCGTAATGGCTTTCTTGTCTCCCCTAAAAATATAAAATAATACTATTATGGTAAAAATACTGAATGCCTGTATAACAGTATTCCTAAAATAATGGGTCCTTACCAATCATCTCCAACTTTATAAATGTAAATTATATTGTCAGTTTGCCCAACAGCAATTTTTGTTGAATCAGGAGAAAAGGCTAATCCTTTAACTGAGTAACTCATCTTAGAATTCTGTTAAGCAAAAATATTGATATAACAATTTGGCTAGGATTTAAATAAATTTGGTTAATTTTTGTTGAGACTCATGCTACTACGTGCAATTAGTTTTCATAAATCTGAAGAAGTAGATAATAAAAAAATCACCAACCCTGGAATCTGAGGGCTTAGTAGTAAACTTATCTTTTCTAACTCCATGCTCATCAAAAAGTAAAACAACTCTGTCATAATTACATACAGCTAATTTGAGATTGTTGGGGGACCAAGCCAATGCCAAAACACTATTGGGTCCATCCTAAAATAATTTTTAAAAATTAGAGACTTTTAAAATATTTCAAAAGAATCATTTCACTGACAATACCTTGGCAGGATAAACAGTTTTTAAATGTTTCAGTTGCATTCTAACATATTTAATTGAACCGGTTCAAATAACTCTAAGAGAGAAATGCTCATAAGAATAAAATCTTCTCAAGGACCCCAATGGAAGTTGAGGCGCAAACGAAGACTTGTTTCCATGGTAACAGGAAAACGTCTATAATTTTTGTACATAAATAGGAAATCTAAACTAGAAGTATTAATAATATTTTATTTAAATTCGTTGTTAGTAGAGTTAATTTTTTTAAAGTATTTATTTTTAATTTCGATAGTCGTATTTATTCTCCCAATACTAAATTTCTTCTAATAATTTTCCCTGAAATAAGATAGCTTTGATCAGGTTATATTATTTTCTTTTGCATCATTTAAAATATATTTTAAGCTGTTATTATAACAGTTTCTCACAAAACGATTTTACTGATAACAAACATTGTGTATTTCAAATCTAGTGATATCATGGGCAGGCTGTGAGGTTATCTATACACATACAATATGGCCGCGATGGGAGGCCAGTGGTGTAGTGGTGTGAGTTTTAGATGTGATTATATTATTATATACTCTGAGTGATACTGTATCCCGGGTGGATTTTCCGACCTAGTGCTGCCCCAGAAATTTATTCCTTATGTGATATGGGTGCTAAAGCGAGCACAGCTAACGGTGAGGAGGGGAACAGAGAGAGGACTTTCTCAACTTCGAGTGGGTCCGAAGTTGGAGCCAGTGGAGGATTTGGTATACTTCGCGGTCTTCCGGGCGTTGTTTCCAATGACCAAAGGGCGAGATCATTTTCAACGTCAGACGGGCCTGATGGACTTCACAATGGGACCGAAGCCACCTTCGACCTTTCAGAATCTGTCGAGACTGATAGTAGTTCTAACGATGAACATTTGGATAGCCCTTTAGCAACAAATTTACCACGTGTCTACACTGCTCATTCTCTACCTTCACATATTTTCTCCTGGAATGGTAAGTGAATTACATACCTGTCACTTAAGTAGTCAGTTTATCTAGTTGTCAAAGTTTGACAGGTGATAGTGAATGATTTGTGTTTCCTCATTTTCTGCTAATTTTTTGAGCAAGTTAAATTACTCTGTGTTAAAGTCATCATGTGTCATTCACTTTTCGCCGAACACCATAAATAACTCTTTCAACTTTCCTGTTACAGGATTAATTTGTTGAAATCTTATCAGCCTCTTCTTTTTAGAAAGTGACACTCTGTTTAGACATTTCAATCAATTTCAGCAGCATTTGGTAGGTGATAAATGTCACATATTGAGCACATCCTCTCAATAGTTAGGGACTAATCCCATTATCAGTTGACTCTGCTATAAGATTTCTAGTGTTCTTTCGTATTTAGAACAATATCCTAACATTCCTTCATCTACATTTGTCCATCTACAAAATATTTGTCTAATATGTTCATCAATGATATGAATACATATATTTTATTATGCTTATATATTATATATTAGGTTCCTTGGGTTTAAGGATATTATTTTGTGTCAATTTTAAGTTAAAAATCATTATATTTGTTATTTCTTTCTTCCGAAACATCTGAGTTGGCTGATAATGCTGTTGTTAAAATTAAAATTGATTATGACCATTGACCTTGTGACTTTGAAATATGTTGTTGCCTGTCTAATACCTTTTAACTCCTAGATCACATTACCTGCCATCCTTTAAAAATGAGTTATTGTCCCAACCTTTTTATATTAACAGTTGCATTTTCATTAGTCTGGTAGTTCTGTCCCTTGGTTAAGTTAAGAATTTTTCTTCAGAAATGTGTATAACTTATTATTTTTTTAAATTATAATATAGGGACCTGAAGAACATAAATTAGCTCTATTGAGAATTAAAATAAATGTATATTTCTCACTATTCATTTTGATTAGTTTATTGCTTTTTATTCCTTATAGAACGGTAAAATTTGCTATACCACATTCTTCTCTAGGGAACATTATTTAATTTCAAAATATATAGAGTACTTAGCTATCAATAGACATTTTAATATCTAACATTATTTATTTTTTTATGAAGCATTATTTTATATTTATAAAGAAATGCATTATGAATCATATAAATATCTATAATTCTTAATCTTAGCATCATTAAATCAGAAATAAGATCCACAGCTTTCAAAAAATGTGTTTATTTTTTTTTTTATGTAATTATATTGTGATATCTCTCTGATGTATCTTTAATTTCTTTAAATCTACTACATTTACGGTGTTGGCCAAATTTATTCCTTTTGATTTACCAACATTGGAGTTATTAATTAAATGTTAACACCTTGAAATTATTCATATCATTGATATAATGTTTTGATCAGACCTATTAGCCACTCTTCAATTAGAGGACTTAGGAATTATATGTCTCTTGAAATGGATTGCCTTGAATCATAATATCCATTAGGCTTGAATGTTTGTTATCAATTCCCATTTTAAACCCTTTTTTGACCTTTAGAAATGAATTAATATTTCTATATACAGATGTTACCTCCTCCATTAAGAGCTTTAATGCATTTAATTAATTGAAACAAGTTTATCTCTTCCCTATTATATACAATGCATACAGCATTGGTAAAATTTTATCGAAATAAAATACTTTTTTATTAACAATTATAACTTGTAAACAAGATTCTTGTATATATAAATTTGTTTTTAATTTATTTTAAATAGTTCTCATATTTTATATTTAACCTTGTTTTTTTATTTTAAAAAATCAATAAAATTTAATCAAAACAAACGGTGATATGAAAATTACTCAAGTAAATTGTATCCCTTTTTTTTATCTTATTTGACATTACATTAAGGGGTCATAAAATTGATTGCCTATGTGTTACTTCAGTGTTGGCAATTTTATTATCTACCCAACTTTCTTGAGTGAAGGGTAATGATTTTAGTCCTTCATGAATGTTCACAAGTTAAAAAATATTTTTTAAGTAAAAAAGGGAAAACTTGAATCTTAATCTGGCCATGAGATCATGGTTGTAAGAGCTGATCATACCCCAAGAACTTAGTAGAGTGAAAAGTATATGTTCAGAATTTAATATATAAGTTCCTGCTTTTACTGAAATGAATTGAAAAAATGAATTCGGCAAAATACATGGAAAGACTTAGGGACATTAGAGATTCGTAGGAGATAAAGAACATAACCAGTATAAGTGAAAATGAAGCAAGTTCTATAAATTATTATTATGAATAGGATAAAGCAGTACATAATAAGAATAGAAACAAAATCATTCAATTAGAATAGAAGAGGAATAAAAGAATTAATTTCACTCTTAATGGTTATACAGAACTGATGTATCAAAATACAATATATGCATAAAGAAAGCTAGAAAAAGTAGATTTAGCTAGAGGTAGTGTATAGATATAGAAAAAGCTTTGATACTCTGAAATGGAAATTAATGTTAGACTGAACGAGAAAAATGAGAATTGAAGAGTTGAAAGTCTTTCAAGGGATTTGAAATATTTACAATACCAACAATCACATATTGTCAAACACAAACCGAGGAATGCTCATATTAATAAAGGTATACAACGTTATTGTACATATTAATGCCAAAACAATTAATTTCATCAGATTGTCTGGTAAAATAATCTAGATGCAAGTTTTAAAAGACAGCCATAACTAAACTTTAGAGAAAGGACCATAAAACAAATTTTTCAGTAATTGAGAAGAAAAAAAAGGCAATGGAAAATACCTGTAATTAATTATCGGAAGAACATTTACATGATCGAAATATATGTGTAAATTAGAACATTTACATAACGATGGAAGCTAGGAAGGTGGCATGTAGCAAAGAGTATTATTTGACGTGTTGAGTAAGATTACTACTTAGGGAATATGATAGATGTTGCTTACATATCCTTGCAGTGAAACGTGAACCAAATTAAGTAAATAACCTATAAACTTATTTTGGAGATGTCACATTTGCTCGAAAAGATATGTGCGAGACTCTCCAGTGAGTGGAATTTGAGAATTTCTGAGTATAGTGGATGCCATGAGATTCAGCTTACTTCTTGTCCTGAAGTTATTTATAATCACAGTCAGTATGGCAGTCCTACTTTTTATGAGTAGAAAGAGCAGAACTCAAGTCAGTATGATGAGTGGTTTTCAGTATGTGTCATTACACAGAGGGAGAGTGACTATAGCTAATATTAAGAAATAAAACAGTGAAATACGTGAGGCATCAACGGGTACTCAGGCCATCACTCTTTATTTATTGAATATATGTACAGAAATAATGTTGGCTAACACATCTCAGTTGGAAATCTTACATTTGCTGTTAGCAGGCTTTATATCTAAGAGAGAGAAAGCAAGTACTTTATTCAGTACTCAGTGTTCTTAGAAACCTGATCATGGTTCTCTTAGTGACATCTTCCTGATTGTCAAATGCAGTGAAAAAAATAACTTAGGCAGAAGTAAATGGTCTGTGGAATGTTGTCCTGAATTTTCTTTTTTGGTTTCATTATAGTGAAGGAACTGTATCTCGAATAGTGTCTGGCATTTATATTTTATAAAAAAATTCAAAATAACTCCCGGATGTTTATGGTACATTAGTTGCAGTATTTAAATAACTATTTTAACTTTTCACATGGGAAAATGGTTTATTTATTGCACTTCTATTAAATACGTTAAAGATGCTGCATAAACTAAGCAGATTTCCTACACGGTGGTACAACACACTATTGTTCTATTTTTACAATATCTTTTCAGCTTGTAAGTAAAAATCCGAGAGTAGAAGTGGGGGTTTACTGAAGGTCAGTAATCACTTGTCTAGTAAGATTGTTTCTATAACATTTTTCGATAAAACTCATAATAACAGAGATATTTTTATGTTTTAATCTCCCCCCTCCCTCCCTAGTATTCTCCAATTTCAGCTGTTAAATACTATGAACTTTAGTGCAGTATTAATAATTATATATCAAGTATCACATAAATTTCGTAAAATCTTAATGTCATCATACAACAGCTATTGAGGTTGTACTTACGATGGGATTTTTGAAACATTCCTTCAAATGTCCATCAATCCTACCCAAGGCATAAGAAAATGAGATGCGCTCAAAATTATATATATATATATATTTATATATATATATATATATATATATATATATATATATAAAATTGTGTTGATGTTTTCGACCAGGTTATATTTATATACAGCCCTGAAGAAGAGAAAATAAAGATTCTCGAAATATCGGCATAAACTAAGATTTTTTCATCAACATTGACCAAAACTCCAAAAAGAATAACAACACTATATATATATATATATATATATATAGAGAGAGAGAGAGAGAGAGAGCGAGAGAGAGAGATTTTCACTATTTGAAATCATAAACCTAATGTGTATATTTTTGTCAGATTTCCCTTAAGGGAAATCAGCTATTCAGGTTGTACTCATGATGCGAGTTTTGAACAGTTTCTTCAAATGTCCATCGATCGTACATAGGAGATGACGAAAATGAGGTCCGTTCAAAAGTTTATATATATATATATATATATATATATATATATATATATATATATATATATATGTCTGTTGACGCTCTAGCGGTCGCAATTTTTGTTTGATCGTTACCAAACTCGGAATTTAATCGTTTTATGTATAAAGGAAGATCAAGTTCGTTAATGGCTGAAATCGGACCAGTGGGAGGGGGTTTAGAGGGTGGATTTTTGAAAATTCAAAATATCTCCGTTATTATGCGTCGGATCGAAAAATTGTATAGAATAAATCTTATTGCAAATTAAATTTACTATAAATATTGTTCTATACATTTATTCTGTATCTTGAATATTAACCGAGATATTTGCATTTGTATTCTGCGTGTGGTCACCAGTAGGCTATGTTCGGACTTTCCGCCGAGAGCTCTGGCGGCTGTTTCTATAACTATCCGTCCCTCGTGAATAGGTTTAGAGGTTAGGTTAACTGTTTTTTGGGGCTAGAAACTACTGGGTTATTACGCCCTAAATAATGTTTTAGGTTTAGAGGTTTCTTACTACTACAGTTGTTATTAGGCAGATTTCTCTATTGTAAACTTCACGTGGGAAATCTGCTTAGTTTACGCAGCCCCTGCGTGACGGACTTTTTTAGTATTCAGCCTTCAGTAAACTCTCCTCCTACTCATACCATATAAAGTAACTTAGTGCATACAGCCACGAAATCATGTCCAAATAGCTAGTGAAAAAAGTGTTAAAACGGACAGAAATGTTTTTTTTTTACTCCTTCAACAATTTAAACTAAAAGTGGATTGCTTTTGGCAAATAATAGAATATATAAACAAAGTCATAAATATGAGAATAAATAAACATGATCATAGACTATGTTGTAAATTTACTTGAAATAAACAACAATCGACTGTATTTATGTAATTAATTGATATTACTAATATTTAAATGCAGAACTCTATATGTAATAAGAATTGATAGTCAGATATAGGTTTCAGCAGATATGCCTTAAGGGCTATTGAGGTTGTACTCATGACGCGAATTTCGAAAGTTTTCATCCTACCTATTAGATGACGAAAATGAGGTCCGTTCAAAATTGTGTGTGTGTGTGTGTGTGTGTGTATATATATATTTGTCTGTTAACGCTCTAGCGGTCGTCATTTTTGTTTGATCGTTACCAAAATCGATATTTAAACGTTTTATTTAAAACTAAAGATTAAGGTCGTGAATGGCTGAAATCCGTCCAGTGGGTGGGAGGGGGATTTCTGATATTCTTATTATCTCCGTATGTGTCAGATCATCAAATTAACTATAAGCTTCCATATTATGAAGCACTTTATTTGAACTATTAAGTTTTGAGATAAATATAAATACATGACGCATATGGGAAAGCGTGACGGAATATTTTAGTTTTCTGTCTGGTCGGCTGAACACTCGAATTTAGGATCGGCCGGGGTTTCAATTTATTTAATTTTTGATTGGGATGTATGGCTTAGGTTTTTTTATAATTCGACGTTAATTGTTTTCTTAATTCTAATAATAACTTTTTGTGCCTCAACGAAGATTTCTCTCCCGTCACAAACACGAACTCCTGATTCAAAGGCTTAAGGCACCATCCTGCAGGGCATAGTCCACCGATAATACGGAGTTAATCCTCTCAATTCCTAGCTCTGATTATAAATAAATAGGGGGTTTCAATACTTCTTTCGCATGAGCAGTAGATTTTTTTTTTTTAGTTCTAATGATAGACTGGAGTAAATTCAGATGCAATCTTTATGACTTTCCAGCAAGTGTGTAGTCTGTTGAGTTTATGAACGACCTGTATTATGAAATTTTCTTTGGGGGTCCATAAACATATTGAAATTTTGGTTTGCCTTCACTCTTATCCATGCAATTTTCAATTATAGCTATTATATTACCAAGCATCAAATGTTCTGTTCAAATATCAAGCCTTGTTTACAAACTGTTTTCACTAAGGTTGAAATATGGAATATGAAATGTGGTGATGTCATTAGCTTGTGGAAAATCAAATTAGTAATCATAGCCTCTAAAGCAATGCGCACATAGCTTTTAATGGAATATCACGCTGGGGATTTTAGACGCGTGCCACGTATTTGCACTATCTCAAAAAGTGAAAGTTCAGTGAGAACAATATTTGGTATTTATGTTTCAAAGAATGTGCTTCAAAAGATAACAGCTTACTGATAATATGAAATGAGTAGGAGGGGGGGGGGGGGTTACTTAAGACCGAATACTATAACATGCAAATATCTCGGTTAATAATCAAGATAGTAAAAAACGTACATAACAATTCCTACAGAACATTTTCAATAAGATTGGTTCTACACAATTTTAACGCATAATAACGGAGATGTTAAACTTTTTCGAAATTTCTCCCCTCTAATCCCCTTCCGTCCTACTGGTCGGGTTTCAGCTAGTAAAGAACTTGATCATTCTTTTTACATATAACAATTAAATGTTGAGTTTTGGTAACGATTAAACCAAAATTGCGACCGCTAGTGCGGTAACAGCCACGTGTGTGTGTGTGTGTGTGTGTATATATATATATATATATATATATATATATATATATATATATATATATATAAATATATATAAATATATAGATTGGTTCTATACAATTTTTTGATCCGACGTATAGTAAAGGAGATATTTCGAATTTTAGAAAATCCTCCCCTCTAACCCCCCTCCTCCCACTGATCCGATTTTAGCCACTAACGAACTTGATCTTTCTTTTTACATAAAATGATTAAAAACCGAGTTAGGTGACGATTAAATAAAAATTGCGGCCGCTTGAGTGTTAACAGACAAACATATAAATACATACAGTAGAGCGTCGATTATCCGAACTAATGTTGTCAGAGGTGGTTCGGATAATCAAAAGTTCGGATAATCAAAATTTTTATTTATTTTGTGTTTATTTATTTTCTTATAAATCATAAGGAAAAGGGAGATTTAAAATAACTTCGTAAAAAAAAACAAGTTTGTTTATTTATTTAAACATAGTATGTATGAGCATAGTGAAGAAACGAGTGTTATGAAATACATACATACATATGTATAAGTTGTCTAATTGAGCTACATGTACAATACAAATACAGTGTACACCTCACAAAGAACGGTTTGAAACTGAAAGTAAGCTATCCACAACCGTGGATATATGAACGGAAAGGGTTTCACGGAATCTAATGCAATGAACAAATTAGGTAGTGTATACAGTTCTAAGTAAACCAATGCGTATTCAACGTCTAATTTTATTGAACACACATTGAACCAGATACAAATATGTAGCGAATCAGTTTCTGAGAAATAAATGATGATGGCTTCTGTTATAGACGTTATGAGAAAAATAATTTTATTTTTGTTTAATTGTATTCAAAGTAACAATAATTAAAACATACCAATAAGTAAATTAAATGATCACTTTAATTAAAATTACACGTAAAAAAAACAAAAAAAAAACTGGTTCCGATAATCGAACGTTCGGATAATTGACGTTCGGATAATCGACGCTCCACTGTATATAGTTTTGAACGGACCTCATTTTCGTAATCTCCTGGGTAGGATCGATGGACATTTGAAGAAATTTTTCGAAAATCGCGTCATGAGTACGACCTCAATAGCTGATTTCCCTTAAGGAAAATTTGCTAAAATCTAAGCCGTGCATCCCAATCAAAAATTATATAAATTGAAACCCCAGTCGACCCTAAATTCGGGTGTTCAGCCGACCAGGCTGAAAACTAAAATATTCCGTCACGCTTTCCCACATGCGTCATGTATTTATATGTATCTCAAAACCTGATAGTTCAATGAGAACAATATTTGGTACTTAGGCATGGAATAAAGTGTTTCATGATATAGGGGCTTATAGTTAATATGACATGATAATAACAGAGATAATAAGAATATTAGAAATCCCCCTCTAACCTCCACCCACTGGACGGATTTCAGACATTCACGAACTTAATCTTTAGTTTTAAATTAAACGTTTAAATATCGATTTTAGTAACGATCAAACAAAAATGACAACCGCTAGAGCGTTAACAGACAAACAAATATATATATATATATATATATATATATATATATATATATATATATATATACAATTTCGAACGGACCTCGTTTCCGTCATCTACTAGGTAGGATCAATGGACATTTAATGAAAATTTTCGAAAATGGCGTCATGAGTACAACCTCAATAGCTGATTTCCCTTAAGGGATATCTGCTCAAACCTATATATGACTATCAATCCTTATTACATATAGAATTCAGCATTTAAATATTAGTAATATCAATTAATTACATAAATACAGTCGATTGTTGTTTATTTCAATGAAATTTACAACATAGTTTATGATCATGTTTATTTATTCTCATATTTACGACTTTGTTTATATATTCTATTATTTGCCAAAAGCAACCCAGTTTTAGTTTAATTTGTTGAAGGAGTAACTAGCTGTTTGGACAGATTTCGTGGCTGTATGCACTAAGTTACTTTATATGGTATGAGTAGGAAGAGAGTTTACTGAAGGCTGAATACTAAAAAAATTTGAATTAGTGAAAATCTCTCTCTCTCTCTCTCTCTATATATATATATATATATATATATATATATATATATATATGTATGTATATATATATATATATATATATATATATATATATATATGTATATAGTGTTGTTACTCTTTTTGGAGTTTTGGTCAATGTCGATGAAAAAATCTTAGTTTATGTCGATATTTCGAGAATCTTTATTTTCTCTTGGTCAGGGCTGTATATAAATATAACCTGGTCAAAAATATCAACAAAATTATATATATATATATCTATATATCTATCTATATATATATATATAATTTTGAGCGCATCTCATTTTCTTATGCGTTGGGTAGGATTGATGGACATTTGAATATATGTTTCGAAAATCCCATCATAAGTACAACCTGAATAGCTGTTGTATGACAACATTAAGATTTTACGAAATTTATGTGATATTTGATATATAATTATTAATACTACTTAGTATTTAACGGCTGAAATTGGACAATACTAGGTAGGGAGGGTGGGGGGGGAGATTACAGAAACAATATTAGTAATCAAATGATTACTGACCTTCCGTAATAACAGGCTGCATTCAAGACGTTAAAAGAAGAAAATAGATTGCTGTATTGTGTTTCTGGATGTTACAAAGGCTTTTGATACCATTGGGCATAAGCATATCAAGAAATATTTGTCTACACACCCCATTCCACAAAATTTAAAATATTCAATTCTTCAACTACTAGGAGGGAACAAATTAAGCATAATAGGCCCAACAACGCAGAACAGAATAACCCATCGATGTTAAGAAAGGGGTAGCCCAGGGTGCGCCACTATCTCCAGTAATATTTAATGCTGCAATAGATTTTATTCTCCAAGAACTGTCTGAAAATAAATTGCAACTGCTTACGGTTACCCACTTGTAAATGGCTTCCCAAATCTTACTGTTTGTGGCTTTGCAGACGATATTGCCATTATAGCAAAGGATGAAGAGTCTGCTGAACATTTACTGGTCCTTGCAGTGGATTGCCTTCATAAAATAGGGTAGAAATAAACAATAGCAAGTGTAAGGCCATCAGAATAGAAAAGGGCATTCTGAAAAAAGATATTATTTCAACAATTGATGGCATTAAAATTGATTCCATAGGTAACAAGGAAAAAATAAAATATCTTGGAATTAATTTTGAAGAAGAGATAAGACTTGACGAACCAAATATAATAGATACACTTGTTAATAAATTAAACTTACTTTGTTCCAGCCCTTTAATGAAGGCAGATCAAAAACTGAATATTATAAATCAGTATATATGGCCCACTATAATTTATCCCCTCCAATGTGCCCCTCTTAAAGATCTAAAGCCATCGTTTCTTGTGAAAATAGACAAAGTCATCAGAAGCTGTATAAAAGAAATTCTCTCTTCCTTCTGACGCTCCTGATACGATGATCTGCGCACCAAGAAACCTGCCTTGGATTGGGTTTGTTCAGGGCTGAATGGGAAGCGTTTCTTCAACATCTTAATATTTGCCTGACCCTCATCAATAATAATAACGACTATGTGATGGCTTCAAGAAACATTGAAGAAGAAATAGCCCAATGCTTCAACGGTTTGCATGTAGAAAAAAAAGGCTAAAATTGATGTGAAAAAAATTCGCCAGGAACTCAGGGAAAACTCGTTTATCGAATGGAGTTCCCTCCCTTCCAAAGGGAAAGGAATCATCAATTTTAGAGAATGGAAGCCAAGCAACCAATGGGTATCTACGAAGAAGGGCCTTTCCTGTTCAGAGTGGTCGACGGCTATCAAAATGAATGTCAACCTGATTCCTGTGCACTCAATCCCTGGTAGGAACCTAGGATCAACCCGCTGCCGCCATTGCAGTGAGATTGAAACCCTACCTCATGTCCTAGGTTCTTGCAAATGGGGAGAGTTGATGCGCAACAGCCATCACCATAAAGTAAGGTCAGGCTTAGCCCAACTAATAAAAAGATACCACAAAGATTGGGAAATCTATGAAGAGGTTGCGTGCAAATCATCTGATGGGTCGCCGAAACGGGCAGACATCGTCATTGTCCAAAGAGTAGCAAACGAAGGAGTTATCCTAGATCCCACAGTAAGGTTCGAAACCAATATCAACCATTCAATAGAAGTAGACGAGGAAAAAAGGAAGATTTACGAACCTTGCAGTGGGTACTTCAAGGAAAAATACTCAGTTGAAAAATGGAGTATAAAAGGCTTACTGATAGTTTATGATCATGTTTATTTATTCTTATATTTATGACAATGTTTATATATTCTTTTATTTACCAAAAGCAACCCACTTCTAGTTGAAATAGATGAAGAAGTAAAAAAAAT
This sequence comes from Riptortus pedestris, assembly GCA_019009955.1. NCBI lineage: Eukaryota > Metazoa > Arthropoda > Insecta > Hemiptera > Alydidae > Riptortus > Riptortus pedestris. The sequence goes on from CM032232.1 coordinate 114,102,408, forward strand.
ATTTTTGGCCGTTTTAATACTTTTTTTACTAGCTTTATTGACAAGGTTTCGTGGCTGTAGGTACTAGGTGACTTACAACATGGTATAGTAGGAGGGGAGTTTACTGAAGGCTGAATACTAAAAATACTAACATTTTGGTTATGATTTGAATTTATATTGTATAATTATATATATATATATATATATATATATATATATATATATATATATATATATAGATATATATATAGTTCTACTGTACGTGTGTATGTCACTGAACTCCTCCTAGACGGATGGACCGATTTGAATGAAATTTATTGTACGTGTTTGGTTGACGCCCTGGATGGTTTAGCGCCACAAGTCAGCCCGGCAGATGGAGGAGGAGTGGGGGTCGTAAGGGAGGCCTAAAATTAAAAATAGCGATATTTCGTTTCCTATTGGTTTTTAGGCAAATATGCACAGGTTAAAAGTTTTTTGTGTTGTTATTTGGAGTAAATTTTGTTATATTCACTTTTGTCGTATAACAAAGTATAATCGAGTTATAGTAAAGTAGCTTTTGTACATAATATTATTAAATTTAATATCCTAATGGCTTCAAACATAATGCAGGACAACATCTGCCGGGTTCGCTAGTATATATATATATATATTTATATATATATATATATATATATATATATATATATATATATATATTTGTTGAACGGATCTCATTTTCGTCATCTAGGAAGGTTGGAAAGATCGATGGACATTTGAAGAAATTTTTCGAAAACCGCGTCATGAGTACAACCTCAATAGCTGATTTCCCTTAAGCGAAATCTCCTAAAAAAACCTATTCCTAACCATGTTTAGTTCATAAATTACTTTCTCTAACTAACAACTAAATTCGGTGATCGGAATCAACGTTTAAGTTAATTTTATCCAGCTAAAGCTATTGCTAAATGTTTCTACGCCTTTCAAGAGCAACGTTCTTTGTGATAGATTATTTTTATCTCCTTCAAAAAACAAACACCATCGCTCTAGTTCATTTGTGGCGTAGGTTCATTTTACAGCTGCTCAGTCTCTCTTATATAACTAGTAAAATGCCAAGGCTCCATTCTCAGATACCCTCCTGTCTCCGTTCGTTTAGGCACCTCCTTTTTTTATGGGCTATATTTTTTTAGTCAAGTAGGTATTGCGTAATGTTTGTCTTAACCCCAGATTTATGGGGGATCAATTTTGTCTTGGTCCAGAACAAGATTTCTATTTTTAGCCGATTTCCATTTAGGCAAAGTAAACCTGAATATTTTTTTTTTACACTTTGTATAATTGCAAAACTTCATTCGTTCAATTTTGTGCGTTTATGTGCTTTTGGATCGATTTGTTTTCAACGAAATTATCCATTACACTCAGAGTTTAAATTGTTTTCAACATCCGTTATCTTGAAAATTACGCGTCCTTTTTATTACTAATTGAATGACAGAACTACTAACTGCCAGCAGTCAATATTTTCCACAAATACTAACATATCTAAAACAGATAAATATTTACAAATACATATAGAATAAAATACCATAGGTCTACAGCATACTTACAAAGATTTAAAAGGTATATATTTTATTATATTCGAATAGACAAAGTACGGAAATGGGAAAAACTCAGATATTTAAGGAATCTTTTCCATACTATATAAATATAGGACGTCAAGTTCTACATGAAGGAATAAATATATTATTGTAACTACCCTTAAACCGAGATCTTGCCAATCACCTTCGATGTGGGGCACAAACCAAATAAATTCATTATTACTAATTGATAAGGCTAATAGTCTACTAGCTGAGTCTTTGTACACTAAGCCTACACACACGTGCTTGAGTGGGTCACAGATGATAAAATCTTGCATTCTTATTCTCCCTTAACAAAAAAAATATGTAAAAAAGACAGATTTCATTTAGTAATTTAATGTCTAATTTGAAACTCCCAATAGTATGGAGTTATGCTTTGCTCTTAGCTGAAAATGAAAAATACAAATATTCTCGTAAATATTGGAGATTTAGCATAATGTATGGTACAATTGTAGTAAATAATATAGCCAAGATAATTGGTTATATGACATTTTTTTACTGCGTCGCTTGTTAGCAGATATACCCCTATTTTGGCTATGAACAAGCCTGATTCTGAGGATCAAAAAAAATTAATTGAAAAGCAAATGAGGTTATAACCTCCTAAACATTGATAAAAGTAATTGATTAGAATCTGTAGATGTAAAGTGCTCCGCTGGATTACGAGAATACTAGTATTTTGCCTCATTCTAAAAATAATTCATTTTTGAAAACTTCTTTAATTTGTTCAACCTCGATAGCTAAGAAATGACACACAGTACGGGTAATATTTAGAATCGACCTTTAAATAGTTCTTGGTGGAATCATGTGGTGGTTCCGTCTTACCACATAGGCTTAACAGAACCTACCAATTTCTAAAGGCGGATAATGTCGAGATTATTTTAATGTTCGCAGTTGTGACAAATATTGAATTATTCGTTAATGTAGTATGAGGTTTTTTTATTTGGTCAGTTATCTTAGATTTCTTTATTGTATTTTTGACTCAGTCTGGTATAGGTTTTTAAATGCTCATATTTAGATCATTATTATGTGTGTGTGTGTGTGTATATATATATATATATATATCTTATTTTGAAACATAATATTTTTTAATTATTAACGTCCATTTTTTAGTACTCGACTAATTGTGACGGGTATCTACAGGTTACTATCCCTTTCTTGCCAGGGTGGGACTATGGATTTCATTTAATGAGTTCGCCATTTAATAAATTCTTATTGTCCAGGTGAGAGTAGACCTCATGACTCTGGGTTTGCCAAGCGAGATTTACGACCAACCCCTTAACTGAGCCCCCCCCCCTTAGAATTTATAGACAATCTAGAAGGATAGAAATAAATAAATAGTGACATTATTTAAATATTCGTATATCTTATTAAAATGTAATAACATGTTTTCCCAACAGTCATATTCTGCACTGATCGTTTGAAGCCGCTTCAAGCTTCATGTATTTTAATCTCAGTTCTCTGATATGCACCGATGCCCTCATTTATTTTCCACATGCTCCTTATCAAAGGAACCCCTCTTATTTATCTCAGAAGGGTAGTAATTGCTATCTGCTGTACGTAATCAGACTTTGTGAAATTATTTCATGAAGCAAGCTAATACCCCGCTCGAAAGTCCGTCACGCAGGGACTGTACAGTTGATTTCCATCTGATAGAATTACGTATTGGCCGTTAATTGCCATTGGAGTGCAGACGATACTACTCTCCTACTGTAAGAACCTTTTTAAAAAAATATGTTGAATTTTAAACTATGCGTGATATTGTAACTAATGATATAAATAATGGCTTAATGTTAAAGTCTCAGCAGTATGAGCAGGGTTTACTGAATGATTAAAATGGCAATGCTACAAATGTTATTTATTATCGCCCACTTTATGCTACTAATTTTAAGACTAATTGGGACGGGGTATCTACAAACTATCGCCCTTTTCTAGCTAGGACGGGACTAAGGATTTTATTCATAGAGTCCGTCTGTCTCTAAATAAATTTTTATTTTGCCTGCGGGAACCGAAACTACAGCTGTAGATTTACCATGTGTAATAAGACCAACGCCATAACTCTTATGACTAACCTGAGTTCCAAAAATGCAAATAAAACCGTTTATGGAAAATATATATAGGATATAATTGTACCGCATGACGTTAGTAGCAAGATTACAACGTATCACAGATCTACTCATTGAAAACATGTAAACATTCATTCCTTTTTGTAAATAACAGGATTGGTTTCCTTTTTTGGATATTTTTTAAAAGCTAATCAGTTTTGGAAAGTGTTAGTAGTCATGGATATAGTGATGTTTTGGCAAGAAAGGCTGAAATTTAAATTAAATTCCTGTGAGCAATATTAAATTTGCTCTGTAGGAAACAAATTCTTAAGCACGGTAGTTGAACGCAGGGCTAGGTTACCTATTCTAATTCCAGCATATATATGAGATCTAAGGAATAATGGTAAATAAAAGAAATAACATGTTAAGTGAAAATCCCAATATGACAGTAGAACGAAGAACTTATATCTGAGTGGATCCAAGACGACAGCCTTAGGGACAGCTAAGACCAAACATAGGGGAATTAAATCCCTTACAGACATATAAAAAACTCCGTGAAGAGATCAAGCATCCCCAAAATGATGATAAGAAATAACACCTGAATAAATAACTACCCTATACACAACTAACGACAGACTTGAGAATGGTGCCTTTACACGGAAAGCGCCTGACTCGTATTCTCGACGATCTACTATTGGTATGACAAATGGTAGCAAAGTCTTGCCAAAACCTCGGAGAAAAGGAGGGTAAAGGCTTGTTGGCCGTATTCTAAGACACAGTCATTACAACACGAATGTATTTCAAGGTATACTTCTTGGTCGAAGAGGAAGAGGGTGGACTGAAATTCCATTTTTCAATGAATTAAACATCTCATAGATTTGTTGGTATATTGAAACGAGTAGCTTCCCCTAATCCATAGTTGAAACCAAATGCTGAGACTTAAGATACCATTGATTAAGTGTGTATATCTTCTAAGGATGCTATTCAGATATAGAAATATCCAATTGTATCCTTAGACATAGTGCTGCCTGAACTACCTTAGTTAAAGAATAGTAGGGCTGGAACTGGTATCTGTTAGGAAGGTCTCGGCTCTGCGTGATCTCCCCTCTCTCTTGGGGAACAGTCTAAAAATATTTCCCAATCTCCTTGTCTGGGAGAACTTCACATGTTCAATCTCTGTTAAGGTCTCTGTTCAGGCAGTATAGGGCTCTTATCGTCGTAATTCAACTCGGCATAATCCTCTTTTCGATAAGCCATTATCTTTAAATCAGAAATAATACTTGCTGTTCTTTTACTTTGTTTTTCAATAAAATATTGGAATGTGCCATTTGGAGGGATGAAAAAATAACTTCATAAATCCTTCACACGTTTATTCTCGCAATATAATGTATCCATTAATTCTGTTCACCTTCATTGGTCCTACAAGAAGGAATCGTTCAATATCTAGAATGTTTACTATGCGCGATACGATACGAAAATAATATAAAGATTTTGGACATTAGCACATTAATTAAATAATCAAATGTCGAAGGAAATTTGCTTTAGCCTTAAATCATTCCAATAGAATGTAACGCACTGGTAGAATGAATGCCAGGTGCACTAGTAATTTCATCTCACCATTCTCTAAGTCAAAATCCGATTTCAGCCATTAACGAACTTGACCTTTAGTTTTGCTTTTTTCTGATTTAGCTTGGTAACGGTAAAACAAAAATTACGACTGCTAGAGCGTTGCCAGCCGTGTGTGTTGTGTGTATATAATTTCGATCTAACATCATTTTCGCCATCTCCAAAGTAGGATTGATGGACATTTGAGGATATTTATCGAAAATCGGGTAAAACAACTCAATAGCTGATTTCCATTAAGGGGAATTGCTAAACGATGGATCTTCTCATTCTTGCTAACTCCGCTTTCCTGTCCCTACACCCGATAACATTAATTAATTAATTCTCCCTATAATTGGAACCCTAAATCTAATATTTGTGACACAAGCTGTTGTAACCCCGCAACAATTCTTCTCCCTTTCGGGAATGTTAACCGAGTTCAGCACGTTCTACGGACAATAGTAACTAAGGAAACGCTCAGCAACTTTTAGAAGCTGAGGACTGAGTTCGGCAACTTCCATGTGCAATAGAACTAAGGATTGAGTTCAGAACCTTCTACGGGCAATAGACAGTAATGGCTGAGTTCAGTAACTTTTATGTGCAATAGAAACTAAGGATTGAGTTCAGAACCTTCTACTGGGAATAGAAGCTGAGGACTGAGTTCAGTAACTTTTATGTGCATTAGAAACTAAGGATTGAGTTCAGAACCTTCTACGGGCAATAGAAACTATTGGCTGAGTTCAGCAACTTTTATGTGCAATAGGAACTAAGGATTGAGTTCAGAACCTTCTACTGGGAATAGAAGCTGAGGACTGAGTTCAGAAACTTTATGTGCAATAGAAACTAGGGATTGTGTTCAGAACCTTTTCAGGACTTAGTTCAGCACGTTCTAAGGGCAATAGAAACTAAGAGCTATGCTAATTTATACTTCTGATAGAAGTGCGACTTATAGCTAGTCCGTCACTGACACGTGTGTAATATATTTACCTACTGAGTCAGTGACTGAAAACATGTTCAATCCTGTTGAATTGCCTTGGGGATGGCGATCAAGGCAAGCAGCCCTCTGTGGGTCATAGTATTGCATATTCTGAATTCTGGATGACGTTGTGTTCGCGACATACGTGATGTGTCACAGCTATATTTGATTAGAGTTTTTTTTTACCTGTTTCAAGGTCCTCTATTCAATACATGTTTTTTTTGTCTATTTTGGTATATCTATTAACACCTGATAAATGTGTTTAAATATTAAAAAGTTCTATGTGCAATAGAACTAAGGATTGAGCTCAGAACCTTCTACGGGCAATAGAAGCTGAGGACTGAGTTCAGCAACTTCTATCTGCAATAGAACTAAGGATTGAGCTCAGAACCTTCTACGGGCAATAGAAGCTGAGGACTGAGTTCAGCAACTTCTATCTGCAATAGAACTAAGGATTGAGTTCAGAACCTTCTACGGGCAATAGAAGCTGAGGACTGAGTTCAGCAACATTTATGTGCAGTAGAAACTAAGGATCGAGCTTAGAACTTACTACGGGCAATAGAAGCTGAGGACTGAGTTCAGCAACCTCTATGTGCAGTAGAAACTAAGAATCGAGCTCAGAACCTTCTACGGGCAAAGAAGCTGAGGACTGAGTTCAGCAACTTCTATGTGCAATAGAACTAAGGATTGAGCTCAGAACCCTATATGGGCAATAGAAGCTATTGGCTGAGTTCAGCAACTTTTATGTGCAATAGGAACTAAGAGCTATGCTAATTTCTACTTCTGATAGAAGTGCGACTTATAGCTAGTCCGTCACTGACACGTGTGTAATATATTTACCTACTGAGTCAGTGACTGAAAACATGTTCATTCCTGTTGAATTGCCTTGGGGATGGCGATCAAGGCAAGCGCCCTCTGAGGGTCATAGTATTGCATATTCTGAATTCTGGATGACGTTGTGTTCGCGACATACGTGATGTGTCACAGCTATATTTGATTAGAGTATTTTTTTACCTGTTTCAAGGTCCTCTATTCAATACATGTTTTTTTGTCTATTTTGGTATATCTATTAACACCTGATAAATGTGTTTAAATATTAAAAAAATTGTTGGAGGGGGGGGGAGGTTATAGAAGGAATACTTTTGTGATATCTTAAACCAAGCATCACTAGTACACCTCCTGACTATTTTGTGCGTGACTTCACCGTATGGAAAGCGTCATGCAATAGAAAAGGTGGGGGAAGTTGATCAGACATGTTCGGCTTATTGCCCCTGACCATGCTGAATTGATTGCCAAGGCCGCTGTAAATGACTATGGGTTAAGCAAAAGTTATTCATTTAGGCACAGCCCGTACATACTTGGCACTGAGCAACTTATGCTTATTTTAGCAGACTTCCCTTAATGCAATCAGCTTGTACTCATGACTCGATTCTCCAATAGTGCCTTCACATCTATCCTACCTAAAACATGACGAAAATGACGTCCATTAAAATCTGTTCTTAATTCTAATATTAACAGAGATATTTGCATTTTAGTTTTCAGCCTTTGGTATACCCACACTATTGCTTGCTTATTTTACATTGGCAAAAAAGCCAATATATTGCAAGCAATATTAATTCAATCATAAATACTACTTAATTGTTTTCAGCTGGCAAGTTGAAAACAAAATAAAAAATTTAAATAAAAAATCCCTTGTCCTGACAAGTTCCTTAACTTCCAAACGTTCCTTCTCTATGGTGGAAAATTATGGAGCCTACCAAATATAATGTAACTACTGGATAGATAGACGCCCTCGTACAAGCGATCGTATTTATCTCTAGCTCCTTAAATAGGGTCAGCTATTTTATCGTTTTATTTTATTTGTTGATTTTTTTTTTTGTGTGTGTAACTGGCTCTTCTGTTTTATTGCTGTACTGAATGTAACTGTTTTCTTAGATTACAGAAATCGATACGACTATTAGAAATATCTGCGACTATTCTCTCAAAATACTTATTTTTGATTATTGGTTTTATCATGCATCAGACTGTCAGTGATATTTTCCATACTGCAAAAGCCCAGGCTGGACTTTTATATACTTCTCATTTTATACCCCAGCTTATTTTGGGGACATTTGGCAAATCATTTTTATTTTGGAATTCTAATATGTGCACAGAGTTTTATGTAAATACAACTTATATTTTGTCTAAACGTTAATAATTTTAAATTTCTTTTATTCATTTTATATACCAATTTTATTTTAATTATTTATTTATTGAATATTTAATTATTTTATTCATGATTTCTCTATTGTCCAATGTCAATAGTTTCGATTTTCAGTTTTGTACCTAGCTTTAATTTTGTCTTTATTTGTTATCTTTTTCATTTATTTTGTTCTTTGTTGTGTTCCATTTTGTTTTATATTTCCATTCTTGTTTTTTGAGTTTCATTTTGTTTTTTGAGTTCCATTTCCATTTTTGAGTTCCAGTTCCGTTTTTGTGTTTCATTCAGTTTTTGTTTTTAATTTCTCCTTTTGTGTTCTATTTATTTTATTGATTACTTTCCAGTTCTGTTTTGTGTTGCGTTTCTATTTCTTTCCCATTTCTGCTTTGAATTATCTCTGTTTTTCGTGTTTTCTCTCTGTTTTGTAATCCTTTTATGTTTTTGTTCTTCATCTGTTTGGTTTTCCTTTTCTGTTTTGTTTAATTATGTTAATTTTTTTTGGTATTGTTTTGTTTTCATTTGAGTTTTCTAAGTTAGGAAGCTTTTGTTTAGAGCAACATCGCCAAAGCTGCGAAGCTCCAGTAAATAAATAATATGTGTATATTGGAGATGGTCATTCCATTTTAGTTTGTTATTGATGACACCAGAAATTTTAGCAGATTTCCCTTAAGGGAAATCAGCTATTGAGGTCGTACTCATGACGCGAGTTTCGAAAAATTTCTTCAAATGTCCATCGATCCTACCCAGGAGATGACGAAAATGAGGTCCGTTCAAAATTTTATATATATATATCTATATATATATATATATATATATATATATATATATATATATATATATATATATATATATATATATATATTTGTCTGTTAACGCTCTAGCGGTCGCAATTTTTGTTTGATCGTTACCAAACTCGGAATTTAATCGTTTTATGTAACAAGAAAGATCAAGTTCGTTAATGGCTGAAATCGGTCCAGTGGGCGGGGGGGTTTAGAGGGGGATTTTCGGAAAATTCAAAATATCTCCGTTATTATGCGTCGGATCGAAATATTGTATAGAATCAATCTTATTACAAATTAAATTTACTATAAATAATGTTCTATACATTTATTCCCTATCTTGAATATTAACCGAGATATTTGCATTTTTATTAAATTTGGGCCGGTAACGGATTTTTGAGTTTCCCGCAAAAACCTAGTTCGTCCATTTGCCATAAGTGTTGGGTTCTTGTATGGAGATTTCTCTATTGTATTACTTCACGTGGGAAATCTGCTTAGTTTACGCAGCCCCTGCGTGACGGACTTTTTGATTTCGTATCCCCAGTTATTTTGGTTGAGATATATATCATATTCAAATTAGGCATAAGTCGTTTTTAATAGATTTCCCTTAAAGGGAATGAGCTATTGAGGTTATACTCAATAGAATTCGAAACATTTTCTCAAATGTCCATCGATCCTACCCAGGATACGACGAAAATGAGAAAACTGTATATATATAATTTGCCTGTTACCGCTCTAGCGGTCGCAATCATTGTTTTATTGTTATTGTTACCAAAGTCGATATATAAGCGTTTTATGTAAAACTAAAGATCAAGTTGGTTCTTTTCGAAATGAATCTTCTTCTTTTTCCATACATTTAAGTTTAGTTTACTATTGAATTTATTTTTTAATAGGCTATATTTATTCCAATTTACAGCCTAAGGATTGTACTTGTAGAAAACCTTTCCCAATTAGCCATAGCAGCAAAACGTAGACTATAAATATAAAAATAATCTAATTTATTAGGTTTATGTTCACCATGCAAAATAAGACTATCTAAGACTAGTAAGAAAGTGTAACAAGACTTTGGGATTTTTAAACATGACCTAGGGGAAGTTAATATAAATTAAGTAACATGACCATCATAAACCTAAAACACCATTATTCTTACCAATTTATACACTGAAACAGTCTCGACGTCAAAATAGTGTATAAAATAAAAGTTTGGCGGATTAGTGGTCACTCATCAGAAACTACAGTAGCTTGACCTTATGGAGTGCTATAACCGATCCCAGGAACCCTTACAAAGTGTAAAAATCCAATTATTGTACTTCTGGCAGTTTAAATATAGATACATCCCTGCAATCTCTTTTAAGAATGTTTACCTTCTATTTATACATATAAAATAACTTTTTCGTGTGTTCAGGGTTACCTTCAGCTATTAAGTTTTATCAGTATACTTGGTATGGTCAAGCATAATCTGGTGTAATCAATTTTATCTTGTGAAGAACAAATGAATCAGAAAACCTGAAAATGAGTTTTACGCCTTGCTTGAGTTATTGTTGAGCAGTCTAAAGTTTTCCAAAATACCTCATAGACGAAGTTAAACCATATCTTGATAAACGTGTTTGTATGTTCCTCAGGAATAACGCCTCTTAAGTTAGGACTTCCCAGGTTATCAACAGCTTCCAAGGGTTAGGTACTACACTGGGTTTTGAACTGTAACAAATATCCTTCTTCAGTCCCATATTAAATCCAAATTCTGTCTGCTACGAGTTTGCTCCATTTTCTGACATCAGTTGGTCTTTCGATCCTTATAAAATAATCGACAGTTTTGGAATCAATTACCTTTAAAGTATTGGCAGTCGTACAGTAAGGGTTATATCTCATTTGACATTTAACATTCTACCAAGTTAGCATAATATTAGTAATTTTTATTAATAACACCGTTCAGGAATACACAGCCAGTTCACAAATGATGTTTTTCTAATTTCTTAGTAACTGAAGAAAATAATAAACCCAAAATATTATTGTCGCTCTATGTTTTGATGTTACATCACTTATGTGATTCTCAAAATGATCGCTAATAGTGGTTAAAAATTCGAGAGAGAGACACAGGAGAATGCCTAATTCAGTCGTCCATACGATGAACCTTCTTTAATTTAAAAATGTCCGTCACGCAGGGGCTGCGTAAACAAAGCAGATTTCCCACGTCAATTTTAATAACAAATAAACCTACATACTGCTAACACAACACCACCGTGAATATTAAGTGAATAAATACAAACGGTAATAAGAAATATTTCCTCTGCCTTCTGGAATGTAAACAAACAGGTCTGTCAACCGCTCACCGGAAAGGAAAACAATAACTGGAACATATCAGAATCCAACATATTCATTTTATTGAAAACTGTATATTATACCTAGTACTGTAATTTATAATGAATCAGAATAATTTTTTCTCAATCAATCAAATTTTAGTAGTCCAAGAATTTAAGACTGGGGGGAGAACATATTTGCATCTTTCTCGTATAATAAAGGTCTCTGGAAAACAATATTTGGTATTTAAGCTTCGAAGAATGTGGTTTATTATATAACAGAGTATTGCTTATGCAACACGAGTAGAAGTGGAGGTTTACAGGGGGCTCAAAACTGAAAAATGCAAATATCTCGGTTAATATTCAAGATAAAGAATAAATGTATATACTAATATTTATAGTAAATTCAATTTACAATAAGATTTATTCTATATACTTTATCGATCCGGCTAATAGTAACGGATATATTTCGAATTTTCAAATTTCTCCCCCTCTAATCCCCCTCCTCCTTGTCCGATTTCAGCCGTTAATGAACTTGATCTTTCATTTTGCATAAAACGACAAAATATCGAGTTTGGCAACGATCAAACAAAAATTACGACCGCTAGAACGGTAACAGACACACACACACACACATATATATATATATATATATATATATATATATATATATATATAAAATTGTAACCTCTGTCTGTACATTGATTTTTTTCGCGAAATTTCACGATAACTTTTCGTTTCACATGCCATAGACACCATAACTGCATTTTGTTTCTTTGGTGTGTGTTTGTTTGTTTGTTACCTTTTCACGCATAAACGGCTGAACCGAATTTTATGAAACTTGGTATGTATATTACTACTAACCCAACTTAGACTTTAGGCTATATTAATATCCTCTGAGACGAACAGGAGTGGGGGTTATAAGGAAGCCTGAAATTAAAAATAGCAATATTTCGTTTCCTGTTGGTTTTTCGGCAATTATGCACATAACAAAAGTTGTTTATTTTGTTATTTAGAGTAACTTTTGTTATATACACTTTTTTCGTATACCGAATTATAAACGAGATATACGCTAAAACCTATAGCGGAAGTGAACAATTTTATTTGGGACAAACGACCCAACCGAAATAAATAAAATTCCGTATGTGAATTAGCACTAACGCCTTCATGATAATAAGCTGTACCATTATTTCTAGAGACGGACAGGAGTGGGGGTTGTAAGGGAGGCCTGAATTTAAAATAGCAATATTTCGTTTTCTATACGTTTTTGGGCAAACATGCACATTACAAAAGTTGTTTATTTTGTTATTTTAAGTAACGTTTGTTGTATACACTTTTGTCGTATAAATGCAATATATTCTAAGAACTAGCGGGAGTCAACAATTTTATTAGGCACAAAGAACTTAACCAAACTAAACAAAATTCGGTATAGAAATTAGCACTAATTCTTCCATGATAATAAGCCATACTAACATTTCTAGGGACGGGCAGGAGTGGGGGTTATAAGGGAGGCCTGAAATAAAAATTCGCGATATTTCGTTTCTTATTGGGGTTTCGGCAAATATGCACATAACAAAAGCTGTTTATTTTGTTATTTAGATAGAAATATTGATATGCTCAACAATTCTATTCAATATGAACTACCAGGTACCTCACCTGGAAAAATTAATTTTAATGTATGTTAATATTTTGTCCTTAATAATTCAAATCTATGCACAATGCACAGGAAACGGGAAATATGACAATATGGAGGACAGTGAAGTCTTACATAAAAAATTAATTTTATTATTAACAAATCCACAACAACGGGTATTAACCTGTATAACACTGGGACGGGTAAATGTCAAAATATTGTGCAAAGTCAAGCCTTGCCAAAAAAATATCATCACCATTCAGCCTCAAATGAATTCCCGGGCGAAGCCGGGTATCTGAGCTAGTATATATATATATATATATATATATATATATATATATATATATATATATATATATAGAGAGAGAGAGAGAGAGAGAGAGAGAGAGAGAGAGAGTTTTGAACGAACCTCATTTTCGACATCTTCTAGGTAGGATCGATGGACATTTGAAGAAAAATTTCGAAAATGCGTTATGAGTACGACCTCAATAACTGATTTCCATTAAGGAAATTCTGCTAAAAATTGAGAGCTTTCTAATGAAATACTGCCAATACTGCATGTACATGACTACAACCGAAATGAAGACCATCTACGCCGATAACACGTTTTTATTATCCTTGAATAATGATTTGATCTCTGAGTTCATGCTTTACTAGAAGACATTAAAATGGTTGTTGACTAGTGCAAAACCTGGGACTTTAAGATAAACGGCATATACGTAAATGTGAAACAGGATACTTTCAATATCAAATGAATATTTTATCAGTTAATGCCTGATACAAATTACGTGGCACATAAAAAATAAGTCAATAAAATACCAGGAAATGTACTTGATATGTAAATGTCAAGTGTTATCTAAACATCCCGTGAACAACAAAACTTTGCCATTGGTTCTTTGAATACATATCGTAACTCTACCCTTCTGTTGAACAAATCTCCTACGAACTAAATACAACTCACTTCTCTGCAAACCTCTTATTGAATGTAATTTCCTTAGGCGTCACCATTCTGGTTCTATGTTAGTAAAAATGTAAAGTCGTTGCCTTTCAGATCTTTATTTGGAAATTCCAGTCCGAATTAATGTATTGAAATACTGCACAATTAATCTCCGATTTTGATTAAGCCTTTCACGTTGTCTGTTGTCTAGAGATGTTAAGGATAAAGGATCTCCGAATTATTTTGCCGAACTATTTTTAAAGGATACTAACTAGCCGCTGGAGCAGAGTGCCGTGACACAACATTCGTGTATTAATGTGAAATATATTATTCATTAATAATGTGATACAATTGCATCAATTAAATCTATTTCTATTTTACGTGTGATGCAATGAATTAATTCCTGCGTTCGAGATTGATTCATAACGTCTAATGAAAGTCGATACTAAATAAAACACTTTTACATGCTGTTCTTGGTAATGACGCGGAGGCACGAACGTGGCATTACATATTAAGATAGGATGATAACTCATGAATTATAACTGAAGGTTAAGCTAGAAAGTCGATATTTAAGCTTAAAATACAAACCGGTTTTATATTTTAAAATTATGTTTGCTTTTCAAACAAGATAGCAAGTTATGTTTTACTCGTAAATTAATTGAATATTAACTATATAAAAAAACATGAAACATGTACTTTTTACCAGAAAATAGTTTACTAACATTGAGCTGTTTTCTGATAATGTTTGTTTTAATTATGATCCCCTTTGTGCATATAAATAATTTATTGTTATTTTCAAAATGTTGGGGTTTAATTCTTTAAGATTTTTTTTTCGTATTATTTATAATAACTACGGTTTCTCTATATTTTTATGAGCTACATCATGATTCTAAACACGTCCCGTAGTCAATAGAAACTATATTAGCATTCTTTCCTTTGGCTCTTGTTCATAATACGTAATGAGTGAATTCATCTGGTCTCTCTCTCTCTCTCTCTCTCTCTCTCTCTCTCTAGATATATATATATATATATATATATATATATATATATATATATATATATATATATATATGTGGAACTTTTTGATTCCAAGTCGCATTGGGACGAGTGTATAATCATTTCTGGACACCTTGAGAATAATAATTGTATTTCGAGAGCTCTCCTTGATTCCTAATATTTCTGCTATGTTATGCATAGCCTGGAAGGTATCTTAAGACCAAAGCCAAACTCTTTTTAGTTATTTGAATGAGCTCCTCAACGACGGAGATGTTTTGTAATGTCTTTTAATAGATTTGTAATGTCTTTTAAAAATGTATATAAAAAACAGAGGAAAAGAATAAAAATCTGCTATAACTTACCATCCACACTCTACTTCTGGCTAGTAAGAATCCTATGTAAACAGGAATCGAAATACAAGCAGGTTTTGTGATGTTTAGTGGGCCTGTTTTTAAAAATTAAAAGCGGATGAGTAGGAGTGAGGGTTCTACTCATGGCAGACTACTAAAAAGTGCAAATATCTCAGTTAATATTTGAGATACCGATTCTATTTATAGAACGACATTTAGAGGAAATTGAATTTCCAACTAGATTGTTTATATTCAATTTTTCTATCGACCTCAATCTCCTGGGATGGGGAAATATCTCATTGATTTGACAGGTTACAGGTGGTCCTAGAGCATTGCCGATGTTCATGGAGTAATAATTATGTTTATTCAAGGGAAAGGCAGAAAATCGCTCCTTCCCTTTAGGAATTGAATGAATCAGGGCACTGGACTTGTTTGTCCAGTTCAGTGCCAATCTGGATTTGGCCAGATTGTTGAGTGTAGTTCGTGGGAATGGAGTTGTAGAATGAGCAGAACCTGTCATGATAAAGATATCTGGAGTATGCATTCGATGAAGGGAGAGGGTCTTTTGTGTAGATAATTAGTAGGGGAAATACTGCCTGTACTGGGGACAGAGACGGGAGTTTCTATATAGAACCAAAGACTAACCGAAAATTTAAGAACTTAGACATTGTTAAGTTGCTGGAGACGCTTAAGGTGGTTTTTATCCATTTAAAAAAAAAAAAAAAAAAACGTTTCGAATGAAAAGAGTTCTTAAAACAAAGAAAGATGGTATCATTATTGAAAAAGGGCAGTAAGAGGACATTAATAAAATTATTCAGATCATACATCTAGGTAAATTCAAAGTTGTAATTGTGAGCAAGGCAAATCGGTAGCAATCAACGGTTCAACGGATAAGTCCCCCGAATAGATGAATGTCTAAGGAGGCAGAAATGAAACCTAAAACATGTTTTATTAAATCACATGTGTGTCGGGAAAAAGTAGCATTTATTATCGGTTGGCATTATACTAGACCTTTCATATCCTTAGCTGCCCCCGAGCGGGACTCCCCGAGAAGAATTCGTCATCAGAGTTTTTACGTAGAGTTATCAACTCGACGTGCAACCCCCGTTATCTAAGCAGAACCTGAAATAAAATATTTCTAGTAAACAAACGGGGGTCCCATTGTATACCCAGGAGGTCTGTGGCCAGTTCACGCTGTCAGCCTGCCTGTGGACGGAATCTGAAAGAGTCATAATCGTTAGTCATCCCGAGGGGCTGTCAGATGTGTATACTCTTTAGACAACAGCTGGTCCATAAGCACTGCGACACTAGCGCGCTCTGTTATTGAGCTCATCAACTAATGTTTTCCCTTTGCGGGGATCGCACATGCACCTATTTTGACCTCCAACATGCAGAGCAGTAGTGGAAATGTACCGCACCTTATCCCGCACGCCCACCAACGTTTCAATACATATTTACAGCCATACACAAGTTATTGTGCCCTTGAAATTGAAGAGCATTATGGTGTCTGTCGATTTTTCTGCAGCAGAAGCTCAGACACTAAGTTCTCTTGACAGAAACTATTTTTTGTTGTCATTGTGGCGAAGATCCTCATACTGTCAGTGAATGTAATTGGAATCGAGAGTCTCTGTGGCTCCAGTTGCAAAAGGGCTGCTCGGAAACATTTGGTTCTCATTGCTAATAATATAGAACGTGACCTGTGTATGTCGACACTGTGGACCATATCAGTGAATTTTGTTATGCCCGCTTACATGGAGATACGAATTTATGTCGTCGAGGGTTCGTTCAATGGTCTAGTGGAACTATGAAGAATGACGGGAAATTAATCCTTAGGGTGACCGGTAATCTCAGGCTTACTATTAAACTATACAACCATCACCCAAGATACAAACAGAGTGAAAATATTACTAAATGAAGTGTCCATAAGTTGAACGAGACTAGCCTTTGGCGAATGGAAATAGGCCTTCTACCATAATAAGTAGCGGTGGTAGATAGGCAACAGGCTTGGTTGAATGGCTGGATGGAGTCCTCTCAGATAGAATCAGCTGGGGGTATTGATGCCTCGCGCCAACATTGCCAGGTGTTCCGTGAGCACATTCTCACTTGTTTATTTCTGAACCTGTCTAGTGGACAGTCCTGGAGCCTTTTCCAATGGATGCACAAGCTTGGCGTGGGGACCATTTGAATAATTTGTACTAATTCCTTTTCGAACAGTAAGAGTTAATTTCATTCCCCCCCCCCCCGCTAGGTGTTTGAAAAAATAGTTTTTGTGTTACAAATCCTAAGCCTTCTCTCTATAAAGGGTGGATGTCACTAATATTTCCTTCTATTGCTTCTAAGGTACAATACTTGCAATATTAGGAAATATTCAATGTTCTTGTACTTCTGGGTTAGTCTAACAACAGCGCTAACAGCAACAGCCTTGTTGTTTTGACTGAAAACAAAAAGTGTATGGTGTTTCAACTATTTTTGGTTGCTGTATTGATACTTTCAGCTGGTTGGATCTGTTGCCGTGGCAACGTTCATCATGTTTCCATGGCAACGAACGCTGCCGCTACACTGGTTTCAATCAACCCTGTAACTGACAATGTTGTCGCCTCCCAATTCTAATTTTTCTTCCACCATTTGGAAGTCTTTTTGAACAAAGGTATTGATTTTTCTCAGCATGTTTGTTATTATTGTGTTGTTTTCCTAATTGCCTAAAAGACATGCCAGTTCTAAATAGATCCAAAACAAAGTTGGAAGACACTTTCGTTTTCCGTAAAGTGAAAAAATCGACTTAGCCTCCTTCAAGTAGTGGGACATGAAAAAAGATGAAACAAGGCTCCGACCCACAGAATGAAACCAAAAAAATAGATAAACAAGCATTTCAGTCTTCTCTAGGAATGAGGATTTAGTTGTGAATGAGTTTGTCTCAAGAACTTCAGCCAGTCTAGAACGTAGAAAATACATTTGCTTCTTTTCTTTGAATGAAATGTTGAAAATAATATGCTAAGATTGTTATTTTCGTATTACTTTTGTTTTGGTTCGTATTACCTTTTTCTCACCCTCCTCCCGCATTTAATTTTTCTCAGAAGAACATTTCTGACAACAAAGCCTCTTAAGAAGTAATAGGCACAGAGCGATATTAGGAACTCTCAAGGACTCATTGTAAATTTCTGTTTTTCCAATTCAGCTAAATAGCTTAAGACTGGCTCAGAATTTACCAGACCTTCACTCCTACTCATGTCATATCAACACTAAGGTGTTTTTTATATTATGAAGCACTTCATTTAAATCCTAAATACCAAATATTGTTCTCATTGAACTTTTATATTTTGAGATAAATTCATATACGTGACGCACATGGGAAATCTGCTAGTTAACGTACCCTGCGTGAGGGACTTCTTTAGCTTGATTTCAACATACCAAAAACGATAGTTTTAGTGATGTTATTTCAGCTTACAGTCTAATTAGAAGTTCTAAAAAAAATAGATAGAATATCGACAGTTTCAATAGACGATATTTGGGTCACTTACTCTATATTTATTTTTCTATGAGCTCATTATTATTCTGCTCTTTATTTAATACTATCTTTGTTGTTTTTGGAATATTGACTTGCCCCGAGTCAGATATTTTCTTAGTTAGTGGAGCTAGAGATGGCCCGTTGGGATTTATTCCTAGGTTGGTGGAAGAAGATAGTCAAACCACCATGAAGGGCAACCACGTGAAAAACTGACACACTATCTCCCTTTCTACTACTATAAGCTGAGCTTGCTAGAAGGGCTATACGCTAGAAAGGATATATGGGTCCTCTCTTCCTTTCGGCTAAACATTTATTACTTCTTCGCCAATTTTTATATTTTATAAGCTAGTGCTTCGCCTATCTTGTTTCCCTTGTACTCGTAAATTTTGTTCAATCTTGAATTTTTATTTTTGGAATTCGAAGGTTCCAACGAAATATTACTTTATACCTAGGCCTGTTTTAGCAGATTTCTCTTGAGGAATATCAGCCCTTGAGGTCGTTCTCATGACGTGATTTTCGAAAAAATGTCCTCAAATGTCCATGGATCCTACTCAGGAGATGACGAAAATGAGGGCCGTTCAAAACTGCCTGTGTGTGTATGTATGTATATATATATATACTAGCTCAGATACCCGGCTTCGCCCGGGAATTCATTTGAGGATGAATGGTGATGGTATTTTTTAGCAGGCTTTACATTGCACAATATTTTGACATTTACCCGTCCCAGTGTTTAGGATTGATACCCGTCGTTGCCGGTGATTTGATAATAATAGAATTATTTGTTCGATAATTCTTCACAGTCTTCGTATTTTTATATTTCCCGTCTCTTATACATGTAAATATGGTGAATTTTTATTTTAGGCCTCCCTTATAACCCCCCTCCCGTTCGAACCTAAAAATTTTAATATAACTTATAATCATGGAAGAATTAATGCAAAATGACATACCGAGTTTTGTTAAGTTCGGTTATAAACAGCCGTTAGTGCCCGCTAAAGTTTTAACGTATAACTCATTTATACTTAGGTATACGACAAAAGTGAATATAGCAAAAGTTACTCCAAATAACAAAATAAACAACTTTTGTTATGTTCATATTTGCCGAAAAACCAATAGGAAACGAAATATCGCTATTTTTAATTTCAGGCTTCCCTTATAACCCCCACTCCTGCCCGTCCATAGAAGTGTTGGTATGGCTTATTATAATGAAGGTCTCACTGCTAATACACATACCGAGTTTTATTTAGTTCGGTTGAGTCTTTTTTGGCAAATAATATTGTTGCCTCCCGCGATAATTTTTAGCGTATAACGCATTTAAACTTCGGTATACGACAAAAGTGTATATAACAAAAGTTACTCTAAATAACAAAATAAACAACTTTTGTTATGTGCATATTTGCCGAAAAACCAATAGAAAACGAAATATAGCTATTTTTAATTTCAGGCTTCCCCTATAACCCCCACTCCTGTTCGTCTCAGAGAAAATTAATATAGCCTAAAGTCTAAGTTGGATTAGTAGTAATATACATGCCAAGTTTCATAAAATTCGGTTCAGCCGTTTATGCGTGAAAAGGTAACAAACAAACAAACAAACATACACGAAAGAAACAAAATGCAGATATGGTGTCTATGACATGTGAAACGAAAAGTTATCGTGAAATTTCGCGAAAAAAATCAATGTTCAGACAGAGGTTACAATTTTATATATATATAGATATATATATATATATATATATATATATATATATATATATATATATATATACTAGCTCAGATACCCGGCTTCGCCCGGGAATTCATTTGAGGCTGGATGGTGATGGTATTTTTTTGGCAAGGCTTTACTTTGCACAATATTTTGACTACCCGTCCCAGCGTTTAGGGCTAATGCCCGTCATTTCTGTGGATTTGTTAATAATAAAATTTGTAAATTCAGGCCTCCTTTATAACCCCCACTCCTGCCCGTTCCTAGAAATGTTAGTATGGCTTATTATAAGGATGGCGTTAGTGCTAATACACAACTTCTTTTGTCCCAAATAAAATTGTTGACTCCCGCTATAATTTTTAGCTTATAACGCATTTATACTTCGGTATACAACGATATTGTAAATAACAAAAGTTTCTCTAAATAACAAAATAAACAACTTTTGTTATGTACATATTTGCCAAAACCCCAATAGGAAACAAAATATCACTATTTTTAATTTCAGACCTCTCTTATAACCCCCACTCCTGCCCGTCCCTAGAAATGTTAGAATGACTTATTATAAGGGAATCGTTAGTATTAATTCACATAGCGAGTTTGGTTTAGTTCGGTTGAGTCTTTTGTGCCAAATAAAATTGTGGACTCCGGCTATAGTTTTTAGCGTATAACTCATTTATACTTCCGTATACGGCAAAAGTGTATTTAGCAAAACTTACTCTAAATAACAAAATAAACAACTTTTGTTATGTGCATATTTGCTGAAAAAGCAATAGGAAACTAAATATCGCTATTTTTAATTTCAGGCCTCCCTTATAACCCCCACTCCTGCCCGTCCCTAGAAATGTTAGTATGGCTTATTATAAGGACATCGTTGGTATTAATTCACATAGCGAGTTTGGTTTAGTTCGGTTGAGTCTTTTGTGCCAAATAAAATTGTGGACTCCCGCTATAGTTTTTAGCGTATAACTCATTTATACTTCCGTGTACGCCAAAAGTACATATAACAAAAGTTACTCTAAATTACAAAATAAATAACTTTTGTTATGTGCATATTTGCTGAAAAATCAATAGGAAACGAAATATCGCTATTTATAATTTCAGGTCTCCCTTATAACCCCCACTCCTGTTCGTCTCAGAGAATATTAACATAGCCTAAAGTCTAAGTTGGGTTAGTAGTAATATACATACTAAGTTTCATAAAATTCGGTTCAGCCGTTTATGCGTGAAAAGGTAACAAACAAACAAACAAACAAATAAACAAACAAACAAATAAACAAACAAACAAACAAACAGACACCAAAGAAACAAAATGCAGTTATGGTGTCTATGACATGTGAAACGAAAAGTTATCGTGAAATTTCGCGAAAAAAATCAATGTACAGACAGAGGTTACAATTTTATATATATATAGATATATATATGTTAACACTAGCGGTCGCAATTTTCGTTTGATCGTTACTAAACTCGATATTTAAGTTTTATGTAAGACTAAAGATGAAGCTCGTTAATGGCTGAAATTCGTCTACTAGGAGGGGGGAATTCCGAAAATGCATAATATCTCCGTTAATATGTGTCGAATCGAAAAATTGAATACAAAACCAATCTTATTACAAATTTAATAGTCTATAAATGTTGTTTCATCTATTTTTTTCTTTATCATGAATATTAGCCGAGATATTTGGATTTTATAGTTTTCTGCCCTCAGTAAAGCACCACTCTTACTCATGCCATATTAACAATAAACTAATATATCATGAACCATTTCAAAGTTTTATTTTTATTTATTTATTTTTTTATTTATTTTTTTGGAGCGTTCGCAGCGAGGCGATATTGCTCATAAAAAAAACAAAAAAACAAACAATTTATATAAACAAAATGCAAAAATGAAAATAGTAACAAGAAAAAATTAAACAATACAAACTAAGAACGCAAACAAATAACAAAACTCGACTAAATAACAGAACGCAACAATATAACAAAACACAACTAAATAACGGAAAGCAACTAAATAACAGAACGTAATCAAATAACAAAACAACGAAAAACAATAATAAACACAAAACAACAAATAAAATAAATAATCAAAAACAAAACATTAAATTCAAAAACAAAAAATCTTGTAAGGAAACTAGATAATTAAAAACTATAAAGACTAATAAAATTACGTAAAAAATTATATACTTTCAATGGATAAAAAATAAACTAAAATCAAATAAATAAAAATTAGTATGTACAATAAAATGAAGATTTCTAATATCTAAAATCATATGCTTTCACTTTCTTTATCACACATACAAACATGCACATACACACACACACACACACACACACGCGCGCGCGCACACACGCACACACATGCGCATACACACACACACACACACACACATAAACATACAGTGAAACAGTTTAGCTGAAGTCTAAAATATTTTATTTAAGAAGGATTAAAAAGGATTTTAAAATGTAACAATTCTAAATTTGTGAGTATATGTTAATGTCATGTAAATGTTGGAGTATTATGGGAATGTGTGGGCTACTTTCAGTAAGTAAGTCGTGTAAGTCATGAGGGATCTTTAGATGGTCTCGTCTATTGCAGTCTGTTAGTATGTGTTTTATTTAAGTGGAGCATTACACACATTGCAGTTAGGCATTCTCTTCTTTTCAAATAGATAACCATGGGTAAGGAAAGAATGACCTATGCATAGTCTCGTAAAGACTACTTCGTCTCTCCGTGTAAATACTTAAAATTTGTCACTCCAAGTCTTAACTGCAGTTTTAATTTGTCTCAGTTTGTTGTCTGTTAGTAACCAGTCCTGTTGCCATTCTTGGAGTATGTTAGTTTTAATGTAGTTTTGTAGGTCGTCCGAAGTTATTGGGTTGATGCAAAATTAATTTCCTCTATTGCGATATCTTAATTCCAATTGTGTAAACAAAGCAAATCCTAACATTGATCATTATTATACCTAAACAAACCTTATCTAATACCCTCTCTTTCACCATGAATTTGATCAGTAAAATCGTTTTGTTTAGTGTGTTCAAAGGTCTTAAATCGAAAATGTCGAAGTGCGATTTTCGTCAAATTTATTTTTACGAAATTAAATTAGGGCGCAGCGCTGCGCAAACGGCTCGTAATATTAACGAAGTGTGGGGTCCGGGGGCTATTAACGAGTGCACGGTGCAGCGTTGGTTCCAGAAGTTTCGCAGTGGAGATTTCGACCTCGAAGACAAGGAAGGTCGGGCCGTCATTTTGCTCTTGACCACGACCAGCTGAGGTCAATAGTGGAAGAAGACCCAACCAAAACCACCCGAGAAATGGTGGTAGAACTCGGCGTGAACCAATCCACAGTTGTACGTCACTTGGAAGCAATTGGTAAGGTAAAAAAGTTGTCCAAGTGGGTGCCACACCAATTAAAGGACCACCAAAAAAATCGCCGCTTTGAAATCTGTTCCATGCTTGTGACACGCAATAAAAATGATCCATTTCTCGATCGCATTGTGACGTGCGATGAAAAATGGATCTTATACGACAACAGAAGGTTTTGTAGCCAATGGCTGGACAAAGATAAACAACCAAAACCTTTCCCGAAGCCCAACCTGCACCCAAAAAAAGTTATGGTCACAGTTTGGTGGTATGCTGCTGGTGTTTTCCACTACAGCTTTCTCAATCGAGGTGAGACTATAACTGCTGACAAGTACTGTCAAGAAATTGACAACATGAATCAAAAATTACAATGTCTTTGCCCAGCATTGATGAATCGGAAGGGACCTATCCTTCTCCATGATAACGCCAGACCACACGTCGCACAACCAACGCTACGACGACTGCACGAGTTGGGCTACGAAGTTCTCCCACACCCACCTTATTCACCTGACCTCTCTCCTACAGACTTCCACTTTTTCAGGCATCTGGATAACTTTTTGAGAGAGACAAATTTTCAAAACCACGATGAAATTGAAAATTCGTTTCGTGACTTCATTGAGTCCAGGGATTCAGATTTTTTTTCTGGTGGAATAAGAAAACTTGTTGAACGTTGGCAAAAGTGCATTGATTCAGATGGAAATTATTTTGATTAAATATATATACTCGTAGTTAAAGTAAAGATATGGCCTATTTTCAATGAATATTAAAAACCTGCATTAATTTTGCATCAACCCAATATTTTTTTAATGTCAGTATTGGTGTTTTTTGTCGTTAGTTTTGCGAGTATGTCAACTTCAGTGCTTCGTCCAATATTCTGGTGTCCTGGTAGCCACACCAATGTTATGTGATTCTGATGATTATGAATGTGTTCAAAAATGTTTGTTATAATAGGATGAGTGGAATATATGTTTTTTTAAAGAGAGTAAAGAACTTAGAGAGTCCGAAAATAAAATTATTTTGCGATTTTGAACATTTTGTAGGTTTTCTAGAGATAGGAGTATAGCGTGTAGTTCAGCTGAGTAAATACTTGATGTGCAATTTAATCTTTTGGCATAATGTGGTCGTCAATGAGTGCAGCAGCTGCTGTTCCAAAGTCAGTCTTAGATCCGTCCGTGAATGTGTATAGTGCGTTTGGGTCATTTGCAGTAATGGAGTTAAATGCAGTCATGTAAAATTTTGAAGAAAGGGGATCATTTTTATTAATTTTTTTTAAGGTTAAATCAATATATAAGTTATTTACTCTCCAAGGAGGAAGTGATAGTAAATTATTGTTGTACATAGGAGTCTGTAAAATGTTTGAGTCTGCAGAATTTTCTAATGTGCGTATAAGAAGTGGTTTGTGTTTACAATTTTTCTTTATGAATTTGTTGAAATGTGGTGTATTGTTTAAAAATGTGTGGACGCAAGGTTTGTTTAAAGCTTTACATTTCATTCCACGTTTAAATACCAAATACTGTTTTCATTGAGCTATTACTTTGTGAGACACATGCAAATACGTCGTGTGATGACGTCGTCTATTAAGATTTTCGTTCTTTACTCGAAAATGTTTATTTGCTCTATATTTGTTTATTTACTCGATATTTAGCCGTTTCAGTCAACACTTAAGTCATATTTCTTATTGCCTGAAATCGGACCTAGAATAGTGGTGGTTTAGAGAAGGGATTAGAAAATTCAAAATATCTTACACACATGTTTTGATTACTCAAGTTTAAGCGAATTAGTCGTACTTAATTGTTGTTGGCCCTCAGACCCCTTCTATTTTACATATAAATAGAGAACACGGGGTGATATGAGATCACAAGTGTTATATCAGCACTTGGGAAATCTCCTTATCCCCTGCGTGACGGACTTTTTCATTCCCGATTTCCTTAAGACCTCCTATTTTTCTCGAGACCATCCCATTTTATTTAACGAGAGGTGATACGGCCCTTGTGTGTAACCATTCTTTCTTGTCTTAATTCCCACTGGGCCATCAATACTTCCCTAAGGGGAAACCCGATATGAACTGGAACTAGAAATAGATGGAAAGCCACAATCGCATGCAGCCAAGGTTGGTGTGGTATTGTGGTAATGACAAGGATCTATAACTCGAAACCCGTCTTGGACGACTAGAATGTTGCCTTAGTTGGTACAGGTTCAGCACCTTCAAGTCCGTTTTTGGTTACGTGAACGAATGGTTACGATATAGTGAAAGTACCGGTATGTTGGAATATAAGCATAAGCACTAGCTACCCATTGACATATAAATGACTTCATAAAGCCGATAAGCTCTTTAGATGACGATTATTTAAATTGAGGAGTAATGATCCACGATTTCATATCTTTCAAGCATATAAGGGGCTGACCTACGAATGATCTGTCAGACAGACCAGAATTCTGGTAGCACGTCTCCTTCAACGTAAACTTGCTATTCACGTTATTCTTATGACATTTGTTTTGGAAAATATTCTTCAAATGTCCTAATTTGGAACTGACTAACAAGTCCGCTGCGCAGATAATCTTATGCCTCGTCTATTCTTTATACTTCTGCAATAAGAAGTCTGTGAATGCAGGGAGTGGGCCGGAAAATAAAATACGAATAACTTTATTTATTTACGATTTTGAGATTACAATTGAGGACAATAGTTCAAGAAAATTAAATTTGCAATGAGCTTGAAAAATTACAGTATTCCTTATATAACATTTTTCGTCAGTTTACTCACCTCTTCTACTCCCCACTCCTCCTGCTAATTTCAACCATTAACGAATTTGATCTTTAGTTCTATATATAATCTTTAAATAATAAGTTTGTAAATACTACGTATAGTTTTTGTCTGGCCTTTACTAAATACATACATGTAAGAATTCTTAACGATTATTCAAAATAAATGACAAAATGAATTAATGGACGTTAAGTTGATTTTTAAAAAGTTATATAGTCAAATTTGTTTTTAAAAAAAGTTACACATTCTATAATTTTTATTCTATACAGGTTTTTCTAATTGAAATATTGATGGATTTATATTATTTTATAGTTTTCAGCCTCCAGTTTCTAGGGATTGGTTGGTTTACCCCAGTCTTAATTATGTGATTTTTAGTGGGACAACGGAGTCACTAAACACCTTATGTCAAACTTAAGTTTCATATCGCTGAACATATAGTTAGTTGCCTTAGTATGTGAGAAATATATTATTATAATTTATTAACGTCCACTCTTTGCTAATGTGGCTAATTGGGACGGGTTATCTACAGGTTTCCACCCTACCCTCAATAAATAAATTCCTATTGTCCATGCTGGAGTCGGACTCGACACTCTAGGATCCCCATGTTAACGCTTTAAGTCAAATGGCTAACTTGAGCCTCACCAGAAATAGAGAATCGCTAGTAACATCATAATATCTGCGCTTCATTCCACAGCTCCTGGAAAATCTTCTTAGTTTACGGTTTATCTACGTCATGAACTTTTAGCAGATTTCCCTTCAGGGTAATCAGCTGATGAGGTCGTACTCATGACGCAATTTTCGACATTTTTCTTCAAATGTCCATCGTTCCTATCTAGTAAATGGCGAACATCGGACAAGGCAAGGGGGTGGGGGGGGTAGAGTGGGAGGATTTCGGAAATTCTTAATATCTCCATTATTATGCGTTGAATCGAAAAATTGTATAGAACCAATCTTATTGTAAATGTTGTTATGTACATTTTTTCGCTATCTTGATTATTAACCGAGATATTTGCATTTTTTAGTTTTTGGCTTTTAGTAAACCCCCTTCCTACTCATCTCATATTAACAATATGCTATTATGTCATTAAGCACTTTATTTGAAGCCTAAACTTTTTTATGTGAGCTGTTAAAACTCGAACGATTTTTTGGGGGAAAATTTCAGAATTGAAATCCTGTGTTACGTTACTCTTAGATTATTGTATTGACAACAAAATTTCCCTTTAATTCTGAACGTTTAATGTTCGAATGGAAAATTTCTGATGGCAGCCACTTGTAATGAATGATTCTTTGTATTCTTCAAATGTATTTCACATTTTTTAGCTAAGCTGGTGGATATTTATTAAACATCTGACCTTCCCATGAGGTGTACAATACTGGTTTATTTTATTTCAAATTCAATTAATTACGTCGCAGGGGGAACTCATACCTTGTTTCATATTGCATAACATTTACATGACCTGGTTGTGTAATCAATGTCGTATTTTAACGGCCCTCACTTCTCAGAAGCTCTGCTATTATTCTACGTCTAAAACTCTGTTTCAACCGTCCAATAATTATCGACTATCTGGAAGCCTTTTTGGTAATGATCAGATTGGTTTCGTAACCTGCATCGCTGGGCGTGGGTTTGTTTAAACAAGTTGCAAATATTGGCCTGTCTGTATCGGTGGTTACATCAGACGTTTCTTTGCGAATTTTAGCAGATTACCCTTAGGGAAAATCAGCTATTGAGACTGTACTCATGATGGGATTTTCGAAAACTTTCTTCAAATGTCGATCGAACCTACATTGGAGATAAGGAAAATGAGGTCCGTGGAAAACTGTATATATATATATATATATATATATATATATATATATATATATAAAATTGTAACCTCTGTCTGTACATTGATTTTTTTCACGAAATTTCACGATAACTTTTCGTTTCACATGTCATAGACACCATAACTGCATTTTGTTTCTTTGGTGTCTGTTTGTTTGTTTGTTTGTTTATTTGTTTGTTTGTTTGTTTGTTACCTTTTCACGCATAAACGGCTGAACCGAATTTTATGAAACTTGGTATGTATATTACTACTAACCCAACTTAGACTTTAGGCTATATTAATATCCTCTGAGACGAACAGGAGTGGGGGTTATAAGGGAAGCCAGAAATTAAAAATAGCGATATTTCGATTCCTATTGGTTTTTCAGCAAATATTCACATAACAAAAGTTGTTTATTTTGTTATTTAGAGTAACTTTTGTTATATACACTTTCGTCGTATACCGAGTTATAAACGAGATATACGCTAAAACCTATAGAGGAAGTGAACTATTTTATATGGCACAAAAGAATCAACCAAACTAAATAAAACTCGGTATGTGTATTAGCACTAAACGCTTTCATTATAACAAGCCATGCCAACATTTCTAGGGACGGGCAGGAGTGGGGGTTATAAGGGAAGCCAGAAATTAAAAATAGTGATATTTCGTTTCTTATTGGTTTTTTGGCATATATGAACATAACAAAAGTTGTTTATTGTGTAATTTAGAGTAACGTTTGTTATATTGACTTTTGCCGTATACGGATGTATAAATGAGTTATACTCTAAAAACTATAGAGGGAGTCCACAATTTTATTTGGCACAAAAGACTCAACCGAACTAAACCAAACTCGGTATTTGAATTAGTACTAAACGCCTTCCTTATAATAAGCCATACTAACATTTCTAGGGACGGGCAGGAGTGGGGGTTATATGGAAGGCCTGAAATTAAAAATAGTGATATTTCGTTTCTATTGCTTTTTCAAACAAATATGCACATAACAAAAGTTATTTGTTTTGTTATTTAGAGTAACTTTTTGTTACATGCACTTTTGCCGTGTACGGAAGTATAAATGAGTTATACGCTAAAACCTATAGCGGGAGTCCACAATTTTATTTGGCACAAAAGACTCAACCGAACTAAACCAAAACTCGGTATTTGAATTAGCACTAACGCCTTCCTTATAATAAGCCATACTATTTCTAGGGACGGGCAGGAGTGGGGAGTTGTAAGGGAGGCCTGAAATTAAAAATAGTGATTTCCTATTGGGGTTTCGGCAAATATGCAAATAACAATAGTTGTTTACTTTGTTATTTAGAGAAATTTTCTCAACACTTCTTTTCAATATGAACTACCAGGTACCTCAAATGAAAAAAATTATTCAAATGTATGTCAATATTTTCTCATTAATAATTCAAATCTATGCATAATGCACAGGAAACGGGAAATATGACAATATGCAGAACAGCGAAGTCTTGCACTGACGGGTAAACGTCATAATATTGTGCAATGTAAAGCCTGCTAAAAAATACCATCACCATTCAGCCTCAAATGAATTCCCGGGCGAAGCCGGGTATCTGAGCTAGTATATATATATATATATATATATATATAAAATTGTAACCTCTGTCTGTACATTGATTTTTTTCACGAAATTTCACGATAACTTTTCGTTTCACATGTCATAGACACCATATCTGTATTTTGTTTCTTTCGTGTATGTTTGTTTGTTTGTTTGTTACCTTTTCACGCATAAATGGCTGAACCGAATTTTATGAAACTTAATATGTATATTACTACTAACCCAACTTAGACTTTAGGCTATATTAATTTTCTCTGAGACGAACAGGAGTGGGGGTTATAAGGGAAGCCTGAAATTAAAAATTGCGATATTTCGTTTCCTATTGGTTTTTCGGCAAATATGCACATAACAAAAGTTATTTATTTTGTTATTTAGAGTAACTTTTGTTATATACACTTTTGTCGTATACCGAAGTTTAAATGCGTTATACGCTAAAAACTATAGCAGGAGTCCACAATTTTATTTGGCACAAAAGACTCAACCGAACTAAACCAAACTCATTATAATAAGCCATACCAACATTTCTATGGATGGGCAGGAGTGGGGGTTATAAGGGAAGCCTGAAATTAAAAATAGCGATATTTCGTTTCCTATTGGTTTTTCCGCAAATATAAACATAACAAAAGTTGTTTATTTCGTTATTTGGAGTAACTTTTGTTATATACACTTTTGTCGTATACCTAAGTATAAATGAGTTATAAGCTAAAAACTATAGCGGGAGTCATTAATTTTATTGGCCTCAAAAGACTCAACCGAACTAAATAAAACTTGGTATGTATATTAGTGTCGACGCCCTAATTATCATAGGCCATACCAACATTTCTAGGGACGAGCAGAAGTGGGGTTTGTAAGGGAGGCCTGAAATTAACATTAGTGATATTTCGTTTCCTATTGGTTTTTCGACAAACATTCACATAGCAAAAGTTGTTTACTTTGTTATTTAGAGTAACTTTTGTGCGCATTCATTTTTAAAATGAAGTAAACACGGGATATACGCTAAACGGGAGTCAATAATATTAGTACTTATTTAAGGGGTTTTAATAAAGGAATATTATGACAAATGATGTTATGTTTTATATGATAGTTCAAAGTATGATTCGGATTAGTGAGGTAATAAATCTTCGTCACCCCCTCCTCTGGGAACTTTGTTATTTATTTCCAATAGAAATATAAACAATAAGAGCATTTCCATTATTTAATTTGTATAATCTACCTTGATGTTATTGAAACAAATATTTAATATAATAACAATTAAACGTTAATGGTAATGTCATTATGACAAAAAACAATATGCGTTTAAACTCGATATGATATTTTCAGGGTGCCACTATTATTTAATTCCATCCGGTAGTTAAATTATAAAATAATGTTTTGCATCAATAATATAAGTAGAAGAATGTTGAGAAGTCCCATGCGGAAACGGAAGATGACGGGAGCCTTACACGTTAATTGAGTTTCCTTATTTCCCGTCTAGCATTACTGGAAGCGATTTCCAGTGAGATTCACTAATACAAATATAATCTTACGTCCAAAACTTTGCCTAAACTATGTGAGCTCGGATTGGCTTTTGAAAGGAAATATGTTTATTATAGATGATATTTAATTGTAATAAATGCTACCCATGATTATGGTTTGAATTATTGAAAAACGGTGAGTCAAAAAGTGTAGAGGGATAGATTAGGA
The DNA here is from genome assembly GCA_019009955.1 of Riptortus pedestris. Lineage (NCBI taxonomy): Eukaryota > Metazoa > Arthropoda > Insecta > Hemiptera > Alydidae > Riptortus > Riptortus pedestris. The sequence goes on from CM032232.1 coordinate 114,134,194, forward strand.
ACACATTTTCATTTATCCTTCAAAAATAAAATTTCTATTCTATTAATCCCCAAAAGTTACCCTTCAGGGTTGGCTATTTCGGAAAATCATTACGTTGTGGAGGGAAGTGTAATTGTACACATTGAAGTCTTACTATCAAAATACCACCATTAGTCAGTCAAGAATGATTTCCCGGGCATCGCCGGGTACCTTAGCTAGTATATATATATATATATATATATATATATATATATATATATATATATTTGTCTGTTTACGCTCTAGGGGTCGCAATTTTTGTTTGTTCGTTACCAAACTCGACATTTAAACGTTTTATAAAAAAAGGAAGATAACGTTTCTTAACGGCTTAAATCCGACCAGTGGGGGAGGGGGTTTAAAGGGAAGGAATTTCGAAAATTCTTAATATCTCCATTATTATTCTTCGGGTCAAAGCATTGTATAGAACCAATCTTATTGCAAATGTAATGTTCTATAATTGTTGTTATTTACGCTTTTTCACAATCTCGATTGTTAACAGAGATATTTGCATTTTTTTAGTTTTCCGCCGTCAGACAACCCTTACTCCTACTCATGTCTTACGAGGAAAAAGCTGTTATAGAATGAAACACATTATTTGAAGCCCAAATACCAAATATTGTTCTCATTGAACTTTTATATTTTGAGATAAATTCACACCTGCTTAGTTAACGCAGCCCCTTTTTTCCAACTCTTCAGTGTTCCTTTCGGTTCTTATACACCAACTGTACTCCTGAATTGCTCAGCCTGTATAATACAGCCAATGAATTGCCGGAAATCCTCACACAAACTTCAGACGACGGAAGAGACAGCTGGCATAATAACCAAATCTTATAATAATGCTTTTCAGCCTACAATTTTATATCTTCTATTCACAATAAATGATTACTCTCTCAATGATATTTTTCTCGAGTTTCTTACAATATTCTTTCCATGAGCTCCTGGTGTCATCTGCTGATTCTTGGACAATGTTGTATGATGCTCATAGTGATCTTTAAATCCGTTCTTATATTAATCAGACTAACTGCTGCTATTTTATGCGATGCAATACATTATTATGATGACGTAAACTAAACTTGTGGGTACTGTTATAGTCCTGATAGAAGAGAGAAAATATTTTTTGTGCAACAAGCGTGATTACTTATTTATTTTTACAGGAGCACCCGCAACTAGGCGATTTGGCTCAAAATTTAACAATGTAATAAGAGCATTATAATAGAAATATAACAAAAACTGGATCAACAATAAAAAAAAAATGATTACACAAAATGAAAAATAAACATTAAATACATGTAATAAAAACAACAAATATTATACTATTCTACAAATATTACATTAAACTAGTATTAATGGTAACAATTTATAATGGTTTTATTATTATAAAAAAAAGTATTCATATTTTATATTTTATTCCTATATACTAGTACATTTATATTATCTACAATTATATTAAATTCAAACAAAAAGAGATGTCAAAATCAAACATAGGAGAAGTTAAATTTTATAAAACAAATTCAATTTAAATGATATGGTGTGTGTTCGGTTTAAACGACGAGGTGTGTGTGTTTTTATATATATATATATATATATATATATATATACTCCTTATTTTAAGGTTATTGGGGTTGTAAGTCGAATTGATCACTCACTGCATAAAACGCTGGTCGCGAATCTCAAAGGTCTATAATGCCACCAGAAGAAAATTATATATATATATATATATATATATATATATATATATATATATATATATATATATATATATATATATCTAAAATTACGTTTGTATACTGAATAACAACAACCATCTCTCACAATATCTCACACAAGCTACATAGAAAAACAAGTTCAACAACACAAGCAAGTAAGCATATTTCCAACGCTCTGGAATGACACGATAATTTTGTTAACACCTTCTATTCTCCATTTCTCCTGTAATAAGGGCGCTTTATAGATTGTTCTTAAATTAAAGGTATACATGAGATTTTAGGATCGATGGACATTTGAAGGCCAGAATAGCTGATCCCCACCCCTTAATCTTTTAAAATGTCTTAAGAATTTGGTTTGTGGAATATATTGGCTGCTGTCAGTTGATAGTTCTGTCGTATGGTGGGGTATGTGAAGGTTTTATCGTTGGATGCAGTCTGTCAGTATGTGTTTTATCAGTCATTGTCACATTAAGTGTCTATGTGTCAGGTATGCGAGACCGATCCTGAGTCAAGCAAGATCTACTTCCTCCCGTCTAGTACTCCTATGGCATATAGTATAAAATAGAATAGGTCTACAGCATACTTAAAACGATTTAAAATGGTTACCTTTTATTATGTTCATTTTGACAAAGCACGGATATGAGAAACAATCAGATATTTAAGAAATATTTTCCATAATATAAAAATAAAGTACAACAAAGGTAAGTACATGAAGGAATAAATATATTACTATATTTGCCCCTTAACAATAAAAGGCCATGCCAATCACCATCGCTGTGGGGCGCAAACCAAATAAAAAACTAATAATTTGGTTTAATCGTTTTGTTTTTCTCATTATGGCACCAATTTTTACTCTGTCCGAAAGGAACGCTACATACCATAGATGGACAGTGGAATTGAATGGCAGAAAGGCAAAATTATACATGAAACCCGTTGAGATATTCTGTTTTTATATAAATAGATTTTAGGTAATAAAATCCTAAAATAAGTTAGCTCGCCTTCATCTGGTTGATTTATATTTGCTGGGGTTAGAATGAAACATTTATCTTTAATAAGATCTTATTATTTATCATTCCTTATCAGACATTTTGTTTATTTTTCAGGTAAGTCCTCACTCCAGATTGCATTTACTGTAAGTACTATACGTTATATTTTATTTTCAAGGTCTTAATTTTATTACGTCCATATCGAAAGTTCAGAAACGTGAGTGTTTATTTATTTTTTTTAATTTGAAACAATTTTTGATAAAAGAGTGGAAAATCCATTTCAAGACGAGTAGACGCGAAGATAGCCGACTCGTCACTTCCTTAAATTAAAAATAGAAGAGGCATTGGCCACGGATTTGCCAGCCCTAGCAGTAGTGCGTGCGAAATGAGCGGCTTGTACACATACAGAAGGTACTCCCGGTACTATAGGAAAGACTCGGGTGAGTTATTGCAATACAGTCAACCTCAGTTATAGATAGTGATAGTTATGGCAGCTTTTATTGATAAGGACACACAAGACCATGCCTTCGCTTTTAACGCAGTTCATTAACCATTCTGTAGAACCCAAATCCCATTCCAATTAGCATATACAAGAGTACTACGAATATTTCCGGCAATGGATCTTATCTTGTCTTACAAAACTAAATTAATGAAAAATGGAGAGAAAGAAATGAATGTTAAACGATCTCGTTTCTTCCTTAACATGACACTTCTATTCACTAATTTACATAAATATTGAGTGATTTAAATTTCACATTTGTACACAGATTAACACGTTTACTGAGTCTTAGTTGAATTGTGGCTATAACTGAAGCAAAATAAGGTAAATCTAAGTTACATTTTTGTCTTCAATAAATACTTTGTATTTTAAAGAACATTTACATTAATGCAAAAATAGGTATTAATACCAAAAAAAAAATCATCATTAACATTGTTTGGTATATATTTACATTTTTATAATAATAAAAAAAAACAGCGAAATAAACGGGGTTTTTTTCTTCTGGGTTTAAAAAGAATTGTATTTCCTCTTTTCGGGATTAAATTTTAATTGTTTATAATGCCCAATTATGTTGTCATAATGCTACAACACTTACTATACCTCATGTGCATAATTTATGTGCACTATTAACCACTTTAGTAATTTTATTTATCTTCACCGAGAGTCCCAAGAATTCACTAACTCCTTATACCTGAATTCAAGTATACATATGCTGTTCTCATATATCAACCAGCTATTGCAATATTAAGTTAATAGATATTTCGTATACACTAACCACTATATGTGTGTGTGTGTATAATATATATATATATATATATATATATATATATATATTTCGGTTGGCATTATAGACCTTTGAGATCTTTATACTCCTCCGAGCAAAACTTCGAAGCATTCGTGATCAATGTTTTCCGTTTCCGTTAGCCAAGGTTGTCTTCACTAGACGGCCCCCATTGTACCTGGGTGGTCTGTGGTCAGTTCACTCTGTGTCAGCCTGCTTGTGGACGGGATCTAAGATAGTCAAAATCGTTAGATATCCCAACGGGCTGTCAGACTAATATATTCGTTAGATATATACTCACACAGATTTGAATACGAGTTTGCGTTCCCGCATGTGTAATATTTATGCTCCTGTGTATGTATTTTTTTTTTTGCTTTAAGTTCTTGGGGTATAAAATATGGCTTTATTACATTATATATTATGTATAATCTAGTCTACTGAAAGATTAACTTAATTTGTAAGGCCTGCAAGTTATTCACAGAGTACTCATGGATTAATGTTTTTAAATCGGTATGTTGTTGTCTTTTAACATGTTAAAAATTTTATATTATTTAAAATAAACCCCTTACTATATAAAAAAAACTATGTGTACATACTGCTAAAGACAAGACGGTGTAGCCTATTGCTTTTTGTCCTGAGAAAGTTGCCTTTAGAATTTTGTTGTACGACTCTATTTAAAAATTAGAAATTTCGGGTGCTCCAATATCAAAATGTCGTCGAACTTCATGAATAAATAAACTGAAACCTTTCTACTTTATCTTTAGGCTTTGACTATGAATTATCTTGGCGAATGACTTTTTTGACCTGGGGACATATTTATACCAATGTTACATTCAGTAATTTACTCCAGTATTTAAAATTGTGGTTCTAGCTTGTCTCGTCGTGGCTCGAATTGTTATTATTTGGGTTAATTCTTGCTTACTCGCCATTGTTTAATATGTCAGGGAGCCTGCTAAGGAAATCTAAACTACTGGTCGTGTAGCCTGGGCTATTTATTAGTGTTTAGGGAGAGAGAGCTATCTAGGTCGCCAAACACAGTCGGTGTCTTCTCTGAATTAATTGCCCAATAGAGAACTCTCATCTTCCTTTCTTCTTCTTCTTAATGCTAAGACCTACTTTCTTCTTCTTTCACTAACATTTTCTCCCTTATATATATTTATTACTTCTCATTTATTATATATTGTTTCTTGGCCCTATGGAATCATTTAATGATATCCTCATTATAATAATAAAATTTAAATTTGCTCATTCCATTATTATTAATTCTTCCCTGAGGTTATCTTATGTATATTGAGAATAAATATTTAACGCATTTTAGCATGTTGGGCTTAAGGGAAGTCTGCTATTGAAGTAGTACTGATGAGGAAATTTTAGAAACATTTCTTCAGATTTACTTAAATCCTACCCTAGACATGACGAAATGTGGCCCTTTCAACGGCCGCCCTTCTCTCCTCTCTCTCTCTCTCTCTCTCTCTCTCTATATATATATATATATATATATATATATATATATATATATCCCTTTATTATAGTATATCCCTTTATTACAGTAAATCCAGTTTAACTTTGTATAAATAGTACTCGTATATTCAAACAATCTAGCTATCTGAATGTTGCAGAGTTCATATTTCTAATGAAAATAAATAACAAATGAGGTGGGTTGGTCGAGATTTATAACCTCACTAATCTGAATAGTATTTAGAACTATCTTAAAGTCTAAAAAAATAATATCCTTTGTAATAATATACCATCATCAAATAAACATTAATCAGTATTTATCAATTGGTTTAAACATATGTAACGCCGTTTAACCATTTGCCCTAGAGTAGAACTTTGCAGGAGAAACAACAGACTATTTTTTTTTTTTCTGATCACCTTTAAAATCTACTTTCTTTAATAAAATATTAATGCAGTCTAATCACCATACGGGTTTTCCTAAAATACGGAGTTTACGGTATAGGTACGGAATTTCGAAAAGGTGAGATATCTCCGTTATTATACGTCGGATCCAAACATTGTATAGATCAATCTTATTGAACATTTTATTGTCTATAAATGATGTTATATACATATTTGTTCTATCCGAGATTTTGAACTTTTTTTAGTTTTCAGCATTCAGTAAATCCCCACTCCTCGTCATGTAATTTTTACAATAAGCTGTCATGGGCCACAGTATTTGATGGTTAAATAGCAAATATTGTTTTCCGGAGACCTTTATTATGCGAAATACATGACAATTTATTGTGCGATGACATCATCAAATAAGGTTTTTCGTTCTTATCTCGAAAATGTTTATTTGATTTATACCATGCTCGATATTTAACTAGTTTTTTTTTTTTCTATGCTACTGTCGAATTTAGTATAGCTCTGCCTCCATATGAACTAACCTCAAGCTCTGAACTGTAATGATCAGAGAATATATTTTGGGGTCACTCCAGTTATATTATATTATTGGACTTAATTTGTACCTCCGTTAAAGTTAAAAGTTAATTTATTTTTGTTATACATTATCGTAGCGCCTCCGTCCTTCGTCTTTTAGGTATTCCTAAAAAATTCCGTTTGAAGCTTGTTTTTTGTTTGTCGAGAGCTCTTGTAATCTCGCCAGTGTGTCCGTCCATCCAATTGTTTGGATGGTTGTTGTTGTCAATCCAAACTTATATATCTTGGTAATGACGGAAACTCACAAAATTTAACATGGATGTGTACCTTTTTTGTGGACGCTCATTTTCTATATTCACATTGCTAGATTCCTCTTCGGATCCATTTCGGGGTTGGACTTCGACGTTAAGTAGTTTTCAGAAATATTATTATTTGAGTTGGTGTTCTGGCAGGTGGAAGTGACTTCTAATGTAGGTAGGATGAAAGAATTGGCTACGCTTCCACTATAACAATTTATTAAAACGGCAGAGCGCTTTCGATGCAGTGCATCATCGTCAGTGCCCGAAGGTCTTGGATGTTGGCCTCACGGCTCTTGGAGGTAGACTAGAGGGCCAGTCCAGCACGCAATTTGAAATTCAGTATTCTGAGGGAGGATTGTCATGCTCTCTTTTTTCGATTTCCGCCTTTATTGGATACAGTTTTTTGAAATTATGACATTATAAAATCATTTGGTCAAAAATATACGGGTTTCTTTATTAAGCTAGCTTATTGTGAAATTGGAAGAAACTTTTTTTTAATATTTCTCTATACTTTAGGCATGTATTATTTTTCTTTTTAGCTCATTTAGTATTAAACGAAATATCTAAGGAAGTGTTACTGTTTTGTAATATTTTAAAACAGGGAAGTACTCTTAAAAAATTTAAAATCAATGTTGGCTGTCATTAGGTTGGCTTCTTGCCGAGCATTAGGAACTAGTAGAGGACCTATGCCGATTACTATGTTGACATAGCATTTTTTTTTCTTTTAATCATTACATTATGGTAGTAAAACATTTTGAATAAGAAAAGTCACTGCAGCACCTTATTTGCATACCTTCCTTTGTGGAATGTTAGTACAACAGGCCCTTCATTTTGAGTACACGCACACTCAGTATTTGACTGACTTTTTATTTATTTGTTTACCTTCATTCATATGAATCTTTAAAAAGACGACAAACAGATAAGATGTGTTTGTCTTTTTCTTAAAATAACGATGAGTACATGACAAATTAAATGAGATTAGCTAGAGTTTGTCTTTAGGGGAAAGACGCCTGAGACGAGACATTGCAGCCCGGTAACACAGCAAGTTTCAGTGCAAGTATATTCTGGCTAAGGAACAGAAAATTCAGTCCCCTTGTGTTTCTTTAATGGCTGGCAGGAGTGAATAGAATTTACTGAAGAGGAATTTAACGAGGTTATAATGTCGAACAGATATAAAAGCCAGAATGGTCGCTGGGACCGAATATCCCCAAAAGGCTCTTCAATTAATGAGTTTTTCAGAAAGACAATAGTGCGAATTTACTAAATGGCCATTAGACCTAATGTTTTATGCAGTACTGAAACGCGAACACTTGCCAAGAAAAGTTGGAGACTCTCATAGTCTGCGAGAAAAGGAAGTTGTCAGTGAACAGCACAGATGACATTTGAGAATTGATGCGAGTTGTGTGGCGCGCCTTATGTCATATATATATACTAATAAGAACGGCGATCTGGGTAGAGAGGTTGGCCACAGCAAGCTACCCAGAAAAGTGTGGAGCTCGAAGGCCCAAGTAGTGGTGGTCAGATTTTGAAGAACTTGTGGAAACCGTGGGTCCAGAATTAGTGCATCCTGGCTGCGGAATGATTTAAGATAGTGTGGCAAGGTTCATTATCTAGTAGTATAATTTCCCCGTGGATAATTGTAAGTGCTGTACAAAATTGTATCCGCAAAAAGATTTTTGTATGTACAAAAAGAGGTCCGCAAAAAAAGATAACAATAATGGGTGTTGTGATAAAGCGAAATTATGTCTGGTGTTAATACTTGGACTCAGGTTGGTAAAATTGGAAGTAAGCCAGGTGTGTCTTTCTGTCTTACTCATTCGTTTCGGTGAAATGCCATCTTTTAGCACCTTCATGGGAAAATCGTCTGAGTTCATACTAATCTGGTCATTCATTTATAAATAATAATTGCCAAGAATGTTTATAGCGTATTCTGTTTTTAAAAAGGATCAGTTTGTTGTTCTAATGGCTGTAAAATGAAGGAAGCTTTAAATATGGCGTACTAATTTAGGCTCTCCAAAAGCAGGCCAGCTTTTTATATTTTCCTAACCCCGTTCTGAACCGGGGGACCCAATGCGCAAAACTTAAATTAGTGCACTTGGTTAAAACATGTAGGCTACTGGCCGATGCTGTAATTTTTATTAATCAATAATTTCCTTTGTTAGACCAATAATTTTCTGTAGGTATCTGGGTGTTGAGGAGAATCTTCATCGATATCATAATAAATGGTTTACTCAAGTCATACTATAATGAGATTTCCGAAATAAACCTATATTTATTTTTCGATTACGAGGACTTTTTTGTCGTTATTTTATAAATTATATGTCATTCAACTGTTAGAGAACTGTTTATTTGTTCACAAATTGAGTGACAATAATCGAGTACACCTAGCACGGGCTTTCTAAGTGAGAGCATCACTTCCAAGCCTATCGAATGCTGTACTACTTTACAACTTAACGTACATTTACAAAGTCGTACAACTTTTGGCTGGTTTGAAATGGAGCCCTCTCATCTAAAGCGCTTACCAGCTTTATGATGAACCGTATCAATAAATCTGACGTTATTAATAAAAATCCTTTGGGGGGGAGGGATCAGGTGGTCAGTTTGGCGCATTTTCTCCTGTACTGTGTGGTGGCATTACCGCCCAAAAATCTGTTGTTCTTTACCCAAGTACTCAATTGCCTCAAGAGGCTGACATGGCTGACAGCAGTCTTCTTTCCAGTCAGTGAGATATACCTGGAAAAGGGATAATACTCCTGCAATATTACAATCAAATACTCTCAGTAACCCAACAGCTGTCATTTTACTAATTTAGTATTTTAATTACTTCAATAGAAGGAGGAACCGTTGTCTGTATCCATCCCAGCGTCATCCTTACAGGAAGCGTTGGAGTCACTCTGAACGGTCCGTGAAAAGTTGACGCACAACTGTTTGTTTGTACTCGGTGACCAGCTGATAGTCGAAAATAAATGTTACATCTATTTTTATTTATATAATCATTAATGTACATATATACATTAATAAGTTGTGTCCTTTTGCATACGAATATATTTATCTCTGCATTTGGTGTGTGAGAAATCTCTTTGCTATGACAGATGCTCAGAAGTCTGATTTTCAGTCTGTCCGATGGCTTCTAAAACAGCAAATTTGTCTGTTTTGATGCTATTGACTTCTTACAATTTAACAACTGTTCCTCTAAAGATATCAGAACATCCATACAAGATTAATTTTTTGAAGCGTCTGTGAATATTTAGAGGTTTTTTGAAAGAAAATATTCAGTTAAAATTGCATCAGATTGATCAGATTAAGGAAGAGGTTTGCCCGAGTATCGTAGACATCATGGACCTTCCTCCATCAAATAGGGCTATTGGATTTTTAAATAGTTTCCTTTTTCTAAACTGGTGGCAATGAGGTAATGTGGTTTTTGTGCTAAATTTGCCACCAAGTTGTTTTTGAAGTTCATAACTATGTATATCTGCAGAATACAGCTTTTTTAAAAATTAAAGTGATTCCATTCTTCAGTTCGAAGCTTCTTCATTCTTGATTTGAAATTTCCTCGGTTGGCCCTTCATCATAATTGCTTTTAACACCTGTAATCTTCATTTGCCAAGTGTTTTGACAGTTGGGAGTCTTTCCAACAATATCTTGTTCTTCTGCAATATTGTCAAGTTCCTTTCCTAAGAAGACAGTTATTGTTGATGGTGGGTCTGGCATGGTTCCTCTTGCTTCCCGATATAGAGGTGCCTCCCCTGAGGTGGGGCAAGGTCTAGCTGCACTGTGACTCCCAACAGCTGTCCCGCTGGTACTCACTCCTTATTTATATTATTCTAACCTCACTCTACCATCAAACTGAATCATCTGTTTGACTGTACGCCAAGATACCATTTATACTCATCGCCTAACATGAATGTGTCACTATGCTCCTCTTTAATACGTAATCTACCACTTACATTTACACGCTATTATAATTTGCTGTAGGTATTGTCGATGATAATAATAATTATGATTATTTCGGGTTCCCTCAACCATGAAAATCGATTTTTAAATGTTTTGAAATAATTTATTTATTTATATTGACGTCCACGTTTTGCTAATTTGGACGAGTTATCTACAAGTTACCTCCCTTTTCTAGTCCACGGTTTGCTAATTTGGACGAGTTATCTACAATTTACCACCCTTTTCTAGTCCACGGTGGAACTAAGGATTTTATTTCATGAATTCCGTCACTAGTTAAATTCCTGTTGCCCAGCCGGGAAGCGAACTCGCCACTCTAGGTTTACCACGATTAAGGCCAACGCATTAACTCACATGGCTAACCTAAGCCCCAAATAAGATATCTCTGTGAGTTATATTGTTCATCTGCTAAATTGATATTGTAAGTAGATCACATGCGTTTTGAGTAAAATTACATAGAAACTAGATAATCTTTATCTCTGATTAGTCAACAGATAAGATTACTTGGGTAAGTTCTCAAATTATGTTACTTAATCCAGTTTTTTTTTTTCTTTTCTTTTTCCTGTAGATAAAAGGCCTCCGTAATAGAACTTATCTTTAGTATAGCCGATTTTCCTTAAGGAAAATAAGATATTGACGCCGCACTCCCATAACACGATTTTCAAGAATGTAGTCTAAATATCCATGAATTAGAAGTTGTTTAATCTGGCAGGGATATTAAAGATGTGCTAGGAAATTGTCCGTACATCATGCATCTTACACGCTCATCAAGATCGCAGGGTTAAGTAATTCATCATTAAAATACTGTGAGGCGAAGTATGACTATGTACCGCAAAGTACCCTGATGATATTGCGTTCTTGGGACTATGGTTCGGATCCAGTTATAAAATCCCCAAAAATGACGGTTATTTCTTCAATGGGGCTGGGATTGACTATGAAGATTAGCTGTGCTACTAACGTGAATTCATTAGGAATTATCAATCACCACATTTACATTTATTTTCAATTATTATTATTAGTATTTTTTTTCTCACTTTCATTCATTAAACTTAATTTTTGTTTTAACTTATTATTTTAAATTTACCTTTCTGATTAAATAAATTATCTGTTTTCATCATTGGAATATCGTTGTAAGTTTGGTGAATTTGTTTTAAACCAACAACTCACCACGTTACATCAGCCACCCTTAATTTAATAAAGCAATTTTTCTTCTTCTTGTCTGTAAATTCTCTAGCGACCAAAATTATCGTTTGATCGACACAAAACTATATTTGAACGTTTTAATAAACAAAGATCAACTACGTAAATGGTCCCAATCAGTGGTTATACATAAATTCATCAATGGGACCAAAAGGAGTAAAAACTTCATTAGTACGCGTCGGCAATTTAATTTTCCGCTATTGTTGTTCTGATTTCTGTCTGAGTGTTTTTCTCTAAACCAAAAATTAACCTTACCTAGTTTTTAGCCTTTAAACCTAATCCGAATATATGAATAAACATCTCTTGCCCAGCTTAAAACCCTAGTCACATAAGATTGTTATTTTGTGACAAAATGGAAAATAGAATGTGGGGAAATAGGAATAGGTATGGGTTGTGTAGTTACGATCGATACTTTTAATCACAAGAGCATATAGAATTATTGTGTTTCCGTTCGATGAGAAAATTGATAACATACTTTATTAGTAGTTAACCTAAACTTTGCCGACCAGACATTTGTATTGGTTTTAAAATGGACTCATATTTTGGAAGTGCCCTCGTGGAGGCCGTCAGAATTTATCTGGCAGTATAACAGTTTGCTACTATTCTTTCCCTTTCCATCACTCTTAATATAGTACTACTCACACTGGTGGCTAGACTAAAACTAAGTACTCAAGTATCTCGAATTCAATTTGCAGCGTCGCTCTGCCACTTTTTCTCCAAACCACGTGTGCTTCCTCTCCTTGTTGCTCCAATGGGAGTTTTTCATGAATGCCTTTTTTTTTCTTTTTTTTGGCAGGTGGTACTTGATTCAGTTTTTCAAAGTGACTTGAAACCTTGCTCCATATAGTAATATCATTCTCTATATTCCATTCCCATTACGTTATGCCAATATGAATTTAGTCGTTTCTAACTTTCGACAACGGAGAATCCTCTATTTCCCTTTTCTTATTGTTATAATTGAAGTCTGACATCCTACTCAACTAGCTATAGCGTACAGAGGAATAAATGAAAGATGAACTTTAATTACTTGTGCTAAATAAAATGTTTTGCAAGGGAGTCGGTTGAAGAGAACGCGTGCGCCGCTCGGCAGTCCTGGAGTTCGATCCCGCCAGTCAGCCAGCAGGAGAGGTGGCAATCGGCAGACCAAGCCTCCACCGTTCAACTTCTACTCGTGGTGAGCCATTTATACAAGGGAATCTCCTATCTCGTCTATCGCCCCAAAAATTTCAATTTTAAACCTTATAAAAATGCTTTGTATTTCGGGGGAAAAAATGAGAAATATTCGGCTCCATTACAGATGAGCCTATAAATTGATTAACCCTATAACCCATTGTGCCCTGCAACGTTATTGCTTATAAATAACCACCTTACCTTTCTACCACTTATTGTCTTTATTCTTCATTTAACAATTCCATAACAAGATCGCTTTATTTTTGAATATAGGAGATAAAACTAATTTCAAAAATCTGTTGTAATCACATTTATCTCCTATGGGTGAGTACAAGCGAACTGCTGGTACGGTAGTTGTAAAAGTTAAAGATTGGTTCATGCTCAAAAATTAAGGGAATTTTATCTTTTATGTTTTGGTATGCATTAATATGATTAACAGGTTAAGAGTTTCCATATTTTTAACGTTGTTCACATACTGTAGATATAATATATGAGGCTGATTCCATATGCAACCCCACAAATTAAGGAAAAAAATGTAATCAATTTCTTCTTAATATTTTTTAAATTTTGCTAAGTAGCGGCTATAGTAAGCAAAATATACATATGGACATTGTCATTTTATTCATCTACAAATAGCATCCCTTTTTCTTTAAAAAAAGAAAGGAAAAAAAAATATGTCCGAAAGTGAAATATGGTTTCATTCAATTACAATACTCCATACTAATTATATTATGAGGAACGACAACGAATAATGTTACCTACGATGCTTATATTTGGCCATTTTCATTATACATCATTCATTTAATTTATGTTAAATAATGATATCTTTAACTTAAATCTACAGCTGAAATAACGGGGTGCTAAGCAATCGACTAAACACAGCACTTACTCGTCACTACACCTTCAATTTTTATTCAGAAAATTTCTACCGAAATACGACTTGTTATTTCTTGTGAAAAGAGCCCTTTCTAATGAGGTTTTAGCAGATACATAAGCTGATTTACTCATGTCGCAATGTCTGGATAAATGTCTTCAAATGACCTATCTTGTAGAGGACGAAAATGAAATTCGTTCAAATTTTTTGCGAGTGTCAGTGTGCACGAGTGTGTTTACAATTTTCTTTGATCGACTCGGAACTCGATATTTAACCATTTTATTTACATAAAAGACCTAGTTCGTCAACAGCCGAAGCCGGGGCAGGGGAAATGAAGTTGTTTAGAAGTGGTATAATGCAATATTTCCAAAAAGTTGCTTATGGCAAAAGGGATGGAAAAAATTAATATTATCGAACAGAAAAATTATCCAACCAACCTTACAATAATATTATCTGTAACAATATATACTTATGATATATTTCCAATAACTATTGTTCAGCATTTGTGGTTGTCCCTTATGACGAAAATTTTCGAAATTGTTTTTCAAAGGTCCTTTACATAAAAAAAGGTCTTTAATTCTATGTAATAGATTACAGATATATATATATATATATATATGTGTGTGTGTGTGTGTGTGTGTGTGTGTGTGTGTGTGTGTGTCTGTGTGTCCATTAATGTACTAGTGCCCGCAATTTTTGTTTAATCAATACCAACTTGATATTTAAACTTGAGATTCTATAAGACTGAGTTCATTAATAATATAAACGCCACATAAAGGAATGGGAGCTCATAAAGTCCTCAATAGTGGAAAACTACATTATAATAAGTTAAATCGAAATATGCTAAGCAATAAAACCAGTCTTGTGGATAAAATGATGCCATTTTTCAAAAATGTCTTAAAATTTCGACCAATCCTAACTAGTAGAAGACATATTTAGGTGCTTTTAAATTTTTACACGTAGATCTGAAAATAATATATATTCCTCTTTTATCCCTCATTTGTATTTGATCGTTTCCAGGTATAAACTTTTCATATAAAATGAAACATGAATATTGGTAATAGCCGTAATTGGATCAGGAGTTGTGGAGGCTTAAAATACAAATCTCTTCGTTATTAAACATCTGATTGAAATCTGTTTTATTGCCAATTTTGTAGATTGTGTTACCTTCAACAGGTAAATTATTTTCTAACACGAATATTAACGGCGTTATTGATATTTTCGCAGTTTTCAGCATTCAGTAACCCACACTCCTAACTTGCACTTCTCGTTTTATGCAGTCTTATCACTTTCCTTCATTTCCTGTTTAGGGCTCAAGTCTAGTTTACGTGGGATGGCTACTAAGCAAGAAATTGAGAATAGAATGTACAGATGACGTCATACATAGGCGTGGGAAATTGCCTTGGTAGGAAATTCCCATCTTTATGAATTTATATCATCCGACATGAAAGGAGTTATTTGAATTTTATTTTCCCTTGTTAGTATTATAAATCCCCACTATCAGTAACGATATATCAATATATTGCAATACATCTTATACCAAGCGTAATTACTATCTATTGATTATATTGAGTCTTTCCAAAGGAAGAAACTTGGCAAAGATGCAATAAAGAAATTTTACATCTATGAGTGATGCTATCAATGATCACAGTTACGTAACACGTTCAGTGTCCGTAATTTTCATTTTATCACTACGAAAGTTGATATTTATTCGTTCCATGTAAAACTGAAGGCCTTTTAATAACTGGACTTGGACCAGAATTGGGGATTTAGGGGAAAGGTTATGTACGTATTAAATCCTAAATACAATATTTCCCTTATCGGTTTGATCCTTAAATATTTCATGTATTTTCTAGTTCATCTTATACCATTCTTCAAGTTATTTACTAAAATTGTTGTTCCATGATTTATTTTTATCATTTTCAGACTTTCACCCCCATTTTTAGATAACACCCCCAAACCTACTGATGTCATTTTCAAATCCTCTAGTTTTTGCACAAAGCAATCTTACCAAGGGAAAAATAGAGAATACAATTTGTTTCTGTGATGACGTCCCCTCTGGGTTGTTCCAACATTTGGTAGGACTGGATAGCGTTATCTACATATTTTTTCTTTATGGAGTACCTTCAATTTATCAAGCAGTTAATAAATGGAGAATTGAATGTATAGATTACAATTCCGTCTATTTTGGTTCAATTTTTAATTAGTTTAACATAACAACATGAAGTAGAGATAGAATTGGCTAAGTGTGAAAATTTTGCCCTATAAATTTTCAGATCATAACATTAAATGTCTCCTTTTAATTGAAACAATATTATAATAGAAGCCTAATATAGAACGCAGTTTTGTATTCAATAAAATAAATGGTCTTATAAAGGTAAAAATGAAAAAAAAAAAACGATCGATAAGAAAGAAAAAATAATAAATAAAGACAAAGTTCATCAATGGCCATATTTAGTTCGTTAAGGCATTCAACTTGATTTTTATGTAGGTAGGTTGAAAAAATGTAGGCTACGCTTCCACTATAATAATTTAATAACACGGCAAAGCGCTTTCGATGCTGTGCATCATCGTCAGTGCCCTGTTAACACGCACAATAATAGTTACAATTTTCTATAAAATATGTTAGGTACATATAACAAAAAACTTATTTTTCTTAGAACTAAAAACATATAAAATTTAACGTGGA
The DNA here is from genome assembly GCA_019009955.1 of Riptortus pedestris. Classification (NCBI taxonomy): domain Eukaryota; kingdom Metazoa; phylum Arthropoda; class Insecta; order Hemiptera; family Alydidae; genus Riptortus; species Riptortus pedestris. Next base: position 114,150,746 of record CM032232.1, read on the forward strand.
ACTAAATAAAATATAAAACATTTCAATCATCAACAGTTATTTTTAAATTAGGTTGGTACAAGTAGACAGTTAAAGCTAACTAAAAGAAAAAACTCTTTGTTTTGTAAAACGTCTTTGTTCATATAGGGCTTCTTTTAGTTAGCTTTAACTGTCTACTTGTACCAACCTAATTTAAAAATAACTGTTGATGATTGAAATGTTTTATATTTTATTTAGTTCCACGTTAAATTTTATATGTTTTTAGTTCTAAGAAAAATAAGTTTTTTGTTATATGTACCTAACATATTTTATAGGAAATTGTAACTCTTATTGTATGTGTCAACAGGGCACTGACGATGATGCACAGCATCGAAAGCGCTTTGCCGTGTTATTAAATTATTATAGTGGAAGCGTAGCCTACATTATTTCATCCTACCTACATTTGAAGTCACTTCCACCTGCCAGAATACCAACACACAACTTGATTTTGTTTAATTGTGACATATAAGTTAAATCACATTTTAATTCAATTTTTCAATTGAAAAGAAAAAGTCTAAACTCTCATACCAGGCTAGCTTAATATTTCATAGAATTTAATTTCTAAATGAAACATTGTCAATTCCTAGTATATTAATAATGGATTAGCTGTTTGCCCTCCATTGAATTCTCAATGATCACGAAGGTTTTAACCGTCATTGCGAGAACATTTGGTATTTTCACAGTCATGAATTATTTACGCTATTTAGTTCTTTAATAAAATCGATAGCAGTAGTGATGAAGTTATCAAAAATCTTGCACCAACTTTCTTTTAAATACGGGCATCCAATAAATTACGAGATAAGATCCAGTGATGATAACAAAATGCAATTTTTAAGGATGAGAATAACAAGACTTATATCATTTTCTCTAAAAAAAAGTCCTATTTCCGCCATTAAGAATTTGATCTTTAGTGTTACATTGAAGTAAAATTTAACAATCTTTAGTTTCAATTTCCAGTTTCGATCAAGCAGAAATAGCGACCATTATAGCGAGGGTACACGTACCAGTGCATGCTTCTTTGCTAAGGAACTCTACTCAAATTTTTAGCAGATTTCCCTTAAGGGATATATTTTTCTGTAAAAGGCTCTAGCGGTCGCAATTTTAGTTTGATCGTTACCAAACTCGGACTTTAATCGTTTTATGTAAAAAGGAAGATCAAGTTCGTTAATGGCTGAAATCGGACCAGTGGAAAGGGGAGTTTAGAGGGGGGATTTTTGAAAATTCAAAATATCTCCGTTATTATGCGTCGGATCGAAAGATTGTATAGAACCAATCTTATTGCAAATTAAATTTACTATAAATGTTGTTCTATACATTTATTCTGTATCTTGAATATTAACCGAGATATTTGCATTTGTATTGTGTGAGTGGTAGGCAGAAGTCGGCCATATTCGGGACTTTCCGCCGAAAGCTAGTTCGCCCGTTTCCGTAACTGTCCGTCCCTCGTGAATAGGTTTAGAGATTCCTTACTACTACTGTTATTAGTAGGCAGATTTCTCTATTGTAAAACTTCACTTGAGAAATCTGCTTAGTTTCCGCAGCCCCTGCGTGACGGACTTTTTTTTACTTCTTGTGTGTGTGTGTGTGAGAGAGAGAGAGAGAGAGAGTGCGTATACATATATTTCTCTGTCTACGCTATACCAGCCAAATTAAATTCGTATTCATCTCTGATATTATGCATATGATGGAAAGTACTGAGTAGCCAATCTTGATGATGATGTGATCTTCTACAATTATTTCTGTACACATTTCTCTCTTATCTTGAATAATAAAGGAGTTATTTTTATGTTTGCATGTTAGCCTTCAGTAAACCCACACCTCTAGGCGCTTGTCGCTAGGAGGCACAAATAATTTCTACTAGCTGTTTTGCTTATACACAATAATCATGGACATGTATATAATATATACGTAGAGCACATAACGATGGAGAAATATACAGATGAACTCTTTAGGCCTCTATAGTCCTGCTTGGCGGACATTATCCATTTGTTACCAACAACCGTGCTAAGTTTATTCATCTGGTTTATTGTGAAATATGACCTATATAAAGTCACTTAACCAAGCGTAGTACGGAAGAACAACATAACCGAAAAACTACAAATAATTATTAATATCATTTTAGCAGATTTCCCTTAAGAGAATCAGCTATTGAGTTCGTACTCATGACGCGATCTTCGAAAAATGTCCTGAAGTGTCCATCGATCCTACCTAGTAGATGATGAAATTGAGATCCGCTCAAAATATTATATTTGTATTTATATACTCGTGTTACCGCCTAGCGGTCATAATTCTTATTTGATCGTCATCAAACTATATATATATATATGCGTTTCATGTAAAACGTAAGGCCGTCCGTTAATGGCTAAAACCGAATCGTACATCGAATGTGCACACACACACACACACACAGTATTCAAGCCATATGGTTTAGTACTGCTACTACTGCTTCCTAAAATTTTCTGCTTTGAATATGAAGTCATTTTGCTTACTTATTCATTTTAAACATACTGAATTGTATAATTACTTGTACTCTCACTGACTTTTAGAATTATAATTAAAGCAAGAGAAAAGCTGAAATGCACTTTGGAGCATAACAGTTGCGCCTTACTATCAACGCTGAAGTATTCAAGTTATTTTGTTCTCAGTAAATGTCACAGATGGTTATTTTTTTTCTTTGTTAATGTATAAATTCCGTGAGTCATCCACTTCAATTTATATTACTGTAAATTAATATTTGATAATATTGTCCAAAGATCGTCTATAGTGGAAGCTAAAGCTTGCCTCTCACCTCGAGGTTGAGCATTTCACCTTGTTAAGTGTTTTCAAACAGGATTATCTCGTACCTCAATTATTCCACAGTAATCCTAAAGCTTTAAAAGCTGAACTCAATATTGTGTTCAAGGCATAAGATCTGATTTAGGTATATTGATCCATTTAGTTATACAATTAATTTTTGGGCTCAATAAATGTTCACTAACATTCAGATCTTTTCATGGTCAAAACTTGGAAATTTTTGATGTTGTAAAGCATCCTTAATATGTATATTTCCATGTTGATAAAACCCTCATCTTTATCTTAAATATGGGTTCTATAAATGTTTTGGTCAAAAAAAAATTACTCGTCGCCTCTACGAAAAAATAACATCCACTCATTTATTTTAGAGAAAAATAACTATCGTTCCTGAAATATGAGTAAACTGTTATTATATTTCATACCCTAACATCCCTGACTACATTTTTATTGAGGGGTTCGAGAGATCTGCGGCCCGGTAGTTTACTAGATACAGTCAAGAGGATACCGAATTTCCCCCTTCCACAGGTAAAAGGATTTCCTGGTAGTTCTCCCTCTGAATATTTTATAAATATATAACCAGGAAAGTGATTACATTGGCTGAATCTTATGCGATACCCCTTCCCATGGGAACCACACCAGAGTGACTGCTATAGATTTTACTTGTTAAGACCTTTCGTTTTTCGGTGTTTTCTTTTTAAGGTAACCTTTTAAGGCAAGATGGGACTAGGTAGGCTATTAGCATATTTCCCTTAAGCGAAATCAGCAATTGAGGTTGTACTCATGACGTGATTTTCGAAACATTTCCTCGAGTGTCCATCAATCCTACCTAATAGATGATGAAATTGAGATCCGGTCAAATATTATATTTATATACCTGTGTGTTACCGCCCTGGCGGTCGTAATTCTTATTTGATCGTCATCAAACTCGATATATAAGCGATTCATGCTAAAATAAAGGCCAAGTCCGCTAATGGCTAAAACCGAACCTATGAGAGGAGGGTTTTAGAAAGGGGAATTTCGAAAATTCAGAATATCTCCGTTATTAAACATCGGGTCGACAAAACTGTATAGAACCAATTATTTCAAATAAAATGTTCTATAAATATTGTTATATACATTTATTCTCTATCATTAATGGTAACGGAGATACTTATATTTTTTTAGTTTTCAGCCTTCAGTAAACCCCCGCTCCGACTGTTGTGATATTTGCAATAAGCTCATGCATCACTTTATTCCAAGCTTAAATACCAAATATTGTTTTCATTAAACAATTACTTTTTTAAATACATGCAAATACGTAGGGTGAACCATTATCAATTAAGATTTTATGGTCCTGGATCGAAAATATTTTGTATTCTATACCATACTCGATAGTTAAGTTTCTTTCAATTCTAAAGATCATATTAGTTAATGGCTCAGTCGGGAGTAGAGTAAGAATCGCAAAATGTTATAGAACTAATCATGTTAAGCTAGGCTATCATTTTTAGGCTCTTTTTGATCTTCTGCAATTATTGTTCGATACATTTTTTCGTAACTCAAGTATTTAGGTTTGTACTTCCTTGTTTACTGCCTTCAGTAACCCCCTACCCCACACCCCCTTTACGCATCAGTTTTTCGTAGAAAAAGAGAATATGTTGTTACATGAGATCACAAGTTTGTTTTACTTGCTCGTGAAAAATCTGCTTACTTTACGCAGCCCCTGCGTGACGGATTTATTATTTAGTTATTCAACCACTAAATAAATTTACCTAGCCCATACGGAAATTTATCCCATAGCTAGAAACGATCTCCGATAGCGTTAAAAACTAGTGTCGTCATTCTGTTAGATAAAAAAATCCATATACTAGCATATGTTAATTCGTTCTGAACTAAATATTAAGCGTCTCTGTTATGAAAAATATGCCGTTTATACTGTCTCATTTTGTAGTTTTATTCAGTATAGAGTTTATATTTTATAATAACTACTTTCTTAGCCTATTTACAACTGTGATGGTTCTATAGATGTCTGTTCGATCGGACGTGACAAAGTATGCGTAGGACACGAGAGTGTGGATACCTGTTCGGGTAGCCATACTGTAAAAAGTGGAGAAAACATTTTCATTCCAGTTTATTACTTAGCCAAATGGTAGATTTCTCTTCCTCGTGGGTTGGCTGTCGCCAAGAAGACTGATTATAAGTTGCCATTTTAGCATATATTTATAAATAAACGATTTTGTTGTTGATTTTATCAACTCCATATGCCGTCAACACAGGTGATAGCACTCTAATCTATAGAGGCAACAATATGTAACCAGTTGTTGCTTAAGTGTCAGCTCATTTGCATATATTTTACTTATACAGTACTCTGTTTATGCGGGGATTTGTCTACTTGTTTCTTGGCTATTGGTAGTAAATATTGATATGAGAAGTAAAGGTCTCGACTGTTTGAGTAATCCTGCACTCAGTTTTCGTATCAGTTGCTAAAAGGTCAGCGTTGCTCAATGGTTAGTAATTATCATGCGTGCTATTCTGGATGAACCCACGTCCGAATCTTGGGTGGTAGACGTTAATGATTCTAATAGAACGTAGTAGTGAATTTCAGTCTGGGATTATTATCTGTTCTGTTCAACATCTAAACATAATCAAGCCCCAAACTTAAGCAATTAAAAACAGGAAATAATTACTACAGAGGTGGTAAGACTTGTATGTCCTAGCTTCTATTCAGATCATGTAACTGTTGTGTCATAGATTTCAATTATTACCTTCTTGTAACTCCACACCATTGTTCCTTTATTAATTAATGGAGTAATCATAATAACATATTATTACGTTTATTACAAAAATAATAAACGTTGATTATTAGGGTTCTTTTGGATTGCAAAATTAAACACACTAACTTTAGCGTTTTCATCACTGCACAATTTATTTGACGTTGCACTGCACACTTCAACACACAATGGTAACTTATTCACTACAAATCACAATATGCGCTGATAACTTCACTTTTATTGTACAGTACAATAACTCACGATCACGCAAATCACTAAAGTTCACAAAACACGGCTCTGTACTGATTTTCACAAGAAAACCGCACTGCACTTATCTTCACAAAAACAGGGCACTGCGCTGATCTTCACAAGAACATGGCACTGCACTGATCTCCACAAGAACATGGCACTGCACTGATCTCCACAAGAACATGGCACTGCACTGATCTCCACAAGAACATGGCACTGCACTGATCTCCACAAGAACATGGCTCTGCACTGATCTCCACAAGAACATGGCACTGCACTTATCTCCACAAGAACATGGCACTGCACTGATCTCCATAAAATCACGGCAATGCACTGATTACATTAAAGCTGCACTGAACGCACTGTTATTGACCTGTAAGGGAACAGAGAACTGTCTTCATTTACTTCGTACTTCTTAAATACGTGATTTACTCTGAATATTTTTTCAAGTACGCAGTTTTCATAACAATATTTAGTTCAGCAGTCCATGAAGGCCAGCCACACAGTTGTTGTAGAAATCAAGAGACTACGCATTCCCTGCCGTATTGTGGTGGCATTAACCCCCACCACCAGAGGTGTAGCTGCTACCTCCTTATTCAAGTAGCATCTCAATTACCTCACAATGATGAGTGAGCACAAGGGACTTGTTAGAAATCCACTCTCAAAGCTCATTGCTCGAACAGCTAAATAAAATTTAGTGTCTTATCCCGGGGTTCGGACTGGTATACCTCAAGCTTTGCAATCAGAAGCATTAACCACTGGACCACCAGGATGTGAAAATATTTCATTATATCCTGCATTTAGCAGGAATATTTGAATATTCTTAAACTCCTTATGTTTGATTTCTGGTGAAATTGAAGTATCTTATTGATCTGTCATCTTTTTCTCAAACAATCTCATTCAAGTAATTCTTGATTAATTGATTCCATATATATTTAAAAATTTAAGTTATAAATGCATTGTTATTATCTTATCGTGAAAAATTTGGTTATTGCGGTTTTATAACCCGACTCGACTCCTGCAGTCTTGTGTGAGCTTGCAAAATGATTGTCTGTTGTTACAACCGGCATCATCAGTTGGCTTCGCCAATGAACAAATAAAATGAATAAAGTTTATTCATTTTATTTGTATGTTGTAGAAAAAATGTTTGGCGGGTGGGATTTTAATCGGTGCGTTATTCTGTTTTAATAATTTGTCAGACTTGTATCTTTAAGTTTTATTGAAGGCTTTGTGTCTATAAATAACTTACTACAAGTAATGGAAATATCTGTGAATAAAGTTTGATAATTGTGATATTTCAAGGACTGCAGTGCATATTATAATAGTCTATTATCATCGAAAACTATTTTTTTTTAATCTTAAGTTCCGTTGAATATTTTACTTTGTTTTGAACGATCATTACTTGTCGTTTTCCCAAAATGTTTTATAGCCTTTATATGGGTTCAATTTCAATTGGTACGTTAATATCTTGAAGAAGAATGGTCTCCTGTGTTTCTTCTTTTTTAAAGCAGTATTTGGGAATTTTACTATAGCATGCGCAGTCAATATATTTTGTCAAACTTTTTTTGTACCTCATTTTTATACAAATCCATTTAGCTATTCTCATATTATTCTCTTTATTGTTGCTTCACGTAGCCTCTACCGCCCAGTTTGGAGGTTATATGGTCCCCATATCCTGATAATTATCTTGTCCTTTAAAGTTTTCAGAGTTAAAAATTTAAGATTGAATGAGCTTGCCATTTTAAATCTAATGTTTCCCTTCAGCCTGGCCACAACTTGTAGCGTTAGTTTGTAGAATCAATTCCCTTCAAATATTAATGGAATTCGATTTTTAAGTATCATGGTAATTGCATACATATTTGAGTTGTATCGTTGGAAAATATACTTTGCTCTTATGTCACATCAACATATTGCTATTCGTCGCTAAAATAATTTATTTTCCGTCTCACTGTGATTATGCTAGTCTTAAGTCTTCTCACCTTACGCCCCTTCCAACCCACCAAGAAGATCGAAGCATAGATGACCACGTGACCTCGTACCAGCCGATGTTTGTACACAGTGATTTAATCATGTTATAGTAATTAAAGTTTAGGGTACCCCTACCCCCCCTTGTAATTCGTAGTTGTATTGTTGGAAAAATGTCAGATTAACACGAAACTTTCAGTTTAATATGTTATTACATTCAACTTAGGTCTATAAATGGAAATACAAATAATAACTTTTAACATTGATGTATTAAAAAACTTTTTCTTTATTTGTTCGGATGGCGTGTCGATTCGTTGAAAAGTTTGTTTGCTAGGTCCCGTCGCCATAACTCCCTTCTACGCAAGTCTATCAGAATATGATGTTTCGCGTTGGCTTACGTCATTAGCTATCAATCAATATCTCACTATATTTCTTCGTGAATAATTTTTGTATTTTAAACATTTTGAAATCACAATTACCGCAAAGTTTTCTATCGAACACATTGGAATTTAGAGGGTTATTATGGTTTCTTTGCTTATAAACTTTGCAACGGGAAAAAGCTTAGTTTAAGCAGCCTCTGTGTGATGTTCTTTTACAATTTCAATGTGTTCTCTGATATCCCCTTATTCTTAGTTCTTTCCGTTGTCAAAAACTTCGTCATTATGGAATTTTATCTGTTAAATCGAATTATTTAAATATTCTGGCAATGTAGATTCCATTGCTCTTAATTTTTTCACAAATTTCGGGTTCTCTTATCCATATCTACTCATGTACAAGGTATGGTGCATATTACTGGAGTTATGTTATTTCCTGGAGTTAGGAAGTGCAGGTATCTTTTGCACTTGTTACTTTCTAGTTTCTTTTCGTGCCAGGTGTGAAATTGGACTTTATTATATTGAATATAGTTACAGAAACGGCCGCCAGAGCTCTCAGCGGGAGTCCGAACATAGCCGACCACACGCAGAATACAAATGCAAATATCTCGGTTAATATACAAGATAAAGAATAAATGTATATAACAATATTTATAATAAATTAAATTTGCAATAAGATTGATTCTGTACTATTTTTCGATCCGACGTATAGTAACGGAGATATTTTGAATTTTCGAATATCCTCCCCTCTAAACCCCCCCCGTCCCACTGGTCCGATTTCAGCCATTAACGAACTTGATCTTTCTTTTTACATAAAACGACTAAATATCGAGTTTGGTAACGATCAAACAAAAATTGCGACCGGTATAGCGGTAATAGACAAATATATATACATATATACAGTTTTGAACGGACCTCATTTTCGTCATCTACTAGGTAGGATCGATGGACATTTGAAGAAAAATGTCGAAAATTCCATCATGAGTACAATCTCAATAGCTGATTTCCCTTAAGGGAAATCTGCTAAAACAACAGCTCAATTTAAATAAAGGAGATGGCTAAAGGCATAGCAAAACTGTGAACCCCATTTATTTCTTAGTGATTGGTAACTAATCCTGAGGAGGTTGAAGAAACAACTTATTTCGTAAAATTCAGATTTCTTAGGCTCACGTATGCAACAAATCTGTTCCCGAAAACAGTGGACGTTTGTGCCTCTTGTCAAATATTTTCACAATTTTGCCTTCTGTCAAAAATTTTCGCTCTTGTACCTCCTGCCAAAAAATTTTGCATTTGTGCATTCTGTCAAAGTATATCGCAATTGTGCCTCCTGTCAAAAATGTTCACAATTTTGCATCCTGTCAAAACGTTTGCCCACCGCAGCCTCATAACATCCTCTACTGTTCTTGAAATGGCTTATTCAAGAATGAATAACTGCATGAGGCAGGACGAGTAACCTCATTCTCAGATGAGATACTCTGAGGAAGCTACCAAAATGACGTAGCTATAAAATATAATTTCAGTTCCGTGGAAGCATTCGAGACAATTTTATTATATTCTTTAGCTATAATCATTGATCTATAACTATACATAGCTGGACTGATCTAACATTAACATTAGTATATTTGATGTGGCCAGGAGCTTGATATTCGCTCTTAATCCGTCTTGCTGTTGATTTCCACCGCATGATATGCCTCCTGTGAAAAATATTGCCCACCTCTGGCTCATGACATCTAAAGTTATTGAAAAGTTTTGATTCTACGTTAAGATGTTAATTATCTTACTCCTGAGTGAAGAGAACCAACCATTAGTCTTTAATATTTCAAAGCAACTTCAAAATACTTGCGTCATTGTATAAGTGAGTTCTTTCCCTGATGATACATATACTTGTATAGACCTTTGTCAGCCGTCTTTGTGTGTTGAGCCGAGAAGCTGTTTGTAGTGAATACAAAAGAAGCTTCCAGCCCTATGGTAGAAGTAATGAGATAGTGGCTGAGTTCATTGGCTTTCGATCCGCACCAGCTCCCGGCTCTTACGACAAACACCAGCTGTATGAATGGTAATGAGAAGCCGTTCGTCGAGGTCGGCTGCCTTTCTTTGCCTTCTCCTTATATTTAATATATAATTCTATTCCTTTTCCAAGCATTAATCTCTAAACCAGATACCTCAAACCTCTCTCTTTTTCATTCCGGAATTTTCCAGAAATATCATTTAGTCTGTATATTAGTATATCTTCAAGTTTCGCGAGTGTGCCATTGGAATAAAATTTCGTACTTGTGATCTTTCCTTAAATAATGTATGTTTTATTGAATTGTAAATACGTTTATTTCTAGATACATCGCTATTCTACAAACAAAGCTAACTTCTTGATACTTACCCTTTTTACAGCAGAGTTATGTTCCCTTTAACCTTCCCCAAAAGACATCGACTCAATGGATATAAAAGAACACACAGGGGCTGAGTTAACTAAGCAGATTTCCCATGTGCATCACATATTTACATTTATCTCAAAACTTAGAAGTTCAATGAGAACTATATTTGGAATTTAGGCTTCAAATAAGGTGCTTCATAATCTAACACTTTTTTGTTAATATGACATGTGTATGGGGGTTTATTGATGGGCGAAAACTAAAATATGGAGATATCTCGGGTAATATTCAATTTAGAGATAACAACATTTATAGTCCATCAAATTTGCAATAAGATTGATTCTATACAATTTTTCAATCCGACGCATAAGAACGGAGATATTTCGAGTTTTCGAAATTTTCTCCCTCTAACCCCCCCCCATCCCACTAGTATGTTTATAGCTGTTAACGAACTTGACTTTAACAAAAATTGCGTCTATATATATAGACACACCACACAAATTCACAAAACTTCATTACATAATCGGCACTTTTTATTGAAAAATGCCGACTCATGAATGTTGTAGCCAGAAAAATTATCTTTGAAACAAGTCTACGGGAAAAAGAATGGATTCTGTAATTTACAACAAAAAAAATGTTCACTTCAAAGAACATAATAACAAAAACTTTCTCGAAATTAACTTTTTTTTAAACTAATTAATGAAAGGAAGACAGTTTTTTTTCATGTAAGGAAGACAGTTTTGCTTCATGTAAAACACAGAACACGTTTTTTTCTTTGCACTACAATACTTACTTACTTAGTATTTACAAATGTTCGAAAATGCATCCTTCCTCATTTATGCACTTCAAAAGACGGTATTTGAAATCCCATTTATCAAGGTGTATTTCTGGTACTGAAATTGAATTTATCGCCAATCTGATTTTATTTTTCATGTCTTCAATATTCTGCGACCTGTTCTGGTAGATGATGCCGTTGACCCTCCACCATAGAAAATAGTACATTACTGTCAGATCGGGTGACCTGGGTAGCCACTAATGTTCAAGCTGCAACGAATACTGCATTGGGGAAAGATTTTTCTAATTGTTGATCGAGTAGTGGGAAGGAGATCCATCAACCTGCAGACACAATTCATTTCTTTGCATCAGGGGTATGTCTTCTATTTAATTTAGAAATTCTTCATTTAGGAAGCGGGCTGTACTATTCAATGTTTTCCTGGAAGATACCACACAGTTTTTTTGCATGAAAGTTGCAGGTGGAAAATGTATTCCTTTTATAAATATATCTAAGAACGTTTTTTTGGATTCATTCAAGAATACTTTTGAGTTATTTTTCAAAGATAATTTTGTTGCTATAACTTTTATGTCCCAGCATTTTTCAATTAAAAGGTCCCGTTTCTGTGATAAACTTTTGTGCATTTTACGGCTAAAGGATGCGTCAAATAAAAAAATTCAGGGATATAAACTCCGGAAGTTGGGACACTGTGTGTGTCTGTGTGTACACACACACACAGTTTTGAACGGACCTTATTTTCGTTATCACCTGGATGTGATCGACGGACATTTGAGGACTTTTTCGAAAATTGCGTCATGAGTACGATCTCAATAGCTGATTTTCCTATGGGGAAATCTGATATTACCTTATAATTCTTATAAAAACGTTCGTTGGTACTGAAACTAACTCCTTTTTACCTGGGATTCCTATACTTAATACAATATGTACGCATAAGAATTAGATCTTATTCCTCACATAGTTCGTCCGAACAATATTTTATTCAGTAAGAAATGAGTTGCGGCTTGACACGTAAATGGGAAGCTCTTTGGCCGATGACTTATTGACCTTCTATTCATCTTTATTTATTAACAGATGCCAAGGACTTTCCACAAAACGTATTCTAGTTTTGTCCATTTCCTTTTGAGTAATAGATGAAGCTTCAAATTAAACATCATTTGAAAATATCACTCCCCAGAAATTTCGCACTTGGCTCGTTTATCATCTTTGACGTATTGTTATAATCCTCCTGTGATGCCAATTTGATGTCAACGATTTGTGCATAGGCTTAAATTGACTATATCTGTAGATGTGTGAATATATACACAAAAGCTCTAACTTCGAGAAAAATGATCAAATTTTAAATTAATTAGTCCGTTATTTCTGCCTCTACCCAGTTTTTGAATAAACGCCCAGAAGGCGATAGTTAACATCCGTAGCTAACATTTTGATCTGTTTAGGCCTTTTTCAGGATTCCATCAATACAAAATTGTTACGACTTTCATGCCGAGTTTCCTATTACTATTACATTTCCCAGATATACAGTCGACGCCTGTAGATTTTTGACAACGTGCGCATGGTTATGGGTTTTTTATATGTCGGTAGTCATACACAAATACCTAAAGAAGCTGATTGTGGTAAGGAAAACAAGAAGACATGTTTATTCGCAAACGGTTATAATGATTACCCCATTGGCTTAGAAGCCTTGAGGATTTGGCGCTGTGATAATGGAGAACCAAGAGGTTCTCCGGAAAGCCTCAAAACAAATTAATTAACAGTCTTGAAGGAAGACTTTGCTTTTAATTTTTTTTCTTTAATGACATCCTTGAAAGTCCTTTTAGCCCAAGGCAGCGGCTTACCAATGAATTTGCCGAGAATGTTTGCCATTAAAATATTGAGGAAAAGCAAAATACACAATTTATCTCCACTGAAATTAGTCTTTTACATTCTACTCCTCATCCAGATCTGATGAAGTTACGTAATTATCTGATGATATAGGAATAGTGTGATATTAGATAACCAATCCGTCTCGAATTTCGTTACATAATGTCTAAATATACGTACTCATTTGAATGGCGTATCTGTCAAAGAACGTATGAGGGCTTTTCTAAAATATTTTCAGGTTAGTGAAATGTTCCACTATTTCCTTACCACTTCTTGCTCCCCCAATTTAACTTAGCCTAGGCTGAATTTTTGTTATGCTATCTTGATATAATACATATAAAAAGTTTATGTTTCTTTTTAATCATTGCATTACCTCTAATTTTTTTTTAATTTGGTGTTATCATAGGGCTTAGATTTTATTAATTATTAAAAAAATATAGTTAAAGCTCTTAGGTATAAATAAACGCATACCTAAGTAGACACACATGATAGCTCTTAGATGAGGAAAACACTGTTTGTTCAAATAGCCTTAAACTTTGGAATCTCTCAGATTTGCAATTACAATCATTTGATTCCCACATAGGGATGAAAATAGATTATTATAAACGTAGTTGTACGTATATATAAAATATGTGTAAAGTGTAATCTAAGTAATATATGTAAAATTCATCTTTTTTTGTGTTTTACAAATCCAGCATTATTACAACTCAAGCTATTTGAAAAGGGGTAAAATGCTACTTTTCTCCGAGGGCAGAATAGGAAACTCCCTTGTAATGATTGCACGCGTTCACTTGCACAAATTTGGTTGAATGCTGGTTTTGTCCACTATAGTATTGCAAAATAATCGTTGCCTCATCAAAGATAGCAAAAACCCTGGACTGAGGTCTTACCCTGAAATGAAAAGGAATGTATTTCTTTCCATTAAATGTTAATATAATAGGATACGTCAAATATTTTTGTTTTCTATAAAAAAATTCAGTAATATTTACATATTATTAAATAACATTTACATGTTACATTCGTTATAAAATTAGATCAAATTCTATGAACACATTTTGTAAAACCTATCAGTTTAACAATTATATACAACATAATTATTTATTCAGCTATTGAAGTTGTACTCATGGCGCGATTTTCGAAAACTTTCTTCTAATCCCCATATATCCTACTTAGTCCTACGATGATGAATATAAGGTCCGTTCAAATTGATTTATATAACTTAATGCTCCAGCGGCCACAATTTTAGCAGATTTCCCTTGAGGGAAATCAGCTATTGAGGTAGTACTCATGACGGAATTTTCGAAAATTTTTCTTCAATTGTCCATCGATCCTACCTAGTAGATGACGAAAATGAGGTCCGTTTAAACCTATATATATATATATATATATATATATATATATATATATATATATATATTTGTCTGTTACCGCTCTAGTAGTTGCAATTTTTGTTTGATTGTTACCATACTGGATATTTAGTCGTTTCATGCAAAAAGAAAGATCAAGTTCGTTAACGGCTGAAATCTGACCATGGGGGGGGGGGGTAAGAGAGGAGGACTTTTGAAAATTTGAAATATCCCCGTTACTATACCTCGGATCGAAAAATTGTATAGAATCAATCTTATTGCAATTAAATTTACTATAAATATTATTCTATACATTTATTCTGTATCTTGAATATTAAGCGAGATATTTGCATTTGTATTGTGTGTGTGGTTGGCATGAGTCGGCTATGTTCGGGACATTCCGCCGAGAGCTAGGGCGGCCGTTTTCGTCACTGATTGTCCCTCCTGAATAGTTTTAGAGATTCATTACTACTACTGTTGTTATTAGGCAGATTTCTCTATTACTAAACTTCACGTGGGAAATCTGCTTAGTTTAAGCAGCCCCTGCGTGATGGACTTTTTCTTTCATCGTTGGAAGACCAAGATCCATAATTACTAAAATTGGACAGTTCCCCAGGAAAACTGGGGATTTTGGGTGGGTCGTATCATGATATATTGGCTCATTTTAATAGTCTTCCTTACGGAAAATCAGCTATTGAGGTTGTACTCATGACGTGATTTTCGAATAATTTCTTCTAATGTCCATCGATCTTACCAATGGTTCTGTTCGAATATATATATTTGTCTGTTAACGCTCTAGCGCTCACAATTTTTTGTTTTATCGTTCCCAAACTGGATATTTAAATGTTTTACGCAAAACTAAAGATCGATTTGTTAATAACTGAATTAAGACCATTAGGAGGGGACGGGGAGTAGAAAAGGGAAAATTTGAACTAAGTCCGTTATTGTACTTCGGATTTAAAAATTGTATTGAACCAATTTTAAACATAGTATTGCCTATAAATATGGTTATACACACTTTTTCTGTTTTGAATATTGGCTGAGTTATTGACATTTTTTATTTTTCGGCCACATTTAATCATTGTATTTTTATTTCGAAATAGAGAATATATGGATAGCTCAGTACTGTGACGTACCCGCTCGTGGGAAATCTGCTTAGTTTACGCAGCCCCTGCGTTACACACTTCTGTTTCAACTTTCAGCTAACCCCCTCTCCTAGCAATTTTGATTTTAATGTCAACCAACAGTGATCCTAAGCATCTTATATCCAAATTGAATTTCATGTTTCGTTTACGTAGGCCATTTATTTCGGAGGAATTAGAAATTTGATTGTGAGATGACAGCAGGGTGTCATTACAGCTCGTAGGAAATTTGTTTAGTTATCGTGGTCCTTGTCTGATACACTTATCCAATTTATATTCTCCCTTCTCGGCTCTCACCATCCTCTTAAACTATTAAATAATGTTTAAGGTTTGTTTTATGTTGGTTGAGCTTATGTATTGTGGTCATTTACATGTTGCCACTTTAATCTATTTATCTATAGGGTGGTTAGCTGGTTTTTTTTTTTTCCAGAGAGTTCGTCGCTGAATAAAATTCATCATATCAGACTAAACTCGGATTGTCATTGCTCGACTTGCGTGGGATTATGATGTCTCTGTAAGCAATCATCTTTCGACAAGACCGAAAAGGTTTTTTGGGTGGCAATTTTAGCAGATTTCCTTTCCATCGATCCTACCCAGGATATATATATATATATAATGTCTGTTAACACTCAAGCGGCCGCATTTTAGCAGATTTTCCTTAAGGGAAATCAGCTATTATCCTACTACCCAGGAGATGACGAAAATGAGGTCCGTTCAAAATTATATATATATATATATATATATATCTATAGATAGATATTTGTCTAGTCTCGCTGTAGCGGTCGCTATTTTTGTTTGATCGGTCTCAAACTCGGAGTTTACGCAGCCCCTGCGTGACGGAAGTTTTATTTAATCGTCACCAAACTCGTTTTTTAATCGTTTTATGTAAAAAGAAAGATCAAGTTCGTTAATGTCTAAAAGTGGATCAGTGGGAGGGGGGTTTAGAGGGGAGGATTTTCGAAAATTCAAAATATCTCCGTTACTATAGGTCGGATCGAAAAATTATACAGATTCAGTCTTATTGTAAATTAAATGTACTATAAATATTACCATATACATTTATCCTCTATCTTGAATATTAAACGAGATATTTGAATTTTTATTAAGTGTGTGCAGGTAACGGACGAGATGATCGTGTAAGGTGGGTTCTATTCGTTTCCGCCGAAAGCTAGTTCGGCGGTTTCCGTAACTGTTCGGTTCTCGTATGGGGATTTCTCTATTGTATAACTTCACGTGGGAAATCTGCTTAGTTTACGCAGCCCCTACGTGACTGACTTTTATTATTTATATAGAGCCCAACCCCTCTTCTCTACATTATTACAGTGCTTCGCTTGTTAGCATCCCCTCTGAAACTGACATATCTCTTATAATATGCGACAATTTATAGTTCTTTTACTGCTTGCAGTGAATTTAGGTATTTAAAAACGATTGAACACGGATAAGAAATTATAATACTATGAATTTAGGAGTGAAAATGGCCAAATATGCAGCATACTAGGTGACTGGCGTACATAATAAAAGCCAATAAATTGTTAAATCTGCCGGTGGAGATTATCGTTACTGACTGATCATTTGCTAAGTGTACTTGTAGATCAGCCATTAGCAAAGGTTTCCGCTGACAGAATTTCTACTAATAAATGTGTGTACAGGCGGGTCCAACCCACTTGTTGATATGATAGACAATCTTATTGATAACATTTCCAGGTGGACCATGGTTTCCTGAAAATGGGTATCATCGTGGGAACGTGTGTTCCTGAAGAGCCCCAGCCTGAGGATAGCTTCCTTCATATCCGCCGGGTCCTCTATGGTACCTCTATTTTTTTTATTTTATTTGTATAATAGCTGTTTCTACCCCACTTCTTGTATCACTCCCGTCTTTGCATGTTTTTTAGATGACAACTACTGTATTGATAAGATAAATTCATTGATTGGTTGGCCTAATTGAAATCGGAGTTTAAGCCATGGTCTCACTTTCATGAATGCTCTGAATTGCTGACTTTGAAAGGCTTCGTATGTATTAAGCGTTTAATCAATGATGTGTTTCTGGTACCAAATGGTTGGTGCTTATAGTTTCTGTGACACGATGTTATAGGTTGTACATATTTGCCCTGGAAGAAAGAAGAAAAGTCATCTGTGGATTGTTTAATTATAATAATACATTACGGCATCTAAAGCACATTATTTTTAAAGTATCAAACGATATTTGGACTACACTGCCAAAATAAAACAATGTTCTTGCATGACCATTCGAGCTTCTACAGAGACGTATGGACCAAATAGATTGAAAATCAAGCATTGAGCTGTTCAATATTTGTACTTAAATACAGGTATCGCAGTAGGTTGCCGATATCACAATTTTAGGAAGTTCTTAAAGAAGACCGAACTTGTGCATGGTTTATTTCATAGTTATCTCTTTACACGATAATAAATGAGTTATTATGAAACGTTCTGCTTTGTGTTCGCTTGCACTGTCCAGAATTAGTTATGGAACGTAATTTAAATTTGGTGTACAGTAAAATCTAAACAATTTAAATATTAATTACTAGATATTCAATTGCGGGAATAGAAAATGTTTTTTTATAATATTTATAGCAGTTGCATCCTCTAGTTTCTGGAATTCGAGCCTCTTTATGGAGTATTCCGTTTTTGTCTCGCATCCAGTCCTTTGTATGCGGCCGTTCAAGTTTCCTTCTTATCTTCCTGGAAGGTATTTGTAGAATGACTCGGGTCTAGTCAATACCCATTCTTTTAGTTGAAAGATTCCTAGCGATTTTAGTCTTTTATCTAATAAAGACATCTTGGGTTATCTATAGGAAACCAACAAAATCTACTTATAAGGCACGAAGAAATCGGATACTCCGAAAATAAAGTCATATATATAAATCTGTACAATACAATATGTTAAATATTTCACTAATAGTATTTATTCATATTTGATTGCTGTCCAAATAAAACAAAAATTGTTAAGTATTAAAGAATATGTAATAAGTATATGCCAAGATTGAGCATATCTTATGTCTTGTGGAGTGTATAGTCGAAAGTTTCATTAATCTTCCTTATAGTTACTCGGGCAAGTGCGCTTATATTTCGTATGCGCGTGTTACGTTTAGCAGATTTCTCTTAAGAGAGGAGCTATTGAGGTTGTATTCATGACGCGATTTTCGAAAACTTTCTTCAAAAGTCCATCAATCCTAAAGTCGATGTATTGTATAAGCTTTTCTTGTAAAACTAAAGATCAAGTCCCTTGCCAAATCGGACGTTGGGTGGGTGTAATCGAATACTTGATCTGACACATAATATCTCCGTTATTGTGTGTCAGATCAAAAAATGTTATATAATTAATCTTTTTGAAAATTAAATTTTCTATAAATGTTATTCAGTACACCTTTTCTCTATCTCGAATATTAACCGTAATATTTACATTTTTTTTTTTTTAATTTTCAGTCGTACTTAACCAATAAGCCAATATATCATGCAACTTTTTATACCAACCTTAAATACGAAATATTGTTTTTAACGAACCATTATTATATGACATACATACAAATACGTTGTGTAATGCCATCAATTAAAATTTACTCGAAAATATTTATTTTATCTATACATATAAAAATGAATGTTTGTCTGTATGTCCTTTGTAGAATCGTAAACGGCTCAACCGAATTTTATGAAACTTGGTATGTATATTACTACTAACCCAGCTTAGGTTTTAGGCTATATTAATATTCTCTGAGACGAACAGGAGTGGGGGTTATTAGGGAGGCCGGAAATTAAAAATAGCCAAATTTCGTTTCATGTTGGTTTTTCAGCATATATGCAAATAACAAAAGTTGTTTATTGCGTTATTTAGAGTAATTTTTGTTAAATTCACTTTTGTCGTATACCGAAGTATAAATGAGTTATACGCTGAAAACTATAGAGCGAGTCAACAATTGTATATGGCACAAAAGACTAATATTATACTTGTCTGTTACCGCACTAGTAGTCGCAATTCTTATTTGATCGTAACCAAACTCGGTATCGCGTTTCACACATAACTAAAGGTTGAGTTCGTTAATGGCTGAAATCGAACCAGTGGTGGGGGTAGAGGAGGAGAATTTCGAAAATTCGAAATATCTCCGTTATTATACATGGGATCGAAAAATTGTATAGAACCAATATATCTTATTCAATATACAATTTACTACAAATAAATTTTATGTACATTTATTCTCTGTCTTTAGTATTAACGCGGAGATATTTGCATTTTTTAGTCTTGATTTTAAAGTATATCAAAATATATATATATATATATATATATATATATCATATATTTTTATGAAGTCTGTGGTCGGGTATAGTTCGGATTACGTCGGCCATCTTCGTCATTTCTTGGCTTAGGCGGAAGCTTCTTCTAACCTGGCGTTTCTAACCTTACCTTACCTTCGTTACTTTGTGAGATTTATGCTAATACGTTCTGTCCATCCGCCCCCCCCCTTCTTTAGTTCTTGGACTACTAAAATTTGAGTTATTAAAATATAAATTATTCTTACAATTCAGAAGCCGTTTCAATTGGGTATTTATTTCAATTAACTGAAAGATTTCTCATTATTTAATCACGGTGGTATTGTGTTACCAGTATGCAGATTTCTCTATTGTAAAACTTCACAGTGGAAATCTGCTTAGTTTACGCAGCCCCTGCGTGACGGACTTTTGTTTTTCTATCAATCTTTTTTAACACTTTAAAATTTTCAAAATACGCCATCGGTGGTTTTAGCGAGGGCGGGGATTATAACGAAACAAGATGACGGCGTAGGGGGGGGGGGGACTAAACTGCACTTTAGCCGTAATATTTAGCGATTGGGTAGGGTCGTGAAGATTTAACCCTGGATTGACACCGTGGGGTAAAAAATACCCCACACTTAGCTGAATCGAGTGTTTCTTAACTTCTGTCAATCACAGAGCCCCTGTCTACCTTCCTAAATAAACACATCGGCCTTTCCTAGCATAACCTAATATAATTAAAGCCAGTTGTCTGCTAATAGTTGCAGGAGATGGTTATCAATTGTGTCTGGGGTATTTTTTACCCCACCGTGTAGTTAACGGCAAACTTTTTCGCTCGTCTACAATTTTATCTCGAGTTACTTAACTTATACATTTCGGTGTTTCCTGTGGAAATATGGCCTAATGTATTCTGATCCTGAAGACTTCAGGCGTCTTTTAGAAGAATTATAGAAAGAACATCAAGGTCTTTGTGAAGATTGCAGATATTCGGACGAAAAAGAGGAGGCCAAAGATTTCTCACTAGAGCGCCTCTCTGTAGTATATTTACCAAGTATGTCAAATGCTTCAAGTTTATGTAACTTATTTGGATGTTGGATCACATTCTGAACCTCAACAAAAAGTGCCAAAATTGGAGGTTTATGTTGGAAAAAACGGATATACTTGGCATAAAAATGTACCATCTACGAAACGTAGACAAAAGAAGAAGAACATTGTCTCAGGGTAGTTTTAGTTTACTTTTTATAAAAAATATCATCTTTTTAGTGATAATTTGTATAATTTTCTTTAAGATATTTTGTGAATTTTAAAAAATATATTGCACTTTGGTTGCTGTCTGATTTTGTTTTCTTGCTGTTCCTATTGTAATACATTATTATTGCAATAAAAAATCGAAATCGATTCTTTTTACGTGTTTCAAAGAATGGGGTAAAATTTACCCCACGGTGTCATTACTGTTCATGTAATTGACAGTGTCAATCCAGGGTTAAAACTAAAAAGAGTCCTTATTTATGACGCGGTCTAAGAAACAAGGTTTAGGTTAGGTTGGTCGTGCGCCATCTTTTTTTTCACCCTGTAAACGTTATTTTGTTTGATAAAACTATCTGTTGAGCGATCGTAGATAGTGAATAAAGATAATTTATCTATTGTGGTTTGTTTTGTTTTTCAAAAGCCACATGTTTATATTTTCTTTCTTTTTTATTTGTCTGATTACAGATTATTATCACTGATAATTGATTATGCTTGAGGTTGAAGACCTGAAACCTGGTGAATGTATGTTTTCCATATGATGCTTATTGTTTTCTTTTTTTTAAATTCAACTATTATGATTGGACACTGAAAGAAAGTGGTAAACATTTCCTATTAGGTCGCTTACATTAGATTTTTTTATGAGATTTAAAAATAAATTTATCCTCAATAGTTATTATCAATAGTTACACCTTCTAACATTGTGACATAATCTGAGGGGACTTTCAGACCAAGCTCAACAGTTTTATTTATATTGATATACTTATATACAATTGCAGTGCAAATTATGATCAAGCGAATAGTTATACCTCCTTAAGACCTCTTAGTGAATATTATAAGCTAGGTCTGGTACAGAAGGAAGCTTTACTTCTCCTACTCCTCTGCACTGTTCTTTTCTATTTTCTATGAAAAAGTGGAACACAATGGTGAGGTTAGATTTATATTTATGATTTCATTATATACAATTGCAATGCAAAATGTTATGATTAAGCGAATAGTAATACCTCCCTAAGACCACTCAGTGAATATAGTAAGCTAACGGCCTGTTACAGAAAGAAAATTTACTTCTTTTCTGCATTGTTCATTTCTATTTTCCAAAGAAAAGTGCGCACAGTGGTGAGGTCAGATGTAGGTACATGTATTATTTTAGAGCAGTGCTTGTTGACCAAAGTTGAGAATAAAGAAATTTTGTCCATTTCACCTTTACATAGATATAACATTCTGTTATGCTATGCCTATATTATACAATTGTAACCTATATAATTTAAGATAAGCTCAATTACAATTTTCAAGCATCTTCTTTTGTGGCATTTATTTTCCGCCTAGCTTTTGTTCCTCTTGTGTTCAGAAGAAAATTTTCAGCATATAGATTTTATTTAAAAATAAATTTAGTTCTTCGAAGAGAAAATACACCATCATGTATGATAAGAAGAAAAATATTTTGGTGTTTATGCATTCTAAAATTTTTTATCTCTGCTTTCAGTTTTTTGGGCAACTTACACAGAAACAAGAGTTCTTCAAGATACTTGTTAAGATAATTTTAAAAAAGTTGTTTCTAAGAGTCAATTGTGTTTTTAATTTTGTGCTGGCAATGTTACAGGATCCTATTAAAGGAAAAAGGAAAGTGGTTGATTTCCTGCATAAATTATTTATTTAGCTGTCGCTTTCAGTGACTCAGTGGGTTGTCATCTCAAGGCTAAAAAAACATAAACAAATAGATAACTGCATGTGCAAGTGAAAAACCCACCCCTGGTGAACACCTGTTCATAGTAAATGTACATATTGAAATCCGTCAATGCATTTTTTAATCTATGTCATTTCCATTATATCTAACCTGGAACCGTCTTAAGCAGGCTTAACAACTTCTCATTAAGAAAGTGACCTTTCTGGTGTAAATGGTCTTTAAAGATGGAAGCTGTAGTTGATTCTGGTCTGTAATGTTGATACTGTTCTGGAGATACTGACAGTATAAGTATTACGATTAAGAAGAGTGTTTCTAGAAAGAGTCATCAATTGTTCACCCATTAGCCATTCTATTCAAAACATGTTACAATCTATAGATTAAAGAAATGAAACCTTTATTAATTCATTCTATGTTTTTCCTTTATATAGAACACTTTAATATGGAATGGCTATGACTCAAAGTTAAAAGTCAGTGGTCCAAATTTTGGAAAACACTTATTTATCTCACTTTATTAATACTCTTATAAATTCAGTATTTTCTTTAGCCAATACCTGTTTTGCAATGTTATCACAAAACGAAAAACCCTTTCCCGCTAAGGGAAACATATTTCCCCGTCAATAATTATAATTTCTTAACATCTGTTGCATTAACAAAATTATTATTTCATAAATATTTAATAATGCTCTATGTGTATTTCAATTTTCTTTTTTTCTTTGTTCCTCCAGGGATTAAGTGTCCAGTATGCTCGAAGTTTATACTCCCCGACGACATAGAATGTCACCTCGTAATGTGCCTAACCAAACCCAGACTGATATATAATGGTAAGTATCTTAATTTTATTGTATTGATTTAAAATATTGTATATTTTTCTATGGTGTTTACTTCTTTAATATTGTTTATAAGTATGGACAATAGGATGTTTGTAAGCTATTGAGGTTGTTTTACTTCCTCTGAAACCTAGACTGATACAATTTGGCTGCAATTTGAGATGGCTCTTTAAAAGGTTTTGTGAATTATTCGAAGTCAATTTTAATATTAACACGACCTGTTGAGGTCTCTGTATAATCTTTGTCCTCATATCTCTCTGTATTAACCCTTAACCACTGAAATGGAATAATTACTCACTTTTACTGAGGTGGGGTCCATGTGGACCTTCTATTTAACAATAATTTTTTGTAAAAAAAAAAAAAAAAAAAAATTAAATGACAAATAATTTATGGCAATATATTCTTATAAGTGTTTATTTAACATCTAGGCAAAAAGTTAAAAATATTTTAGAAAAATATGTTCTTTCGGGTGAAAAACACAAATCGGTAGTGGTCAGCAATAAAACAGCAATGTTATAGTTTAGTTTCAGTATTTAATAACATTTTTAAACAATTTTTACAAAAAGTTATTGCAAGGGGTTTATATATTTAAAAAATAATATGAAAATTTAAATTTCACAAAAAATAAAGAAAATGGCACCTCAAGTGTATAAACATTTTTTACAGACGATTTTGGCGCGTTTTCGCAACCTTCAGCCTCACTATAACTTTTTTCATCCCCACGAAGGAGCTCTTGCTGAATTATATCATCAAAAGATGGACGGTCCATGCTCAAAACACCCGAACTCGGAAAAGTCATTTGGAAAATAATGAGGGGTGGATGAAAAAATCACACTCCTTATGAGGTGGGGTCCGCGTGGGTCAGGTATTACTTATTGTCACTTCCAGGGGATGCGCACAGAACCGGTAACGTGTGAGAACTGTTGGAAGTGAAGAATTAGGAATGTACTGGGCTGGGGAGTGACATGTTTCAACTTGAACGGGAAGAGGGAAGTCAATTCTCTCCATGGGAGTCCACACGGACCCCACCTCAGTGGTTAAGGGTTAAAGGGTGCCAGAGGATATTTTGCATAAAGGATTTGAGTGTAATTAAAAAGGAGATTGTCTTGGTTTTATGGCCATCTTTTTATCTGCTTAATTGTGAACGAGAAAAATAATCATTGTTATTTCTGCTGGTGGTTTGGTTGACAAGGTTTATACACTCTTTTGTGGCTCCTCACAATGTATATGTATGTGTGTGTGTATATACAGTGGGGGGGGGGAGAAATTATTTGCACACCAGGTTTTTTTTTTTTTTTTTTATATATAAATTATGAATTTAATAAAAAAATTGTATAATGTAATAAATAAGAAGTACATTTAATACGGAATTGATACATATATACTTTAAATGAAAAACTTCTTGCGGGTGAAATGCAGTTTAACCCCACCCTTGGTGGAAATGACCGATGACGTATTTTGGAAATTGTTGAATGCAATCACTAATGTCTATCCTCCACAGTCTAAGGTTCCACCAAATTAAGTGTTAAAAAAGATTTTTAAAAAAAATGCCCGCGGTCACCATTTTCAAAAGTGCGCCGCCAAGGGTGGGGTTAAACTGCATTTTCACCCTTCTTGCTTAGTAAAATAAAACTTAAATCTTACGAAAATTTATCTTATACATGGAAAAAAGTATTTGCACACCACACATTTTCTTCATTTTTTAAAATTTAATATTTTGTATGTAGTCTGTTAGCGTTAATTACCGCTTGTAATCATCTAGGGATTGAGTATCCAATGGTTTTAATTAAATCTAGATTGATTTGTTCCCATTCATGTAATAAAGGATTATTGAGATAGTGCGTTCCAGTTATGTGGTGTTTTGAAACATTTTGGTCTAATGCGTGGCATACATTTTCAATTATATTCAAGTCTGGTGACTGTGGTGGGGTGTGCAGTTGTTGACGAACATTAAATATTAACCATTCTCTTTTATTGGCTGTATTCTTTAGTTTCATTGACTACATGTGTTGATTCATTGTCCTTCTGGAATACTAACTGATGCTGGATTCCCAATTTAGCTGCACTTGCTAAGAGGTTCTCCCGCAAAATTCTCATATAACCTTCTGCATTTAAAATCCCTTCAATAGGTACAAGATTTCCTTCTCTATTATAAGCCAAGCATCCCCAAACCATTGCATTACCACCCCGATATTTCACAGTAACCGTAACGTTTTCTTTTTCAGTTCCTCATTTATCCTAAGCTTTCGTCCATCAAATCCAAGCAAATTAAACTTACTCTCATCAGAGAACAGCACATTTCCCCCAAAACAGATGGGCTTGTTAATGTATTCTCTTACAAAAGAATGTCTTTTTTGCGATTGGTCTCACTAACAAAAGGTTTTTTTTCTCGAGACCCTGCCATTAAGACCTTTAGGATTCAAACATATTAGCTAGGGCGCCTGCACTAACAGCTGGATTTTTATGAGCTTCAATTTTTATTTTTCTCTATTTTTTCAATTACTATCCTGGGATGACCTTTCCGCCAGTTATTTGTAGTTGAACCTCATTCTTCATATCTCTTAATTACCTGTCTTACTTTTAAAAAAATGAATACCCCAGAAATCTGATATTTCATGATACGACAATAAAATCACTTTTCAGGAAGAGGATGCACTCTGTTCACTTGTTTTTGGCATTATTAAGCACTTAAAAATATGTAGATCTTACACGATTGAAATATATTAGAATTCTGACAAAAAAGAACAGGATTATACTCTAGGGAGTAAAAAACAACAAGTAAACAAACAGGCCTTTGTACTTATCTGCAAACAAAGAAAGTGTGCAAATATTTTTTTCCTGTTCTTTATGTTATTTTAAAATGTATTTTATATTATGATCAAGGCTTTCAATTGAATGTTTACTGTTATTTAACAAGTTTTAGTTCTACTTATTTTTGGCTAAACTCAAATGAATTGTTTTCAATTTATTATTTAAAGAAAAAAACAGGGTGTGCAAACACTTTTTCCCCCACTGTATATATATATATATATATATATATATATATAAAATATACACATGTACAAGCGCTGAGTACTTACAATTAACACTGGCTATCATCAGAGTATTGTAGGACCTGCCCAGAGACATGCTCCTAAGTGGGACTCTACCGTAGTACTTGTGAACAAATATTCATTGCAAAGTGTTTTTTCTCTTGTTTGTTTCTAGTTTAACATATCTGAATTATAAATAACACAATATTTACATGTTTGAGAATGTTGCTGGGAGTAAAGTACTTTTGGACTTGAATATTCCAAGAAAACCTTTGTCTTTTTGAAAGCGTTTTCAACTTATATAAATTTATTACTTGTGTAGGAAGATGGACATTTTTCATGTAATATTCCAGATCAATCTATTTATGTTTAATTCCTTGAAATCCTATTTTTGAGTACAATGGCTCTAACAAGAACTTTTAGAGTTTCACCACCCTAATTGTCGTTTCACAGTTTTTATATCTTTGTAAAGAGTAGATGTAAATTTACTAAATTTGTCTTGCCCTTCAATTGGGTACCTAATTAAATGCAAATTTTATAGATGATTCATGTATTGTAGTAATGTTACTCATGTTGCAAAAAGCTCTCATGTATACTCCCTGGAAATAATTGTTTTTGCATTCTTAAAATGTAAAATAGCCGAGTTGTGGATGAGTAAAGTCCTGTATTTCCTTTCCTACCTTTGCCCCATTTATATCTTTATCTGTAAAATACAATATCAGTATGGATGTCCTCTTTAGACTACTTAACTACTGGAAAGATTTGTGTGCGGCTTTTGCATAATAATCCCTTTTTAGAGAGATGTTTAAAGCTATTGAAATCCTTGGATCTAAGTAGATAGATTAGGGGCCTAATAATCTCCGTTCAAAAGAATTCGAATTAATCACCAATTGATGTCAACAATATAGAGGTTAAAGTATTTGATTAAAGTTAAACTCAATGTAAGAAATTATTCAAGGAAGGGTTCAAGGAAGAATATTCGGCTCTTGAAAGCAAACATCACAGTAGATGCCCTTCTTCTCAATTCAGAGGCTTTAAGAGAATATATAGAAAAAGAACCACACACAAGCTTGAGGACACTTTCTTCAGAGCTAGAAAAATCCCAAAGTACTGTTTCCATCATTTGGATGACATTGGTTTTAGTTACAAAACCTACAGAATGAAGAGTGAAAATTCACAAAAGGTCTTCTGAACTACCCAAATGCAATTGGTTAAAACAGGAAATCTAGCTTTCCACATCCCAAGAAGGGAAGTATTTATGATCTGTGTATGGTCGAATTTCAAAGGCATTGTACGCTTTGAGTTAGTCCCTGAAGGTCATGCAATCACCTCAGAGATTTATTCTTCACAGAGGACACACAGCTCTGGTTCAATTGTAGGGGGTACTGCTGAAGTATGTTTATTTACACAAGATTCCAGAGCAAAAATCAAGGAGTTAGAATTCTTCTTCCTCACCCAGCCTAAATAGTCCACATCATGCACCTTTGAATTACCACTTTTTTAGGTCCATAACACACTTCTGTGGTAAGTGTTTTAATAAATTTGGAGCTGCAAAAAATTCAGTTTTCAACGTTTTGCGTCAAAACCGTGTTTTTCATAGAACTTAATAAGTAGAAATAAGTTGATGTAAGTCCAAGTGAATTCGGTGGGAGGAAGCACATCCTATCAAATTTCACAACAGAAAAAGATTTTTGTTTTGATCTAAGACATGTAGAGGTGGGTGTTCGGTAATAAAAAACAGACATTTAAATGTGACAGCATACAGTCAAATGTTCTGTTCATGGGAAAGAACTAAAAATGAAGCATGTCTTTCTAAGCCCACCAAATTCACACTACAATTTTTGGATTCAAACCTGCTTCTGGTGTTGTTCACAGTGGCTCTGAGTTTTTCTCATGATCTATTCAAAGCATAGTGTGGTGGGTCCTGTGTAGGATAATTAGGATAATAGGAATTTATTAGTGATGAACTCGTTAAATAACATCCTTACTCACAAAATGGGTGTTATAAATGGCATTTAAAATTCAAAAAATTACTCTAAAATTACTTTTCATCGCTAGTTATTAACATATTTAAAAATGAGTCATTAACATTGCATTTCAGATGGGTACTGCTGATAGAAATGAGGTCCTGTACATTTTCTCTCCTCAAATTGTAAGGAACCTTTATGTTACTCCAAGAAAAATATAGAGCTCCCTCATTTTTACTTTAATTTCTACATATTTAAAATTTTTCACTTCTCAATGCTGAATCTAGAATGCCGATGTAGACTACAAGTTGATGGATGTCTAACAGCAAGCCATTTTTCTAGCTTAGAATTTCATGATCTTACTATATTTCATTAGACCTTGAGTGAGTACATATAAACGACTCCCACCTATTTTTCTGCTTGTAATGTTATTTGAGCCTATTTTCTAATGCTGTCGGATGTTCTAAGCCTTGGACAGAACCATTAATTGAAGTTTTTTTCCATTTCCTAATTGTTTTGTCAAAAATCAGTCTTCATTTCAACCTTTTGGGTGAAGCCTTTCCTCACTAGTGGATAGGCCCAGCATTAATATATTATTAAATATATTCTCTATCCTCTAACTTTCCCTATATAATTGTTTCAATCCAGCTTTCTTTTTTTCCAGTAGAGGAGGTAGGTTCTTTCTATAATTCTTCTCAGTTCATTTTTTTGACAGTTTCTTATCAAAATTTCTTTCTTGCCACTTCAAAAGTCCCTGCCCAACTAGTCGTCTTTCTTCCTGAATTTCATTTTTCAAATGCTCACAGCATTCAGCATTTGATAAATTCGATCTACTTGATATTAAAAGTTGTATAATTATATTTTGTCTTTATGGAGAATGTATATTTGGTAATGAATGAATGATAAGTAAATTATAATGACTAACATTATTTTTATAAGTGCTTTATATTTGATGTATGTGATAAGGTTTGGCCCAAAAATGCCATTGGTGTCTGTTGCAGAGGATGTACTGAAGGAAGACAAAGGAGAGTGTGTAATTTGCCTTGAAGAACTCGCACAAGGCGATACCATAGCGAGACTACCATGCCTCTGCATATACCACAAAAGGTAATTTTTGTTTACAAGATGTGAATTGCCAAGCTCAAAAATAATATATATTTCATAAAAATGACTAGTGCCAATCTAGTTATTGTTGTAAATTATGAGCATATTTATATTTTAAAAAATCTAATGCAGACACCATGTGACTTCCTTAGACTAGACTAACTCCCTTCTCTCATGAATTGATCAATTGACTGGTACTTTTTGTGCTTCATTCTTAACTCACTCAGGACAGTAAGTTGAAGCTCATATACTCATAGTGAGTTCGAAGCTTATATACCAAATATTGTCTTCATTGAACTTTTATTCTGTGAGATTCTTGCAAGTATGTAGTGTTATGTCATGAATTAAGATTTTCTGGTTTTGACTTGAAAATTTTTATTTCATCTATATTGTACTCAATATTTCACTGTTTAATTAAACACAAAATGTTCATATTTGTTAACGGCTGAAATCGGACAAGAATAGATAATAATGTCAAAATATCTCATTTAATGAGTCGGACGGAAAAATGTTATAAAACCATTCTTATTAAAATATTGATGCTCTACAATTGTTCCTCTATGCATTTATTAGCAGATTTCCCTTAGGGGAAATCGGCTATGGAGGTCATACTCATGACTCGATTTTCAAAAAATTTCTTCAAATGTCCATTGAAAATGAGGTCCGTTCAAAATTTTATATATATTTGTCTGTTAACGCTCTAGCAGTCGCAATTTTTGTTTGATCGTTACCAAACTCGATATTTAAACGTTTTATGCAAAAAGACAGATCAAGTTCGTTAATGGCTGAAATCGGACCAGTGGGAGGGGAGATTTTCGAAATATCTCCGTTACCATATTCGGATCAAAAAATTGTATAGAACCAATCTTATTGCAAATTAAATTTACTATAAATATTGTTCTATACATTTATTCTCTATCTTGAATATTAACCGAGATATTTGCATTTTATTAAATGTGAGCAGATAGCACACGAGTGAGTTTCCCGCCAAAAGCTAATTTGGCCGTTTCCGTAACTGCTTGGCTGTCGCATGGAGATTTCTCTATTGTATAATTTCTCGTGGGAAATCTGCTTAGTTTACGCACCCCCTGCGTGACAGACTTTTTTTTATATTAAGGGAGTTACTTGTATTTTCAGGGCTCAGGTTAGCCATGTGAGTTAAAGTGTTGGCCTTAATCTCACATGGTAAAACTAGAGAGGCGACTTCGATTCCCGCCTTTGCAATAGGAATTTCTTTAGTGACGGAATTCATTGAATAAAATCCTTAGTCCCACCCTGGATAGAAAAGCCCCTGTAGATAACCCGTCCCAATTAGCCTTAGCCGCAAAAAGTGGACATTAAAAAATAATAATAATAATATTCGTATTTTCATATTTAGTTAAATACCCACTTCTATTTATCATATTTTTACTTAGAAATAGATAATATGTAGTGAGATGAAATTAGTAGTGTGTCATTCCAGCATATATGGAATCCACATGGTTTACGCAGCCCCTGTGTGATGGACTTTATATTTGAAATTCATAGAAAAAGGGTATGAAAGTCCGCCAGGGGCTGCATAAAATAAGCAGAGTTCCACGTGCTGGTGATCTATTCCCTATTTGTCTAGTTGTAAGAAACCTAAGTAAACAAAATTTAAAATGTACTCAAGTTACCTAAAGTAAAAATCAGATGATTATAATTGGTGGTCTACTGAGGCTGAAAAAAAAGTAAAGTACAGCAATTGTAAAATATTAAAATTCTAACAACATTGGTTATATTAACTTTTTCGATCTGACTCATAGTAACAGAGATATTTCGAATTTTCAATTACTCCTCCTCTTAACTCCAGGGCAATTTCAGCCTTTACTGAATATGATCTTTAGTGTTCAGTGAAACAATTAAACATCGAGTTTGGTACATATCAAATAAACATTTTTGAGTTAAGAATTTAAAAATCTTAATTGATGGCATCATTAAACAACAATATATGTGCATGTATCTCATCTTGTAAATATCTGATGAAAACAATATTTGGTGTTTAAGCTTTTGATAAAGTGGTCCCTCTCCCCCCCTCCTATTCCATTCCCGATTTCAGCCATTAACTAATATGAAACCTTAGTATGTAATGAACCCCTTTAAATATCGAGTATGGTATAGAAGAAATAAATATTTTCCATTCATGACCTCAAAATCTTAATTGATGATGTCATCGCACTACGTATCTCACAAGGTAAATGTTCATTGAAAACACTATTTGGTATTTAAGCTTGGAATGAAGGATATAACAGATTATTAGCAATATAGCATGAGTAAGAGTGGGGATTTTACGTTTGCTGAAAACTAAAATATACTAATACCTCGGTAGATAAAGATAAAGTGACTGAACAAGGTTTATAGGAAATTAAATGTTCAACAAGATTACTTCTACACAATTTTAAAATCCTACATATAAATTTTGAATATTTTTAATTCTCCCCTCTAAACCCTAACCCCTTCTGATAGCCCTATTTCAGTCATTAACAAACTTGACATATAGTTTTGCATGAAATGCTTATATATCGAGTTGGGAGACTTCAATAAAAAACAGACAAGTATAGAAATATATATATATATATATATATACACACACACAGTTTTGAAAAGACCTCATTTTTGCCATAAACTTGTTAGGATTGATAGGCGTTTGTGCAAATGTTTCAAAAATCACATCATGGCATTTTTGTACCAAGTGTACATACTCAGTAGATGATTTTCCATAAAAAGTCTGCTAAAACTTAGCGTATTAAAATGAATGAAAACAAATGGCAACACGTTATCCTTTTTTTAACATCTACTAGTTACTTCCTATGGCTTTACCTTGAATTGTGACTGACTTGAAACACTCATACTAAATTTAAAAAGTCTGTTACGCAGGAGCTGTATAAACTAAGTAGATTTCCCACTTCAGGGTGTGACTTACTAGTGATAAAATCTCACCATATATTTTATATCTAAGTACAAATGAGTAATAAATGAGTGGGTTTCTGTAGGTTGAAAATAATAAGTAGGAATAACTCGCTTAATATTTGAGCTACAAAAAAATGTATAGAACCATGTTTGTAGAACATCAATAGTTTAATAATATTGGTTCTATAACATTTTTTGATATGAGTCATAATAAAGAATATATGAATTTTCAAATTCCTCTCTCTAACCCCACCACCTATTCCTCGTCCAGATTCAACCATTATCTAATATCATCTTTAGTGTTGAATAAAGCAGTTAAATATTGAGTATTGTATACATCAAACAAACATTTTTGAGTTCAGAGTGTAGAATCTTAATAGATGACATCATCACATAACGTATTTGCATGTATCACACAAAGTAAAAGTGCAATGAAAAAAATATTTTGGTTTTTATCCTTGGAATGAAGTGGTTCACGATATAACATCTTATTGTTAATATTACATGAGTAGGAATGGGGGTTTACTGAAAGCTAAAAACTATAAAATCCAAGTATCTTGGTTCATATTCATGATAGAAAAAATACGTACATAACATTATTATAGACAGTTAAATTTGCAATGAGATTGGTTCTATGCATATTTTCGATACGACTTATAATTGTGGATAAATTTTGAATTTTCAAAATTCCCCTCCTCTAAACCTTTCCCCCCCTTTCCTCCTGTCTGATTTCAGCCATTAACGAACTTGGTCTTCAGTTTTACGTATAACGCTTATAAATCGATTTTAGTAACAATAAGAGAAAAAAATTGACTGCTGGAGTGTTAACAGACAAATATATAGATAGATATATATCATTTTGAACAGACTTCATTTTCTTTATCTACTACGTAGGATAGATGCACAAGCGATCAAAAATTGCATCATGAGTACAACCTCAATAGCTGATTCCCTCAAGAGAAATCTGCTTACAACAGGGTCTTAACCTGTAATCTGGATTATTATATACTCTTGAAAAGAATTCTCCAACTTTTAATTGAAAACAAACTTGCAGTAAACTAGACATTACTCGGACCAGTATAATATTGAACAGCTGAACCTTCAAACATCTTGCATGCCACTCTTTAGCAGATTTCCATTAAGGAAAATGAGCTATTGAGATTGTACTCATGACATGATTTTCAAAAAAATTCCTCAAATGACCATCGATCCTACTCAGGCGGAGATGAAAATGAGGTCCATTCAAAACTTTTTATATATAGTGTCTGTTAACGCTCTAGTGGTCGCAATTTAGGTTTGATTGTTACTAAACTCGATATTATTTTTACACGTAAAAGGAAATACGAACTACCTATACTTACACTGAACACGACTCTAATAAACAAGACGGACAAACTCAAATTTCTTGGACTGACATTCGATAGAAAACTGACATGGGTATCCCATTTAAAAGAACTCCTTGATAAGTGCAAAAAGAGTTTGAACTTATTGAGGATTCTTAGCAATACAAAATGGGGAGCAGACAGATGTTTAATGCTAACATTTTACCGTTGCTATACCAGGTCTTTACTGGACTATGGATGTATAGCATTTTCATCAGCCAGCTCAAATGCCCTTAAAATGTTAGACACTATTCACTACACAGGACTGAGAATAGCAACAAGGGCCTTCAGATCAAGCCCTGTAGAAAGCCTATGTGTAGATGCTGGAGAGCCTCCATTAAAATATAGAAGGCGTATAATCAATTTAAAATTTATTTTAAAATGTAAAGCTTTAGACACACCTTGCATCCACACATTCTTAAACAATACACCACATTTCAACAAATTCATAAAGAAAAAATGTAAACACAAACCACTTCTTATACGCACATTAGAAAATTCCGCAAACTCAAACATTTTACAGACTCCTATGTACAACAATACTTTACTATCACTTCCTCCTTGGAGAGTAAATAACTTATATATTGATTTAACCTTAACAAAATTTAATAAAAATGATCCCCTTTCTTCAAAATTTTACATGACTGCATTTAACTCCATTACTGCAAATAACCCAAACGCACTATACACATTCACGGACGGATCCAAGACTGACTTTGGAACAGCAGCTGCTGCACTCATTGACGGCCACACATATGCCAAAAGATTAAACTGCACATCAAGTATTTACTCAGCTGAACTACACGCTATACTCCTATCTCTAGAAAACCTCCAAAATGTTCAAAATCGCCAAATAATTTTATTTTCGGACTCTCTAAGTTCTTTACTCTCTTTAAAAAACATATATTCCACTCATCCTATTATAACAAACGTTTTTGAACACATTCAAAATCACATAACATTGGTGTGGCTACCAGGACATCAGAATATTGGACGAAGCACTGAAGTTGACATGCTCGCAAAACTAACGACAAAAAACACCAATACTGACATTAAAAAAATAACATTGGACGACCTACAAAACTACATTAAAACTAACATACTCCAAGAATGGCAACATGACTGGTTACTAACAGACAACAAACTGAGACAAATTAAAAATTCAGTTGAGACATGGAGTGACAAATTTGAGGTATTTACACGGAGAGACGAAGTAGTCCTTACGAGACTACATATAGGTCATTCTTTCCTTACCCATGGTTACCTATTTCAAAAGAAAAGAATGCCTAACTGCAATGTGTGTAATGCTCCGCTTACAATAAAACACATACTAACAGACTGCAAAAGACGTAACCATCTAAAGATCCCTCATGACTTACACGACTTACTTACTGAAGGTAGCCCACACATACCCATAATACTCCAACATTTACATGATATTAACATATACTCACAAATTTAGAATTGTTACATTTTAAAATCCTTTTTAATCCTTCTTAAATTAAATATTTTAAATTCCAGCTAAACCGTTTTACTGTATGTTTATGTGTGTGTATGTGCGTGTGTGTGTGTATTTACGCGTGTGTGTGTGTGTGCATGAGAGAGTGAGTGTGTATGCATGTTTGAATGTGTGATAAAGAAAGTGAGAGCATATGATTGTAAATATTTTAGGTATTAGAAATCTTCATTTTATTTACATACTAATTTATATTTATTTGATTTTAGTTTAGTTTTTATCCATTGAAATTATATAATTGTTTACGTAATTTTATTAGTCTTTACAGTTTTTGTTTTTGAACTTAATGTTTTGTTTTTATTTATTTATTTTATTTTGTGTTTATTGTTGTTTTTCGTTGTTTGGTTATTTGATCTCGTTCTATTATTTAGTTGAGTTTTATTTAGTTGTGTTTCGTTATATTGTTGCGTTCTGTTATTTAGTCGAGTTTTGTTATTTGTTTGCGTTCTTATTTTGTATTATTTAATTTTTTCTTGTTTCTATTTTCATTTTGCATTTTGTTTATATAAATTGTTTTTGTTGTTTCTTATGAGCAATATCGCCTCGCTGCGAACGCTCCAAAATAAATAAATAAATAAAGATCAAGTTTGTTAATGGCTGAAATCCGAACAGTAAGAGGGGGGAATTTTGAAAATTATTAATATCTCCCTTAATGTGTTGGATTGAAAAGTTTTATAGAACCAATCTTATTGCAAATTAAATGTTCTATAATTGTTGTTATATATGTTATTTACTATCTTGGTTCTTAACCGAGTTATTTGCATTTTTTAGCTTCCGGCATTCAATACACCCCCTCCCCCACTCCTACTCATGTCATATTAACGATAAGCTGTTATATTATGATGCACATTATCTAAAGCCTAAAAACCAAATATTGTTCTCATTGAACTTTTAGGTTTTGAGGTAAATACAATTACTTGATGCTCACGGGAAATTGGCTTAGTTAACACATCCCCTGCATGACACATTTTAATCCATTGGCTGATGAACCATAATAGATATTTCATACTATGTTACTAATCTTACACTATAGAGCAGTCTTAATATCCCATTCATTCAGGATGTGATTCTAGTTATCTTCTCAGAAACCATGCCAATTTATCTATTTGATCCTCCAGCTGAAATCCCTTTCCTTTTCAACTCGCCCCTACAACCTTTTTAAGTGGCAAAGAAGGTAGTGGACAAAAAATCCTGTGCCTCAACTTAATACCAAATATGAACTGTCCTCTCTAAAAGACTTGAATCCATGTAGCTAAGCAGGAAGCTAGATTGAAGGAGGGAATGGAAAACTTAATCTCATCTGACCAGTCTGTTTATCGTGTGATGAAATCAAGGCAGTCCTGGGCTGTGTTTGCCATATTAAAGCTTTATAATTTTGTATATGACTTCTTCTTAATTTATGTTAATGTTGTATTAATATTTTATGTTTCAGTTGTATCGACAGATGGTTTGAAGTAAACAGAAGCTGTCCTGAACACCCAGGAGATTAATCATCGAAGAAATCAAAATAAAACAAAACACACCATTTATATGAAATAATTTAACTTATAAGGAATCAATTGAAAGAGAGAGAAAAAAATGAACTTGTACTACACACTGTAAATAGCTTTCTTGTATATCGGCAAAATGCAAGCTTGAAGTAGCTGTGTTGATTTGTCGTATTTATTTTTGTTTATTTTTTACCTTTATCTTACGATGATCGTCAAAGTGAACAAAGAGTAAATATATTGTGATAAGGCCTACACGATAATAATATTTGTGTAATATAAGTCGGCTTTAGCTCATTCGATTTTGGTTGAAGAAACTAACACAATAAAGTTTTGAAGGAATGAGTTTTTCTATGTTGATATGCACACGCATTGTAAAGTGTAACAGGAAAAATAAATGTGATCTCATTTCCCAGATTAGAATGGGTTAAGGAGATATGTTAAGTGCATATCATTTAAAGTAATAAGAGGAGAGATGTCAAGCAATCTGCCATATTGTCCTTTAGTATTTGTTAAAGCCTAACTTAATACTTCAGTACTGGACAACGATATTATAATTTATTTTTAATCAATTAATTTTTGACTTAGTAAAATGTCTTTGATTGGAGCTAAGTTTTGGTCTTAATTGTCAATAAAGCAAAATGAAATGAATTATTATGAGGTTTTGAATGTTTAAAGAGTATTTATTCTCTTCTTCAATGTTCAGTTATTTTTTGAAGTTGTAATGAGTCATTAGATTAAATTCTACATTTTTAAACTCATAAATAAAAATGCAAATATCTATGGGTTTTTTTTCTGATTTTAATTCTCAGAATGGTAAAGGTTGTGTTGTGAGACCATATTAAATATTTACTTGCCCCTATGCCAGAAACCTGAAGTCCAATTTTAACAATTCGGTGAATAGCATTTATGTTACCGCTAGTTTATGCCTCCAGTTTTATTTGGCATTCTGGCAGAAGGGCATCTTAGGCACTTTCTTTTCTTTTGAAAATGTTCTCTAAACATCCACAACAAACTAAATCAGTGCTTCACTTTACAGAACCGCCTTTAATATTCAGCTCTGTTCTTTCTGCCTGTAATGTGTCAATGTGTTCTCAAGTTTCAATGCAGACAATATTCACATTGGCTTTTTGTTTATGCTACTTGTAATGGGCTAGTTTCTGTGACCACAGTAAATACCATTGGTCTTACATGTTCACCCAAAGACTGATGATGTCACTCATGAAATGAGATTACTGGGCTTTCGGGTATCTTCAAAACATCAAGTTCAGGGCAATATTGTTTTATTGTAAATTAGATGCCAAAGATCTTATGATAAATTAAGAAAGCCAGTCTAAAAAAAATTCCTTAAATATGAATGGTACAGAAAATGTAGAAAGAAAAATTTGTTCAAGTAATTAAAAATTTGAAGATATTCAAATTAGTACAATTAAAATAAAAATAAAAAAAAACTTTATTTCTATTATTTGAATAAATTGAACACATCAAGAATAATTCCCATGATCCATTCTTTCTGTTGCAG
This sequence comes from Riptortus pedestris, assembly GCA_019009955.1. NCBI lineage: Eukaryota > Metazoa > Arthropoda > Insecta > Hemiptera > Alydidae > Riptortus > Riptortus pedestris. The sequence goes on from CM032232.1 coordinate 114,189,356, forward strand.
AATGACCAGTGTTTGAGCCATAAACAACTGAAACTATTTTTCCACTTATATAAAGATATTGTGAATAATTAATGTCATATTTTGACTCACATAGTCTGAAGATGAATTCCATAAAATGGGGCCAGTGGCTTAGGAGGAAACAAATCTCAACAGAATAAACAGACTAAAAAATATTATATATTTTCACGTTTCTGGCAACAATTATGTGTTATAAAAAAATATAAACTTATTAATAAACCTAAAGAGTGAAAATGTGGATACTCATGTTTCTGGCAAAAGGGGTTTTATATGATTCTTTAAAACCTCTTTTATTTAAAAATTTTTTTAATTTGTAGACAGTTATTTGCATTTTTTTTATTCAGAATTAAGTGTCTCTACTTATTCAGAAGTATGTATATATTGTAAAAATGTGTAAATTCCTAACTTACCAATAGTAAATAGAAATTATTTTATTAAATTTATTTGGAATACTGTTTTATACACTAATAGTGTCCAGTGTTCCAAATTGAATTTCGAATCCAATTATTTGCAGTCACATAGAGAATAAGTACTTACTATTTAGACATTTTCTAATTGTGTATGGGCCAGAACTTTTGAAGTCCATTAAGAGTTTTTACTTTGTTAAGCTCAAGTTAGTGTCATAACGGCCCAGATATAAGCTAATTCTTATTTGTTTGTGGGTTTTGCTGAATTAAAAACATTATTTACAAGATCATTTTTGTACCGAACTGTCTTTCTTTGAGTGATAAAATGTTATTTTAGTGAAACAAACATTAGGGATAATAAATAGTTCAAATATTATTAGCTTTTTGAATCAAAATAATTGAATTGTTGAAAAACATTCCAGCACCACACAGTTGAATTCTAAATAAATTTTCATTAAGTATGGACTCCAATATATATATATATATATATATATATATATATATATATATATATATATATATTGTTTTTCATACCTTAAGTTCGTGATTCTTAATTATTCAACACTTTTTTATAGAGTTAAAATTGTCTGGTGATCGGGCCGACTTATTTTTAAGTAAATACAATGAATGAAATAAAACATAATCAAACTTGATAATTAAAAAAAATAATAATTATTTTTCTCTTTAATACGTTTTAATTTCTTTCCATTTAGCTTTCTTGTTTTATATTAGTTATTTGGTGAATTGGTTACCTGTTAGGAAGAGTCATTGTGATATTTTTACAGAACGAGTTTTCAACTAGTGATAGCTTACTCGAGACTGGAAATGTGCTAAGAGTAATTTACGTATAGACGACAAAACTTCCCTCAAAAGGCAACCGGCCACTAACTATTTATGGGAAGGAATATGGTCTCTCAAACATATTGTTTGGGGCTCATCAATTTTAGGTAAAAGAAAATCCCTTTTTTGGGGGGAAATCATTTGATTATTGATAAAAAAATATAAAAAAATTCTGTTTCATTTCATTTTAAATGTTAAGTGTTTGCCCACATGTTTTATTGTTTATGCAAGATTTTACATATATATTTTTGTTAATAAATAAAAGACGAAATTGTCATGAATGATTTTTTGTAATAAAAATAAAAGAAAAAAAATCTATATATCAAATCGATTGTACACAACTTGGTATCCTAACGTAATAACCTGTAGCCTGTTTGAAATAAAATGAATGTAAATGTGTTGTTATTTTTCCTATGACACTGAGAACCTCTTTAAATAATCATGTTAAACCTTGCTTTCCCTTTTTTTTATTTAGTTTTATTATAAAAAGGTCTGCAGAATAGTAATAATTGGAACTTACTATTAGAATTCAAATAATACATAGAAAACAGAGGTAGAAAGTAAAATGAAAACTGAACTGAGTGGTGTCTTATCAAGAGTCAATAAAGCTGTTTTGCTCAAGCTTTAAAGAGCCATTCATTGTAGAGCTTCCAAGACCTTTTTATGGGCACATTTATGAAAGTAAAGAAATACATTTTTTAACAAATATTTTACTTGCCAACGATATTCAAATTTTTAAAAAATGGCAAATTTAAATTTTATGCCATTAAAATTTTAAAACAAATGGTTAATTAGCTCACCAAGAAATGTATTTTAGAGCATGGAGACACGATTTCAAATAAATTAATCAAATGTATTAGGAGTCTGGTCAGCTTGAAAAAACATGATTTTAATAAGACTAGGAGGTCTTAAATTCATTTTTAACTTGTGGCCTCTACATCATAAAACATGTGAAGGTTTTCCAAAATGAGCACTCCAGTTGTTTAAAATTTCAGGAAATGTTTCACTCAATTATATATTTTACAAATTCTGTGCTCATGTTTGATTGTCGGAACTACCTCCTGTAAAATAAAATACCTACGGAAAGCATTTAACAAAAAATACAATTTATTATAAAAATAACTTTATAAAAACAAAAAGGGATTTCATTTATATACAAACAGGAAATTGTATTCATGACTTTTCACCTTTGTAACACCTGGCTCTTTGGTACATTACCTTAGTTGCAGATCATCTTAAACCCCATGATTTCATGCATCATATTTGCACTATTGCTTTTAGGTTGAATGGTCTATCCCTGCTGTAGGTTTTTTAAAAAAGATGGTACTGCTTTGGATTCCAAACATCCAGAATTAGGCTAACCAACTAAATCTTACAGTTTTTTTTTTTTAAATATAGTATAACTCCCCAGGATGTTCTTCTCCTTGGCTATGTTTTATAATGAACAAGCCTTTTTTGTTAGTGAGGTCTACAATATTTGATGCCCTTCGTATCAGTTTTACAGTGGGAGGGGGGCTCAGGTTACCCATTCGAGTTCAAGGTCTTAACTTGGTAAATGTAAGAGGTGTGGGTTCGATTCCCACCAAGGAATCAAATATTTGCAATAGCAATATATATAGTGACAAACTCGTTAAATCCTTAGTCCCATCCTGTCTATAAAAGAGTGGCTGCTTGTAGATACCCGTCTTGATAAACCATAGTTGCATAAAGTGGTTGTAATAAATAACAGTTTCTTCCAATTGTCAGGCTTAATTCTTTCATAGCATTCCCCAAGTTTTATATTCTTCATTAAACATACAAAATTCCAACAATAATTAATTCGCCATTGGAAAATGATTTTATAGTCATTGCTGTATTCAAAGCATTGTTCCTTTATTGTTTTGGGTGTACCACAAGTATAACTTTGTGAACTTCTCTAGGTAATCACTTTGCTCCACAGAAATGCAACAAGTGACCAAGAGCTTTCTAACAGGTTAAAAAAAAAGATTTGCAACACAGTGGTGTTGAAAGAGTGTTAAACTTCACATCTTCCAGGCAGTCTACCTACTTACCCTCCTTTATGGAAGTAAAAGTTGGTTCCCGCTGGATAAACATTGGAGAAGTTTCAGACACTGAGATGAATTAACTTTGGAGAATAGCAGGCCAAACAAGGAGAGACCATGTTCTATTCTAATTAAATTGAAATCTGAAAAATTTTCATGAACACATCCTTTACTTATACAAAGAAGTAAAATTGTACTCTCTCTCTTGTTTGGTTTACTTCTATTATTTTTATATGTACACATTATTCAAGGGGAACATTTATATTTATAATACTGTAGTCCAATAAAGATCTGTATATTTATGCTGGGATTCTACCCCTTTATACCTTTCTTGACTCCATGATTGTTGAAAGAGTGCAGTAAATACAAAAAACAAAACCTCAGTCTGACCACTTTGCATTCTTTTTCCTCTACTGCAGTTATTTGCAGTCCTCAATGACTTGCTGCTCTTTTCCTAATTGATACAATTTTTTTGTACAGGCAAGACCATTGGAAATTGTCTAAAAATTGAAACAGTGTACTTGTAGGTGAAGTCCACATCCACACTAATTGCTCTAAGGTCTGTACTTTCAACTTGAGCTAATGAAGATAACCAAGTTTATAGTCAAATGTATTTAATTGTACTTCCAAGATTTATTGGTGTCTAATTATTAAATAAATTAACAAAACTTCCAGCTAACCACCAAATTACTGATTTTTATTTTTAACTGATTTTCCATCAGCCTGGTTTCAAAGTATTTTCTTTTTTACCCTAGTTAAAATTCCCACCATAAATAAATGGAATTTTAACAATTTTAGATGAGCAGAGCATCCTGAAGTAAGTAAGCAGTATTATTAATCCATATCACATTATATAAATCAATAAAAAAGCCATTGACACATGATCCCAGATTTTTATGAAACTTTGTTACTGATGTGCAGGTTTGGAAAGTGCTAACATTTTAATACTCGCCTCAAAGTATAGAGTTTTACAGATGTTGAATACTTTTTTAGTTAGCTGTGTGTGAAGAATTATTTTTTTCTGTAATCGTTGAATAATGGTAACATTACTAAACTGAAATGAGTGAAGAAAGTGAAACATTTTGCAATAGAGTGAAGAAAGTGAATTGCCTTCTTAATTAGTAATAAGTATAAATTAAAAAATAATTTGAAGTTGGAAATTAAATGCTTTTAAATGTTTCTTAACATTGTAAAAATTTATTTTAACAAAATAAATTGAAATGTGAATGAATTATTGGTGGAAATAATCAATATATTTTAAAATTTAAATATAATAATAATTACCTTCCTTGTTTATAACTGCACTACTTCACAATCATCACTAGTTGTTTTATAACTATGCTTATAACCTACCAACAACATACCATAATCTTCACAACATCCTAATTTTGTTCATATTCTGGTTAGATCAGATCATTTATTAAACGATTACAGAAAAAATTTAATATTACACTCATGACGAAAGTAGAATTTACAACTCTCGTGAAATTACCACACTCGCTTCGCTCGTGTGGGTAAACGTTTCACTCGAGTTGTAAAATGATCTACTTTCGTCACTTGTATAATAAATAACTATTTTTTATATGTGAAATTCTATCATCCTTGTTTTCCAACCAACCTTGATGGCTCAATTTGTCGAGGAGGGACTTAATTTGTTAATATCTCCTTAAATAAAAAAAACTAGAATTATTTTCTAGTTTATTATTATTCTAATTCTGGATAGAGAAGAATTATGAAATATTTATAATCTGTATAAAGAGAAAGAAATCCCTTGGGTTATTGAGAGAAAAATTTGGTCTCAGGAGAGAGTGATTCTGATATATTTCAGAGAGAGAAAATAAAAACTGTGTAGAGGTGGCTTATTTTAAAGCCTAGAAAATCTTTAAACAGGTTTCTCCATCTTGTGCTGTCCTGAGTAATTGTCTTCCTGGTGACTAAATGAAACTCGAGGAGTTGGTTGGTTATAGCTTACCTAGCGTGTATTTTGTCTTTTCTTATTTTTCAGTTCATATCAACAAGAAATTACATCTCTCTTGCTTCTGGGAACAGTTATAATTTTAATGTAAGGAATTTACGTCTTACATTTACCCCTTTCTGTATTAGGTAGCCTTTCCGTGGGTAGCATGGGAGTCAAGGTGTTGGCCTTAATTCACTTGGTAAACTGTCATGGATTTGATTCCTGCATGGGCAATAGGAATTTATTTAGTGATGAAATCAATCCTTAATCCCACCCCGTTTAGGATAGTAACCTGAGCTAACCTTATTTAGCCTTAGAGTAAGTGGCCTTTAATAAATAAAGAACACAATGAAGGGCATGTTAAAATATACCTAGTTAGTGAATGTCCTAAAAGTAAACTTTTTTTTTTTTTTTTATGAGAGGGGCTTAGGTTGACCTTGTGAGTTAAAGCGTTGGTCTGAATCTCACATGGTAAACCTAGAGTGGCGAGTTCGATTCCCGCTCTTGGCAATAGAAATTTATTTGGTGACAGACTCATTAAATAAATTCCTTAGTCTACCCTGGCTAGAGAAGGGTGGTAACCTGTCCCAATTAGCCATAGTAGCATAAAGTGGACATAAATAAACAACATATATTTTTATGACAAAACATATGAAATTAGATTTCATAAGACCAAAGATTACTAAACCATCAAACGACCAGATATGTAATAAAAATGAAAATTCTTTAGGTGATGAATTTCTAAAATAGGATAAAAACTTATTTACTCAAAGATAATTTTATCTGAGCATTAAAAACATTATTAATAATGATCATATTTTTTAAAATGGGGCTTTTAAATATTACCTTTTATTAGCTCTTGTTAAATGTTTACCTCAAGTCTAAATACAGTGTGGCATACAGGTAAAATTAAAAACAATTAGTCAGAATAAATAAGGGTTAAAAGGAACTAAATATATGTTTAAAATACACTTTAGTAATAAAAAATATTTATAGGGATAAAGTTGCTTGGAACATTCCAAAGAATGTTGACAGTAATGAAAATGAAACAGCATTGGTAGTCATGCACTTAAATATAAGCATTAGTTGATTGATTATAATTAATTAAGGGATGAAATGTGATAAATGACAACAGGAAGAACATTCTAAATAAGAAGCTGTTGGCTGAAATCATTTAGGGAAAATCAGCTATTGAGGATTTGATAAAAATGAATTTGAGAAAAATGTCCATCATCCTGCCTTGGAGATAAGCAAATGAGATTGATTGATTCTCTAGTTCAAAAAATATGATCAATCTAAGTGGTATGTAGTCTTAGAATTATTATATGCCCTTTCTCTCACTGAAATATAAATGGAGTGTTTTCATTATGAACTAAAACTCAGCTCCTACTCTTGTTCTGTTTACTTATAGCTATTATGTGACTAAACATCCACCTTAATGTTTAATTCTTGTATATATAGACAGCATAGTCAGAAATAGATTAATAAAGGGAAGTGAAATTAGAAAGGTTTTTTTTTTAAAAAAAATGACCCTTTGCATTATAGTGAAGTGTATTTTGGGTAATTATAGCATCAAGTTTATTATTTGCTTTTTTCTATGAAGTTAATAACTGAGATGATGCATTTACATCGACCAAAGTAAACCACTCTTTCCTGTTTCTTAAATAAACTTTTTTTATTGTCAATATTGTATATAGGTAAGTAAAAAAAATAAAAAGAAGTCTGTTATAAAACATTTATTTATTATGAATGATTATATTCTTTCTTATTGAATAATATTCAATAATATCCTTATAGATAAGTAAAAAAAGAGTCTGATATAAAAAACACGTTTTTATTCTTTCTTACGAATATGGTAAAAAAACAATTCACTCTAGTTATTCATTTTTGACAAATGTATTTGAATGGTGTTTGAGATCACTGAAAGTCCTTGGACATTCCATAATAATGTCTGATTACATGAACTTTAAGGTTTGTTTTCTGTTTAAATTTCCGATGACAAATATGACACTTGAATTTTGGTTCAACGCCACATTCATAATTGGTATGCCTCGCCAAATCTCCTTTGTACTTATAGCTTCTTCCGCAATTTCTGCATGAGAAAGGCTTTTCAACTATGGACAAATTAAAATATTATTAGATAAAATAATAATAATTCAAATATCGTATGTAAAGAATAAGTAAAGTACAATTACCTGACCAAAATGTAATAAAGCAAAATGCCTTCCTAATCTGTATTAATATAAAGAATATTTAAACTGACAAAAAAAAAAATTACATCTAGTATAGGAAAAGGTTTACATTGTTATTTATTAACATCCAATTAGTGTTATAGGTTATCACCCTTTTCTAGTTAGGGTAGGGCTAAGGTTTTTATTTAATGAGTTTGTCACTAAATTCCTAATGCTGATGAGAGAATCCAGCACAGAACTATAGTTTTACCAAGTGAGATACAGGGAAACATATGTAGTAAATAGCATATTGTTTATGACTAAATTACATGTAAACGTTTTTTTTTATTTATTAAATTCATGGAGGTTCAATCCATGGTTGCCATACTCTTGTAAATCCCTCTTCACTCTTCTCGTTTCAGCATTGGCAAAAGTTAAATAGTTGCTAGCAGAATTTTTTGTATTCCAATATCATCTAGTTTAGTGTGTCATTTACATAATTTAAACATAACAACAAAAATAAGCCCTTTTCTACAAGTATATTTCAACCTGAGGTTCCCCCTATAAAAGAGGAGATAATGGCTTAACTTCTCACAAGGGCCAGACGTACTGGGAAGTGAGGGCCAGTACTCCAACTCGCAAGCTTTGATCTGAAGTCCAGCACTCAGCCATGCTGACCCCTATTACCTGTACTATATTATAAAAAAGTTGTTTATTCTGTTGAATAGCCTAATCACACCAGGTTTTTGTAAAGATCTGGCTCTATTCCAATTTATGTTACTACAGACATTGAAGGAGTAAGAAATTCTATAACACAACAGCTACATGATTCATCAGGTTAAAATAAAAATAATATAAATAAATAATCAATTGAAATAGCACCACCATATATATAAATTTATCACAATCCAAGTAAAACCTCTGATTAATAGATCAAGTTTAATAAAAAAGAAAACATTATATTGCTTTAAGGTCAGCAGTTAATATTGAATTGAAATATTTTTTTTAAATAATTCTCTTAAAACATCTTCAAGAGTCCTTGGTGAAGGGTCTTGAAAATGTGGCAAAAGAGATTTTAACAAGAACAAGTACATTACCGGACAAAATTAAAGGATCACCTACAAATTTCTGATTATTTTTTTTTGTTAATAAATATGATAAATATTTTTCTGGTAAATTGTAAATAATGTAATCCTTTATCAATTTTATCCTCAAACTGTAAGCATTGTTCATTCCTTGGGATTAAAAGCTTAAACATTTTCACGTAAATTCACTAAAATTAAATTATTAAAGAGACCCTTTAATTTTGTCCGATGATTTATATCTCTATGAAAAATATGAGGATCTGTATTTGTGTATATAGGCAAATAAACAAACACACATGTAAAACTGCGGTAATTCCTGCCATTACATATTAAATGAACACAAATTTACTATATTCATTGTATTTTACTGTAAAATTATTATTATGCAATGTGTCATTAACATTCAGTAACACATACTTCAAAAGCATTAGGCTACTGGATACAATAATTATAGAATGTGCAGGCCACGGTCACTTTTTAATTGCTTCCTCACTTAGCATTAGAAGTCTTAAGTTTCTTGTAGTATCAACTAATCTTTTCTTGTAACGGGACAATCTGTTGACAATAAATTCCCATACATCTTGAACTGTTAGTGAATTTAAAGCAACTTCCATTAAAGTTATGGCTTTTTTTTAATGATTAATTTTGTGATAAGATTGCTATTGATATCTTATCACTCATGTCTGAATGTTCATGTGTTTTCAATTATTCTTGTAATAAGTTACAAGAAGTATTTGCTAATATGAACACATACTATTTATTTACTAAAGTTAATAGTATCATTGTACCTAGCAATTATGGGCTAATTAGTTTATTTTTTTTTACTCGACTTGGCCAAGATTCAGTACCAATGGAAGACAAATAAAGCCAAGATCCCTATAAAAGATAAAAGTACAGTAATGGGTCATATATCCTGATATTTCGATTAACTTTTCTGACAGAGAAACAAGAATAGAATGTTTGTATTTAGATAAAATTAAACATCATATAAATATTTTTGGCCTAACAAAATATAAACAGACAATTCAGATTACTCTTCAGTAATTAAGAAAAACTAATGTTATAAGCCTGCAAAGGAAAATAACATTTGTCACTGTGATGTTATTAATTTATTTTTAACTACTATACTCATAGTCGAAAATAATCTATCTAGTTCACAGGATAGTTCCAGGAGTGTTTAAACTCCAATGTGCCCACATAGTATTGAATGTGCTAAGAATAAAAGTTAAACAGTGTATTAAGAAAATATTTTAATCATCGATATGCAATACATTTAAACGCTATCATTCAAATGTCATTAAAAGTTTGCAAATATTTATTCATATGAAAAATCATATTTAAAGAAATATCAACAAAAAGGTAAGGTTAACAAAATTCAAAGTATAAAAACATCTTTGGAATCTTTCAAGTACAATTTATTGGTTTTACTCCTAATATCTTATATTTTTTAACGACAGATAAGGTAACCAAAACATTTAATGTTAAATGTTAAAACATTTAAGCTTACAGAAGCCATAATCAACAATCGAAGTTAAAAAAGATAGTCTTAACAATAATAACAAGTGTTACATTACACTCAAATTTTTGGCTGATTCCCATGCATTACAATGTAATGTGCCTTAAAATTACTTTTTACTTTGAACTTTTTATTACAGATATTACAAGTGAACTTTGGCTCCACACCACATTCATATTTCTTGTGTGCATTTAGTGTACTTTTATGCTTATAAGATTTCCCACACTGATCACAAAAATTTCCACAGAATATCCCTAAAATAAATGAATCCATTATTACATTTCATATTATATAGGATATATATATTTCTATACCGTACAACATATATTCGGGATATTATATAAATAAATTGGGGATTGGGTCCCCGATAGCAAAAGAAGTAAAGAACAAATAAAAGATAAAGAAATTATTACTAAAAAAAAAGTAATTTTAATCCAATTTCAGAACTTAAGCGTTTTAAATTAGCATTGAAAAACAAAATTAATGAGGTTTTTAATAAAATGTAGGTCTGATAAATAATGCTTTATTTCAAAAAATGAAATGAGCTTCCAATAAGCTGAAATTTATACTTCACAATTATTTAGGAAAAATTTGAGCAAAGTGTAAAAAAATATTAGAAATATGTGAAAATTGATTTAATTTAATCGAAAATAGAAATGATGAACTAGATATCTACAGCAAGACCTAGATGTTTATGGCCAATGTGGACTCTGAGAGAGCTTTTGTGTTTGAACTTTAATGAGCAGAAATCACATGGGAATTGGGCTTCAACTCCACATTCATATCGCTTATGGCGTACCAAATGGTGTTTGTGCTTGTAAGACCTCCTGCAAGAATCACAGTTGTACAATTTCACTGGCCATCTCCTTACATCTAAAACATTTGAATACGGTCAGTTAAAAGTGCATTTACTTATTTTACACGTCATTCCATTTTGCAAGGCAAGCTAGAATGTTTTGTGATTAGGTGCATTTTCAGTGTTTCCTTTTGCCTGAATTTCTTAAAACAAAGTTGGCAGTTAAATAAGGCCTCCGTGCTGCACTCGTAACGTTTATGACGAGACAGGTGAAACTTGTGTATGTACGATTTTCCACAGATTTCACAATTGTACTGTTTCTTTGGTCGATTCTTCCATACTAAAAAAAAGAAAAAAAGAAGAAGGAATAAGGTGTGTTAATAACTATTGAGATATTAACCTTAGTCAAATGTTTTATTATGTTTGGAAAAGAAATGGATTTTAAGGGTGTCTTTCTGACGGAAGCTCTTTAAACAAATGTTGCAGTGGAATAAAGACTTCCCGCCACACTCATAATATTTGTGCCTATGCAAATGCTGTTTGTGCTTATAACTTTTTCCGCAGCTGTCACAAATGTGTTGCTTTCCAAGCCCAATAAGCACGGCTAAGTCTGAAATAAACATATAACACATCAAATTAGTTTAAAAGAATGGCCAACAAGTATTATCAACAAGAATTTAACAAACCTGTTTTAAGTGTTGACTATTATTCAATAATTATAGATGTTTCTTTGCGTAAAATTACATTAGAGAGCAAAAGAAGACATTAAAAACTCAATAAAGCAGAGATTACCATTATTTTATATGGCATCGATATATATTGTGCACAAGTGTGTATATGTACATACTTATATACTTTTTTTTTTTTAATCAACCAGTAGATTTAATGAATATGCTGCCAAATGTCCCAACAGCGATTGTAAGATCAGGTGCACTTATTCATATTTTTGTGGCCCCCATTAACCATAAAATTAAAAATAACTTAGGGGATGCAGAAGGTTTGCTTGTATTTTCAATACCAGTAACCCTCTTGGCCATGAATTATGTCCACACATAATTAAAAGTATACTAGCAGCAAATTTTGCTACAGAAAATTGAAATTTTGAACGAGTTTTTCATCTAATTTACAAGATATATTGGGAGAATATTAAGCGCACAACATTTAAATTAATTAGTTCAAAATTAAACGTTCTGACTCAATAAATAAGTTATATCAAGGTGATAGTTTTAGGTGATGGCAGTGGGCCCCTCTAGATCATAGAATGTTCATTTTGATTATGTAATATCCCAAATTTATCCCAGTATCTCAAATAGTATCTGAAAACAATAAAAGGTATCTATGCTTGGAATAATTATTGTTTATTTGTCACAAAAAGTAACTGCTTTAGGTCTAAGATGATTGGTTAAACTTGCAATAAGACATTTCATGAGATATTTGCTTAGAGTTAATGTGAGGTAAGTAAGAACGGTTAATTACTTAAAGCTGAATACATAAAGTCTGTCACACATGAGCTTAAGCTAAGCAGGCTTCCAAAGTAAAAAAACCCATGAGTAGAAATGGGGGATTACTGAAATCTGGAATCAAGAAAGAATAAGTAACATCCTAAATATAAACAATATATAGTGCAACAATTGTATAGAACATCAATATTTAAGCAAGATTGGTTCTAAAACATTTTGGATCCGACCCATAATAAAGGAGATACCTTGAATTTTCCACACCCCCCCCCATTTCCTTGTCCGATTTCAGTCATTGCGACTCTGTAAATTGGCTTGTGAGGTTATCAATCAACCTTAATTCTTTTTGGCAGATTGTAGTAGCGGTAATAAAGCAAGTCCTCTGGAACTTGTAAATGGGCATTTGTATATAATCTGTTCAAAACCACAAAAACCTTTCACTCAATAGCGGAGAAGGGCCACCCAGATCAATTTTGATTTCAGATCACAACTTTTTTATTCAAATAATACTCAATTGGCCTATGATTCAGAGTGGGGCAAACTCTAAGATTGGTAATCATCAAATTGCTAAATAAAAATTAATAATCCTCAGTTTTTTATGGCCACATTAAAGTCCGAGGAAAAAATGATCTGAAATGGTTTTCAAAATGGAACCTTAAGTACAGAAGTATAGTGCTTTCTCCCAATACCCAACTCTCTCACACACACACACACATATATATATATATATATATATATATATATATATATATATATATATATATATATAAAAATAAAAGCATCATGAAATTTCCTGGCAACTTATATATATATATATATCAGGTTGTCAGAAAATTTCGGTATGCTTTTTCATATTAATGATGATTGATAGTGAATGTAATTAAATCGTTCAAATTTCAGGTCATGCTGTGTCATTTAGCAGGTGATTGCTCTGTTCATTTTTACTTAATTTGATTCTTTTTTAAATTATTTGATGAAGGTTTGAAGATGCAAAATTGAATATTGCATATACATAGCGTTTTGATTGTTTACTATTGTAAAGGGAAGATGGCAGGTGGAGCCAGTGAAAAGTTGCATGAATTTAGTAGTGACAAGTCCTAATTGCTGGACAGTGCCCACTATAGCTTGCTGATTCATCTAATTTCATAGATGACCCTCAGTCAAACAATCAAGTAAAGGAATTATTTGCTTCTATCCTGTATTATGCGACTTTTGTAACATTACAGACACTTTGAACACCCACCAGTAAACTGCCAATGAACACCTTAAGAAGCGAATGAGCTCAATTTTTGGATTCCCAAAAGCTCTAGAAAGCTAGACAGCATGCATAAGCATACACAATGTGCTCACCAAACATCAGGAAGATGATCCTTTTCTGAAGTGATTAATATCATAACAACATTCATGACAATGTGGTACGCAGACGATCTTGGCCCCAGGATAATGTGCATCCACAAGCAGGATCAAAAGCAAAACGTGGAAAGACTTCAAAGGTGTTTTTTTTTTTTTTTTTAAGCTTTTACCTTCAAAGAAAACTATCATTTTCAGAGTTCACTGTCAGAAGTAAAGCAGTTTGAACAATGCAAGCAAGCAAAAATGTCCACAAGACATTAATCACAGAGATCATGGTCCACCATGATGACACTAAACCACATGCAAGCTTTATCCCCACAATAAAATGAAGACATGCACAATGCATGCCTGTGCGGTTTTTTAACAGACTGGGCCTTTTATGAATGAGAAATTATGTTTGCTGAAAGATGGCGAAATGGCAACAAACAGAATTTACAATAAACAATTCATTGTTCATCATGCACTATAAAAACATGAAATTGAGAAAAATGCTTAATGGCTTTCCCATTACCCTGATATGTATATGTATATACATATGTCTGTTAACGCTCAAAGGTTGAAATGTTTGTTTCATCATTTCCAAACTCGATATTTAAATGTTTCATGTAAAACAAAAAAATCAAGTTCATTATTGCTAAAGTTGGTAAAAGAGATGAGGGCTTTTACAACATGATACAAATCATTTTTATACCTCTGTTGTTACGGACTAATTCAAAAAATGTCATACAGCCAATAACATCTCATTTAGTAATGACGTACAATAGTTGTTCTAAATTTGTTGCTCTTACTCTAACAATAGCATAGTCATTCGTATTGTAGTGGTTTTAGCCTTCTCTAACTCATGTGATTTGAACTTTAAGCTATTATGTCATCTGCAGCTTAAACATGTTTATAAGAATCTATCTAAGGAGGAAATAGAGAATAAAATGTGACATCACTCTGTCTCATTCAGTAATAATAAGGAAATCTGTTTAATTTAAACAGCCTCAGTTTAACAGACTTACTTCCCAGCCTCCCTATAGAAATAACTTTATTATCCCTGAAGGGAAGCAAATCCAAAAAAAAAATTCTGAATCCATACTTATTCCATATTATTTAACTCATTTTGGGGCTCAGATTAGCCATGTGAGTTAAAGAGTTGACCTTAATCTCACATGGTAAACCTAGAGTGGCGAGTTCGATTCTCGCCCAGGCAAAGGAAATTATTTAGTGACGGAATTCATTAAATAACATCCTAAGTCCCACTCTGGCTAGAAAAGGGTGATAAACTGTAGATAACACGTCCAAATTAGCCTAAGTTGCAAAAAGTGGACGCTAATAAATAATTGACTCATTTAGATAAGATTGCCAATGAAATCAAATGGTTTATTGAGCAGAACCTTCAACTAATAAATCAATAATACTTTGTTTAAGCTCTATCATGCTATCCGTTATTTAATAAAGAGAATAAATGGTCTTTGACAAATCACACTTCAGACTCAATGTTAATTACTAATACTGGACCCGTGTTGACCAAAACCCATATACATAAATTTAAAACATAACATTCACTTCTGATCCTCATTTCACTAATTTAAAGGCACTTCAGATTCACTGATCTTTATTTTATTATACTAACAGAGAAGTTAGTTTTAACAAATTATAATTGATGCTGCGTAAGAGATAAAAGTTATTTTTGTTAAAACTGATTTGATATTGCGTAATTCTTTTTACAAGCGTGGAATGAGATAACCAACAAAATGAATTTGTTTACAAAAATATGATTTAGTCTTATCTGTCCCACAAGAAGCAGTAATAGTTAATGTTTTAAATGGAGTTTTGTTCAGCTTAGGACAGAGGGGTAGTGTTTGCTTTGGAATTAGTCAAGCTGTAAGCAGAATAATTAATAACTCACTAATGAATAATTTACAACACAAATAGTGAAGTTGAATTCGGTATATTCTGAAAATAATATCAGAAGAAAAAGTATGATAGAAAATTAAAAGAGAACAAAGTTAAAAAAAAATAAATAATTTATTCTCTTCATATGAATTTGGCAAATAACATTTGGTATAACATAAGAGAGGTAACCACTCAAGAACTTAAATTAATTGCTTATGTAATGTATATAAATATTTTTGTTAAGAGGTCATTCATTAGGAGGAATAGTGGTGGGAGAAATTGCTTCTTGGGGTATTCAATTATGGGAAAAATCATTTATGGATGAGATACTACTAGAGTCTAAGCCATTAGATGAATAATTATTCATAGGAAAAGTTAAAACAATATGTTTCTTATGGCAAGCATTCAGGTGCGCTTTTAAATTGCTTTTGAACTTGAATTTTCTTGAACAAATGATACAGGCAAATTGAGGCTCCATTCCGCAATCATATTTCTTGTGGGCACAGAGGTTTCTTCGATGCTTGTAGATTTTGCCGCAGCTGTCGCAGACATGTGGGCCGGAGATGGTCAGCGAATTCTCACATTCGTACTTCTTGTGAGTCATCAATGTCCTCTTGTGTTTGTATTTCTTTTGGCAGAAGTCGCATATAAAGGGTCCTTCAGGGGTAGAACAGCCAAATCCCTGTGTTCCAGGCTCACCTTCCACCTTCACTGGAAAAACAAATCAAAAAAATTTGATAATTTACTTAATTTGAATTAAAACATTTGTTTGTATGTGTGTATATATATATATATATATATATATATATATATATATATATATATATATATACACACACAAACACAAATATATTCAGTTTGTGAACAATACTACGGGAAAAAGAAATGAGTGTGACAATTCTATTTAAGTTATTACTGTGACAAATTAAGTGATCAATAACATTTCCTTAATTTAAAAAATATAAAAAGGTTGAGTAAAACCAAAAATAGAAATGCCACCATGAAAAGGAAGGTGCAAGGAAATGGAAAGGAAAGGGATGAAATATATTTAGCAGAGCAGAAATGAAAAGGTCAACTAGCAACTATTAATAGAAAGAAAGAAAAGAAATATTGCACAAATTAAAATGAATACCTCTCCTGATTTTCAAAATTTATTTAACCCCGAGAAATTATATTTGCTTGGTAATTACATCACAAAAAATATAAATATTTTGAATTATCACATTAAAAGAAGTGAATTGGTAACCTTTTTGGAAACCAGGAGAAGGTTTCTTTAAGAAAATAGTAAGATATATAATAAGCTTAAAATAGACTATTCTTATTACTATAATTAATTGATAACAAAAACTGATTTGGATAATTTATTTGGACATTTTTACAATTCACAATGGTCGAAAGTTGAAAATATTTATAAGGAATGAAATATGATATTAAAGATATATTTACCTGGGCTGTATTTAAATTATCATATGATTTTGCTAAAAACTTGATCAACTACATTTTTTTGGTGTACGAGCAAGTAATGACTTTTTAGAGATGACCTATATCGAAACCTCTTGGAACAAATGTCACATGGAAATTGAGGTAAGACACCACATTCATAACGTTTATGTCTAGTGAGATCCTTTCGGTGTACATATGACTTTCCACAAACTTCACAAAAAGATTTACTTGTCAACAGATCCCCAATCATATCTGGAATATTAAACAAAATTAGCAATCATTTTCAAAATTTCAGAAGCAAACTCACAGAAACAATAAAAAAGTCTTCATGGCACCAAATCTGGAACATAAGTAAATCGATTAATGTTTCTATAAAAGTATGTGTACATGTATATTTCAGGATGAGGAGGAAGGAGACTATCTCTAAAAACAACAAATACAGAATATTAAAAAAAATTAAAACTTTATTACCTGAAATCTCAAAAGAAATCCCTATTTGATTTGAAACTTTCAAGACTTCAACTACTACTTACTACATCATAGGCACTTCAGCTTAAAATTTAAACTAAAAACAAAAGATGTCATCTCAGCTGATATAAGTTGACAACTGACTTAAATTAAATTAATCAGAAGAAACAATTATTTGAATAAATAAAACATATGAAAATACTAACTTTTATGTTTAATAAATAACTAGCTAACTCTTTTCGAATTAAACAACCATAATTTCATTGATATAGAGGAAATGACTTAGAGCAAATGTTAATTCAACTAATATACATTGAATTAATATTCCAATAATTATAAAAATAATATTGCATCAAACAAAACAACAAAATCAGGAAAAATAAACTAAAACAGTAGGTAACAGCAATAAAAGTTAAAATTAATGCCAATTGAGACATTCCAATTGATCTTCCAACTACATTTAGCTGAATCACTAAAAGAAACATAATCATTATAGGAATATACTCTCAAAGGTTTCATCTTCTTTACTCTTACATCCTATATAAGAACTATTTGATATTGGTATTTTCATCAGTCTTAACTTTATATCAATTTCTCAATTCAACCATTATAATTACTACATTCACTATCCAAAAAACTATAAAACCACATTCAGACAGTTACATCAGGATCCATTTTGATAACTGGTGGGACAGTCTCAAACAATCGATTCATATGCATGTTCAATATATGTTTCTTAAGGTTGAAGTTAAATTTGGAGCGGTGTGGGCAGTGAGGGCATTGGAACTTAGGCTCTTTCCCACACTCGAAAGTCTTGTGTCTCTTCAAATGGAACTTGTGCCGATAAGTCTTCCCACAGTCTGTGCATTGGTGAATTGAGGCCATTTGGCTCTGGCACCACGGAAAAACGGCTGTTAACTGACCTAGTAATAAAGACACCATTAGAGGAGGAAAATAAAACAATCGGAGTGATTAAAGAAAGTGAATGTCTGGTTAGAAAGCGAGGGTGTTAATGGACTGACAAATAAATGGAATTTCCATAATTATAACACAAAAAGGATAGGAAATAATGATCTTGAATATACTTGTGAAAAGAATTTAATAAATAGAAATATATAAAAAATTAGTAATTACTTATGCAATATATTCAGTTTGTAATAGTTTTACAATACTACAAAATAAAATAAAATCCATTCCGTTATAATGCTAGACACATTGTTCAAAGTAATAGTTAACATTATTTAATGGGGTAAAAAGAGCCATATAAATAAAGAAATGAAGACAAAAGACAAATTTAATAGCTAATCAACTATAACTTAATAATATGGCCTATGCTTTCTATTTCAATACAGAATATTCAGATCACATACAGGATATTAAAGAATATATTCATTTTTACAAATAATATGAAATAAACAAAGAAATTAGTATACAAATACAAAAAAAAAGTTATTAAAGGGAAAGAATGGTTGAGAATAGTCGGGGAAACAAATAGTATGAAATGAAACACATAGATCATATAAATCATTAACATAGTTTGGCTCTGAATTAACAGATAATTACAATTAAAAATGCTTATACTGTATATAAAACAAAAACATTTTAATATATAAGGAACATTCTAATTACTAAACTAATAATGAGGTCTCAGTAGTGCAAAGCTCAAAAATTGCGATTTTCTAAATATGATGTTGGAGTGATGAAGTACCTAGGATGATGATAAAATAAAGAATTGTCTGGTATTCATGAAAACGATTTATCATTGTGCCACCCAGCATGCCTATGAATGTACCTTTATTAAGTCAATACAATTCAAAACAACTGAAACTGAAGAGACAATGTGTTTTCAATGCATATAAACAAGGTTTTTGGGTTCTATGTGTTTGAATTAAACTAATACTCGAAATAAATGTCCTAATACTTCTGCATTAAAATACAAATAAATATTACGGGAACCTACCCTCCATAAAACCAAATACTTAAAAATAAATAAATGAATGATCCCAATTAGTATCAATTACACCATAGCCCAGAAACCGCACTTAATATTATGAGTGAAACAGTTTAATTCAAGAGATAGAGTGACGCTACTCAACTATACTAAGTTCTTATATACAAGAAAGAATTCATTCAATGTTGAATTATATAACATAAAAATGTTTCATATGGATAAAATATAAAACTGACATAACTTCTCTTCAAAAAATATGGTTTCAAGGCTGTTCACTACCTTTCACTCCAAAAAACCATATTAGCAGAAGATAAAGACAAGTCAGATATCCACTTTAAAAACAGTTATAAAAGTATTTACAATTATTAATTAAATCAATAGAAAATATAATTCACTCTTCACTTTCATTTATTTAAGATGAGGCACTATTCTAAATAATGGTCAACGAAATATCTTTCCTGACTATGGGTTTCAATCAGTTTTATAATATTTTTAAAAAGCTCCTCCCCTTTCTCTTCTAAATCGGATTCAATGATAGAGGCAATGTATGAAACCTCACTGCATCCCAAAAATGTGAACTAGATCTCAAAAATGCTTTCACAACCTATGATTTTCACAAGGATAAAATTACAGTATTTTACCCTCAATGAATTTCCTAAAAATATCTATAAACCCTGTAATAAAAAAATATTTTTTTCTTAATAACTGAAATATACATAGATATAGCAAATTTAAACTTCATGTTAATGAATATGACTATACATTACATGTTAAGATGGTTAAAAAAAATCGATGAGTTAAGATTATAGTTAGAGGCCCCTATCATCTAATTTTACTGTTTATGATAAACCATTATATTTATTTCCTAAATTTTTTATTTAGCTTTTAACTTTCGTCGTGAAGTACTATAATTTAACCCTTTCCTTGTGCAAAGCCACTATAGTGGCTTGATTCAAGCTATTATAGAGGCTTTGCACAAGGAAAGGGTTAAGATGTTCATACATTTTCTTATTTTCCAGGAGAATGACACATTATTAAACAGATTCTTAAGGTTTAGGTCATGGGGCGCAGTGTCATGCAACCGAAACAAAAATGGATGTAAAAGAATGATCCAAAATTAAACATAAACATTCATAACTCTTTAAACTGGCATATTTTCTTAGCAACTGATAAGGGACAACACTCATTTATTTCTGCAGAACAAATACATAGTTCACTAAGACCTCAATAATACAAAAAATAATATTCTAAATACAATTTTATGATTCATTTCTAATTCTAATAAACATTTGTATCAAAATAATTACTAGTTAATTGCAAGTAATTATCTTACTTTTTTTGGAAGAAACTTGATATGGTTAAGCATATAGTCACACAGTGAAATACTATAAAAATATAAAAATTGTTCATGGTAAATAGGAAGTTTAAATTCGCATAAAATTATTTTATTTTTTCTTTACATTAAATAACTTGCACACAAAAAAAATCAATTGTATAGTAGGAATGTGTTTTTTAAAGTAAGATTCTCTATTTTAGGTTGAGGCGAGAGATTTTTAGAAAGATCAGTATGTACAAGATGTACATGTCGCATAAGATTGCCCCTTTGATGAAAACGCCTGTTGCACCCGGAACACGAAAATGCAGGCTCCTTACCACATTCGTATCTCATGTGCAGCATCATACTCTGCCGATATTTATATATTTTACCACATTTAGTACAACTGAATGCTTTACTCGAACCTGAGAAAACATTTAGAAATGAGCACGTTAATTTTTCAAATAATTATTTCAAAGAAAAATTGAGACAAATTAAAACCAACCTACCTGAACATCACAAGATCAGGAACTGAAACTAAATACCCATTTGCAATACATTTAAGCAAGTAAATGCTGTTAAGAAGACATTAGATAACATAATTAATTCAATTGTGTTGAGAATAAATTATTACACTAGTAATTAAAATAATAATTCATCATAAAAAAAAAAAATGAAAAGAAAAATCACTGCCAACTAAAGAAAAACCATCAAAGCTTGTATATATCAATTCGTGTTCTTCAAAATTGTCGAAATTCTGAGGTCTTAATTCATACTAATAGCCAATATAAAGAAACTGTTTGACAATTATAAGTTAATCAAGTCACAATCGCAATATTCAATTTATATGTATTCTTAAAGGTAATAATACTACTAAATACATTTTTCTATATACTCCTAATTTTAATTTCTAAGTAAAAGAAAGTAAATAATATTTAGGGGATATTTAAAATATTGAACATACATCAATATTTCTCTTGCAATTTGCATTTTATTATTTATCTTTTTCATGTATAAATTATAAATGAGACACTCTGAATAAATAGGGTTAGCTATACAAATTAAGTGAAATGTTTACTACTCAAATCATAAATAAATTAAAAAACTATATACATAAGCCATATACAATAAATGAAAAAATAGCATATTATTATACATATATACAAAAGTCACTATTCAATACATTAACAACAAACAATAACAAATAATATTAAAATAAATAAGTTAAATTTTAAAAAATGGATTGAAGGAATGGCTCCAAGATGATTCCAGTCTTCAAACATTGTATACATCACAGTATCCATACTATGATTAAGATGAAATAGAAAAGGAAAATGAAAACATTATTTAAAGGCTTTTAACAATTATTGTGCAGTTTGCGATTGGCAAACAATTAAAACCTTCAACACAATTATAAATTGTCAGAAACAAATTCAGTAAATAAATTAAAATTTGTTTATAAAAAATCTAATAACACACGTCTGAGTCTTAAAAAACCTATTTTATGATTACAATCTAACTTTAAATAACTTATTTTGTTTGTACAATATTTATTTTATTTCGCATTTTTATCTAGTTTTATTTCAATTAGGGCTCTTTACCTTAGCTGAAATTTAAGTGAGCATTATTAAATAATTGTATTCTACTGTCTCTTTTTTGGCAATATGAGCCTTTAAATATGGAAGGAACATAAACATGAATAGGTTCTATGACGATTTTCAAGTAATTTTCAATGTTTTACATGCATTAGCTATTTGTCATTTAATAGTTTCTGTAGTGGTTCCAACAGAAGTCACTTTCTTTTTAGGGGGCTCTTTGTGAACATTCTGCATATGACGCCCGAGATTTCTTGCATGATAAAATCTTCTACGACAGACAGCACAAGTGAATAATGGTTCTTTAGAACACTCCCGGAGATGTGCCTTCAGGTGGAACTGGTGTTTATACGATCTTCCACAAGATTCGCACTCAAAACGGTTTTCTTGAGGCTCCATAACTCCCTTCGAACTAGTCAAGTCCATAACTATTTCAACTAGTGGTTTCACAGAGAGGGGCCAATCTGAAAATCATTAATAAGATATGTTACGTTACGTTTTGTGGGTTTTATGAGTCCTAACCCAAATCCTTTCATGCATTAAGTTACTATTTACAAAAGAAGCAGTAAAAAAGGAAAAGGATAGTCTAAAATATAAGTTACACCAAGCTTCTAAGTAGGAAAATAGCTTTCAGTAAAAAAAAAAAAAAAAAAAAAAACTAAAAGAAGGCAAATCTGAATTAAGATTTTGAGAGGTATGATTCTAAAAGGACAGGCAAACTTTTGTAGTTTGGGGTAAATTACAAAATCAAATAAATTAATATTCCAAGAATTAACATTATTTATTTTTCCATATTTCATTTATTTAAAATACAATAGTTTGTTATAAATCACAGCATGTATTTGATTATTACTCAGCAGTAATTGCATTTGAATTTGGGCCTGAAAAAGAAAAAAATAAATAAAAAAATAAAAATCACAGTTAGAACAGATTCCGAATGGACTGGAGAGAATACGTAAGGGCTGAATCCAGTCCAAGGATGATTTTAATTTGTCTATAAAGAACAATTAATGGAGAAATAGTACTGAATAAAAAAAATAAATAAACATATTTTGTATGAATATAATATATTTATATCAAGAGCAAATAGCCAAGGAGACCAAGAACTCAAGTTAACAGACTCAAAACGAGAATGTGATCTGTTAAATCTTACGAGTAGAGCAGTAAGCCAACATTGTGATTTAACTTCATAAATACAAATATTGTGGGGTTAGCTTGTCAAAACTAGTCCCTAGGTTTAAAAGCATTGTTGAGTTGAATTTCAATTCATAAGTACACTTATAAAAATAAGACAATGAAGATGATTGCACAACGATATTGCAAGTGATAATATCCATTAGAAGCAAATTATTAATGACACTAATTTAGTTTTGATGGAATAGAATTGTTATTCAACATTTTTTTAATTAAAGGCTTATCTATTAGATTAAACAAAACTGTGAGGTTGGTATTAAATATTTTGATAGAGAGAATTTTAACACTCACATAAAAGTAAGTATACACCTAAACGCTCATAAAAAAATGTTTTTAAAATGAATCCTAGTTGATCAATTTGATTGGTTATACTACAGTTTTATATATATTTTATTGGAGGTATGTAGGATATTCCATTTTTCCCATTCCTGGAATTTCGGTCATTAATGTACTTAATTTTTTAGTCTTACATGAAACAGGTACAGGGAATAACAAGCTTCCAAGGACCAAATGAAAATTGTGATCTGAATGTTAATAGGTAAATAAATAAATGAATTTTAATGGACCTCATTTTCACTATCTACTGAGTAGAATTGGTGAGAACTAATGGAAGTCTTAAAAGTCATGTCATGACTACATCCACAATTATTGGTTTTACTTAACATTTTAACTACTGGGTTCACTTTCAAGAAGGGTGGGGTGAACCTGTTCCCTCCCCCCCCCCCACAAAATTAAACAAGAGTGTGCTCCCATCATAGAATATATGGCAGCAGCACCAGCTTGGACTCAAGGAAAATTGTAAACCTGAAAACCATGAAATGACAAACTTCAACATGTCATCAAAAACTATCTGTACATAACCAAAAAATGAGATGGAAAATCTTTTAAACACTCATATAGCACAAAGGAAATTAAATTTATGAAGCCTAAAGTGCCTTATACCCAGAAAATAGATAACTGGGATAAAACAATGACTCTAAACTTTAATAATAGAGCCAATTTCTTGTCAAATTTACATTCACTGTTGGAGTTGGACTTCCTCTGGATATAAACCGAAGCAGCTTCCCCAAATTAAACTTATTTTTATTAGACTAAATTCCCGTAATCCTCTAACTTCCGTATTCTTTACTCCATGCCTGTTAATAATAACAGTCTTTGAGAATATAAATATTAATGGACAGATAAAATTATAAATAATTAACAGCCGAAGAATTAGATAAATAAATATTGGTGTACATTTTCTTTCAAAAATATATAATTGGATGGTACTATGTTTCTCTACTAATAAATACAAATCACAGACTAGTTTGAAACTTATAAAAGTGATTTTTTTTTTCCCTCTGTCAATGTAAAATTTCTGTTGTAAGACAAAACGCTATACCGGTAAAAGCACACACAGACAAAAAAAAAGGGGATCAATCAGCTTCTGTATCTATATTTACGAGTAGTAGAGAACACTCAAAAAACCAGTTGGAGTTTAGGCTAACACATCTGAAAAAAAAAGAAAAAGGAAATGAACTGGTGTTACAATCTTAGATCACACAATTTTACAAGAGAAACCTACATTTAAAGAAGTAAGGGAAGCTATATACATTTTATATAATCAAAGCCCTTCTCTTCCATAAATGTAATATAAACTTTTATCTCCTGAAATCTTTAACAAATTACTTATTAACAGTATACATATGGCATAACAAATTAATAAATAATATACATTAAAAAAAGATACACATTTATTTAATAAGTTTATTGGTTTCTTGGACCGATTACACACAAACGTAATAAAAATATATTTTTTTTTAAAAAACTTATACATACTAATCACCATAGACTAGAATATAAGGGTCACAAGTTATTCACAGTTGTTAAGTAATAATAGAAAAGGGTTGTAAAATAAGTGGAGATTGATTGTAAATATTTTTCTGCTCATATTGAGGCTTTCGGTGCTATATGCTTTCTATAAATATGTCCTTTCAGGCGTGTTATGACTACAGTTTTGTAGTCACAGTGAGGGCAACACAAGTTTTTCTCTTTGCCACAAAAATAGTTCACATGTTTTCTTAGGCTATCAGGATTGTTATAAGCTTTTCCACAGCGAGGACAAAACATCGGTGCTTTTCCTAAAAAGAAAACGTTTTGTTATAAGATTACTAAAAGACAATGTACACTATTTACCTTGGTCCATGTGATGTAAAGTTGAATCCTATTTGAGCTTTTGGAGTTTTAAGATATTCAGAAAGAACAAAACTTTTTTTTTTAATATACCTTTAATATATTGTATCTCACGTCCAATGAATTGTCAGCTACAAGAAATTTAATCAAAAATTTTACTTAAAAATTATTACGTTATTTGGTAAAAATTATTTCAAGAAAAAATTTTTATGCCCGACTGGATTTATTTAAATTCTGGAGTTATCTAAAAACTAATATCCAGGGTTTGAAGTCAAATGATGCAATCATTACAAAATAACAAGTTTTGAGTTTTCACAGTAATATAATACAAGTGTATTGTATAAATGCACATGTCCTTGTCTTAAAGAATATTATCAACTCGGAGCATTAGAACAGGTAAATTATTGTATGGAATTCTCAATGATTTTGCACAAGTAGATTGGTTCAGTATGATAATTAATGAAATTCAAAACTCATGGTAATTTTTTAAAGACCTTTTCTTCAGAGCCAATTCGAGTTAATGAATGAAAATGAAATACTTTTAGAAGCACACAGTGCAAATAATACATGGATAAAATAGATTTATACAATTGAATTTGGTTCATTTCATAGGGTATAAAATAAATAAATAATGACTACCTAAATCAAAGCAGATACAAAATATGAATCGGAGAATATAGATGATAATTCTGACTCTGAGAACTATATTTCATTTTCACATTAAAAAAAAATACATAAAAAATGATCTGGGAAATGAAGACATAACTGAATCCTAAATAACAAGAGAACATATATTATATTTACACTTTTTTACCTCGATGCAATAAATAACATTTTATAATAAAGAAAAAAAATCATTTAAATCACCAGCTGTAAGGAAAAACATTTTATTATAGACAAATAAATAGTTAGTGGTGAGTTTGATTCCAGCATGGGCATGATTTTGTGACAAACATATCAAATAAAATCCTTAGTCGCACCATGGATAGAAAAGGGTAGTATCCTGTAGATAACCCGTCCCAATTAGCCGTAGTAGCAAAAAGTGGAAGTTAATAAATAATAATAAATGACTTTAGGAAATGCCTGTATTTATTAAAGTCCACTTTATCCAAACTAAAGCTACTCAGGACGGGCTATCTACAGGTGAACACCCTTTTCTAAACCGGGCGGGACTAAGGATTTCATATAGTGAGTTTATCAATAAATAAATTCCATTTTCTAGGAACTCAACTCTAGGTTTACCAAATGTATAAAAACCAACACCATAACTCACATTGTTTGCCACAGCACTGTTTTTTAGGAAATAAAAACATACTAATAACAGATTCATTTAAATAATTTATTTGTATAATATTTACAATATATGTTAATACACTAGTTGTACAGGAAACATAACTGTGGATGAAAATGTAAAAATAATGAACATGAAATTTGGACATCCTGAGGTAAAAAAAAAAAGTGACATACAGGAGGACCAATGGAATTAGAATGACTTAGATTTGATAAAACATCAGTGATTAAAGTAGTTTGTAATTTCATCAAAAACATTAATTTTATTTCAAAGGAAGGGATAGTAAATATAATTATAGAAGCTTAAGAACAATGGTTGGTGTATGGAATATCATAACTTGCTGGCTGTAAACTGAGCTTGTCATTAACTGGCTTTTGAATGTGTGCCTTCCCCTCCTCCTATCTGTGACTATTCAAAACGACTACGTCAAATAGTGGCTTATTTCATGTCAAATCAACATACTATTTTCTGACCTTAAGAGTTTCATGTAATTTAGCGTTATCGAGTTCTATACAGAATTAGAAAAAAAATAGGTCCTATAGCTTTACGGATATTGTTTGTGGTAGAAGAAAACTTATTCTAGACAGTGTAAAAGGATTTACTATACATTCATTTATATCAGTCATCCCAAATCTGCCTAATAGTAAAAAAACTTGTTCAACAAATATGCTTTATCGAATTTTGGCTTTTTGACAAGCCGATTTGAATTGTTTACTTCAAGTTTTAATACATTAGAGGCTCTCTCTCCCTCTCATACATACACGCGCGCACACACACACACATATATATTGGTTTCAAGTAAAAACTAGGAATTGGGAGTAATTGTATGGTAATGGCAGGCAGTATGCCCAATGTGACCCAAGGGATGCTAAAGACAAAAAATGAGACCTCAATCATCCACGCCATTCCATTCCAGATTAACACACTTTAATTAATTAGTCAATTTTTAAAGTGTTAATTGTTACTCATCTGTACATATAGAAGAGGTCTAATTTAGTAGCTGTGTTCTATGAAGCACAACAAACATCTTGTGGACTGAAGGAACTTTTAAAATCTAAGATTGTGGTGTTAAGTTTTAAATTAAAGTGTATTGATCTGGAATGGAATGGTGTGGATGATGGAAGTCTCATTTTTTGTCTTTAGTATCCCTAGGGCATACAGTCTGGTATTACCATGTAAATTCTCCCAATTGCTAGCAATTACTTGAAACCAGGATTATCTGTTAACGTTCTCTTGGTCATCAAGATTTTCTTGTTCTATTTTTTACCAATGTTCCGCTAAACATCTGCGCTGGTAACTTCTGGGCATCTCAGCTGAGAAAAGCCCATAAAGTCAACTGCATTCTTAGTTGAGATAGCCTTATGAAGCTAGCAGTGAAACGGTAGTAAATATTACACATCAATACAGAAGGCCTCTATTAATCATGAAATGGATCATGGAGCAGCTAGCAGTCAAGGTATATCTGTGGTGGGGGATCCTTAATATTGAAAGACAATATCAGTCTGAGTCAAAACAGCAGCCATATTTCTCTATTAACGATTCAAATATCAACGGTCCATTCCTCCAAAGCATACTATTATTTAAACTCCACAGGATCTAATGAAACCTGAAATTTTAAGATCATGGGCGTATTTTCTAAAACTGCCATTTTCCGACGGTATGCATTATACATACTGTATAAACACTGTGAAAACAAGAATAAAGAATGAAATTCATACTGGTCACCACTTCGAAAAACATTTTCCAATAATTCTGACAACTGACAATATTGAATACAAGTCAAAACCAAACACCAGATCTGGGGACATACTTTCATAATTCTATAAGGCACAAGTGAAAAGGTAGTACACCAGAAACTCAACTCCAATTGTACAACTTTATACCATAAGCGACATAACCTCTAATAACTTCTGAACGAAATGTAAAGGAAACTAGCAGTAAATTAAGAACTGTTAAATGTCATATGCAAATGTTCATATGAATCTATAAAATGGATTAAACAATATAAAAAACTACCATCTGTTTTAAAAACAAATTTGTTTACAATTAAAAATAAAGGACGTATCTTCTATTAACAAAACACTAAGTACTGTTTTAATAATACTACTAGGGAGGGGGGATTGGATAAAAGTAACAAATGCAGAATTTAGCTCAGTTTTTCAAACTGAGATATATGTTTTCTATATATATGACTCTTAAGGCTTGCCTTAACTACAGTTTTATAATTACAATGAGGACAGCATAAGTTTTTCTCTTTGCCGCAAAAGTAATTCACATGTTTCCTTAGACTGTCAGAATTATTATAACTTTTTCCACAGCGAGAGCAGAAGAATTGCCCTGTCCCTGAAAAGAAAATCACTAACTGTACCAAGTAAATAAAACAAATATAAAATAAATTCAAAATTATGACATACCTGTGGTTCATTTATTTGAGAATTTCCTAATATCATATGGAAAAGAAAATGAAGGAAAAGGAATGATGCCAAGCTAATACACAAATCTTAATACAAAACACGTAATATAGATTTATTCACAAATTACACAAGATAAAAACAAAATAAAAATGTGTGTTTGCAGAGAGTGACAAAATAAATATTATGAAAACTAAAAATCGGTAGAATCAGGTAATAACGAAATTAAATATCAATTTTACTAAGTTAGATCTAATAAAATAAATCTAATAATTAATAATCAGTATTACAGATGAATCTCACAGTGAGACTGTAAAACACATTCAAATAAGCTCGGCATTTACCTTACTTGAATTATTCTTTACTTAATTCACATAAAATTTACTTACTTAGCCATCTTTATAAACTTAACTTCAATAGAAGTAATAGTAAGTCAAAAAATAAATATATTTTTAACTTTTTGAA
The DNA here is from genome assembly GCA_019009955.1 of Riptortus pedestris. Lineage (NCBI taxonomy): Eukaryota > Metazoa > Arthropoda > Insecta > Hemiptera > Alydidae > Riptortus > Riptortus pedestris. Next base: position 114,219,184 of record CM032232.1, read on the forward strand.
TATAAAGAAAATTAAAAAAAATTTGAAAGTAAAACCATGTGAAATGATACTTGTTTTCAAAATGGTTCAGCTAGACATGCTGAACTAATTTCCTAATCCAAATGTTCTTCATTTAGAAAAGAAAGGGTACTTTATTATATCAACAAGAACGATTCAAAGGTAAAATAATTTCAATATCTAATTCTGCTGATCATATAAAATACAAAACAAACAATACATGCCATATATTAGAAAACGTTGAAGGAAAATCAAATACTTACATTTATATGTTTCAACTCTTAGAATGCTCACATTGCAGTGGAAATTATTTGTCTTGAACTAATACTGATATTGATATGGGTACTTTCTTCAATAAAACAAAATATTAAAAGTGAATAGAAAAAACTAGAGCATAACACCCAACCATACAATAACACTACCCAATGGAACATGATTCAGAAAAAAAAAAAAAAAACTTAAGCTTATCATTTCATAGGAAATTGAATATAACTTCATAATAATTAAGTACAATTACAATTAAGCTTCAAGAAAATCTTGAAGACTCGAAATTTATAAAACACTATCCACAAAACTGAAGAAATTACAATGTGCTTACAAGCAAAACCAAATACTTTCGTGCCGATAAAAATACGAAATTTTTATCCTGGGCGGAAAAGATTGAATATATTGTTGGATATAGTGTTACAAACTCACAGCATGATCAAACAGTAGAGTTCCATTACAAACTACCAATTGAGAGAAATTAAATTAATACTTACTTCTCTGAAACAAATATTTAAAAAATATTATACTCCTCTGAAAAATAATTCAGGACGCTTTCACTAGTAAAAACAAACGAAATAATTTACCACAGCACCACACCAGAACAATAATAAGCTAAAAACTTAAGTACAACGCGGTATAATATTTAAAAAATGTTTTATATGATTATACGGAAAATACGTGACACAGAAACAAACCATGAAGAGTTGAACGATAATGAGCCCACAAAAACATTGGGACTGTTTACATATGGTAAAAAAACTAGATAGCTCATACACAAAAAAAATCATGTAATAATAATATTTTCATCAAACATTTTTGAGTTAAAACAATAAACTAAATTAATATATTTTTTTTTATTATTAGTGAATAAGTATTCAATAATAAATCAAAATTTTTGTCATAAATACTACGATAATTCCCTCTGCAATTCGTTATCTTGTTAAAGTACATGACGTAATCAAGGAGCTAGGAAGGTTCCTAATTGTTGTTATCAAGTTTGTATTATGTTTGTTTTGTGTTTCTTTGTCCATGTCGCTTAATACTTCTAATTCCCTTGTAGAACTGTGATAATTACTACTATTGAACTCTTTTGAGTTGTCTCAGTTATTTATTTCAGTTTTGATGTTGTGAGCTTTTCAAGTTTCCTTACATCAGCACCAAACTCGAAATGGCTGAAGGTGTAAATGAAAAGAAAGTTTATTTAACTCGCTCAAGGAAAAGATCTTCGGAATGTTTAGGAAGTGACCACGGACCAGTCAATGAAAGAAAAGAGGAAGTTATAGATCTTACAAAGGATGATTCTCCTTGTGCAACTGAAGGTATGCCTCTTTTCAGTTCATCCTTATAATTTTTATTTTACAAAAACAACCAAACTTGTTATTCATTTGAAATGCTAAACATTTATTATTGATGACTACTAATAGGTAGTGACTTCAAAAATTGCTCGAGTAACTTTAAAGAAATGGTATTGAAAACATAAAACGTTCGTGAGAATTTTCTCCATATGGAATATTTTTAACACTATTTTCTAGGGGATTGTGAATTGACAGGCTTAAAGATGTTAAATTCGGGTACACATTAACACGTGATTCAAGGTGAGTACAAACACATGAAAGCAAAAAAACAAACAAACTATTAAATACAAATAGTCACCATTTAAAAATAGACTAAAAAAGGAATTTACATGACTGGCATGCAAGGAAAACAAATGCCTTTGCATTTATCAATTCTGCCATGTTATGTTTTATGACAAATAGCAAATATATTTGTGTTCTATGCTATGATCTCGCCATGTTCAATAGAGAAAACATATTTTTTAACCTCATATTACATGGACAATTAGTCAATGAGGCTTAATTGTACTGTATATTTTATGTTTAGTTTAGGGCCATTGAGTTACACGTTATTACAAAATTCTATTTTTATTGTTCTGGAGATGCAAAGGAGAACATATTTCCATTACTCTTATCATTTGTATGTATCAATCTTTCTAAAACTTGATAAACATGTTTCTATATAATATAAAAATAATCTTAAAAATTCATTCCAAAACCAATATCTCTGAACCTTAAAAAATGAATCTAGCTGCATTAGGTATTATTTTCCACTTAGTAACACATCACTGAAAAATTAAGAAAAAGTATTAAACTAACCTTCCCAAATCTATTTATCTATAGTTGGACTAAAAACCACAGACTCAAATTACTACTCACTTAACTCAAAGACCCTTTTCCTAACAATCCAACTTTAAATGTTGTTTATCAGATTTGTTGCTCAACATCTATTTGCAGTGCAACCAACAACAAAACTATATCCCAAAAACTCATGTTATTACGGAAAACACATAATTATAAAAGAAGATATAATTAGCTCTGCAGTTGCACAGCTTGTTACATACGTTTGATTTTGACAAAACTTATACTTTTACATAAAGGAATATTAAAAATCATTCGAGACCAAGTATGTCTAATACATTTCACATCAACATGTATTCCAAGTTATAAAATACACACAACCCAGCTATCCAAACATTTTTATAATCCTACAGACTCAATGATTCCCTATCCAATCAGTTTTTCCCTTTTCCTTGAACCACCTCCTCAACTATCTTCCTATCAAGCAATGCAATTTAGACAGACGACATAGGTTTTTCCTGGTCTTCCCCTACCTTTTAGCAGATTTCCCTTAAGTATACAAATATATATATATATATATATATATATATATATATATGTCTGTTACTCAATATATTTGTCTAGCGGTACGCAATTTTTGTTTGATCGTTACCAAACTCGATATGTAGTCGTTTTATGTAAAAAGAAAGATCAAGTTCGTTAACGGCTGAAATTGGACCAGTGGGAGGGGGAGGATTTTCGAAAATTAAAAATATCTCTGTTACTATATGTCGGATCGAAACATTGTACAGAATCAATCTTATTGCAAATTATTTTTTTTATAAATATTGTTATATACATTTATTCTCTATCTTGAATATTAACCGAGTTATTTGCATTTTTATTAAATCCGGACGGGTGACTCCCGCCAAAAGCTATTTTGGCCATTTCCTTAACTGCTCGACTCTCGTGAAATTTCTCTATTGTAAAACTTCACTTGGGAAATCTGCTTAGTTTAAGCAGCCCCTGCGTGACAGACTTTTTTTGGTATGTACTTTTTTTTATTCCTGTTATGAATATAATTTTTTTTGGTATACCAATTTTTTCTCCTCATTTCATCATCCACTCTTCCAGCATCAATATTCTAAAAGTTGTATAACTTTTCCATCTTAGACTAATACACAATTGTTTCAATATAGTTGCTATGAAGACAGATGTCAGTGGTGTCCGAAAAGATTAGAGATTATTAAAACCTGGTTTTAAGCCAGCCTGTTTTGTATATAATAAAATTATTCTGTTCAAATATTAGTTTGTAGTAATTAATCTGTGTTTTCAGGTTCTTACAATACCATAGAATGTGCCATTTGTCTTCAGACATGCATACACCCTGCACGGTTGCCATGTGGACATATTTTCTGTTTCCTTTGTGTAAAGGGTGCTGCTCATGGAAACAAAAAATGTGCAATGTGTAGGACTCCTATCCCACATAATTATTTCAACAACCCAGAGCTATTAGAAACCCCTGAAGAACTAGTTGACACAAACCAAGAAGGTTTTGAATGGTTTTATGAAGGAAGGCATGGTGAGTTTTATTTTATTTATGTTCATATTCATTATTCTTTGTGTTTTTATTGTTTTACTTAGCTATTTCATGGATGCCTCAACAAACGTCTCCACTCTTCACTATTCAATGTTTTCTTCTTCAATTTCCTTCCAGAAATTATCTCATTTCCAATAGAGTCTCGATATATTGGTTGGTCATTGATGTTAATTGCTTTGAGAGTGTTGTCCTACATGCTTGCTTTTCTACCTCTCACTCATTCTTAGTTGTGTCTAAACCGAGCAGTTTAATTAGCTTTAGTTCATGGACTCCCCTAGGTAGCTTTGTCCAATTTGCATGCCTAAAGGTACCTTCGAATTTTCTTAAACATTTTCTCTCACCTACTGTGACATAGCTTCCTTTGGTATTCATCTTTTAAACCCCTAAAATAAACACTGGAATGAAGAAAAATAGGCAAACCTGTTTTTGATTTTTTTAAAAACAATGGACATCTCTTAGAATACACTATCGGAATGTTATGTCATCATAGTATACATTTTTACTAATGGTGTGTGTTTCATGAATAATATAACTCATTTTTGATATTAAGGTAATTATTAGAAATGATTTCCCATATTAAAACCAGTGGGTCCCACGAGGTTGTCATTAGACTGGTTAGCTTATTAAAAACAATGGTGAAAGTGCATTTTAGTCCCCCCCTTGATGGCACACGATGATGACGGCGGCCATCTTGTTTTTCTAACACCGAGGGTGGGGGTTTTGTTTTTCTTACTTTATCTTTTTTAACACTTTAAAATTTCCAAAATACGCCATCGTTGGTTAAAACCAGGGGGGGGAGGGGTAATTTTAACTTAAATTTTGTTAACTCACCTAATTTGTTGGATCCTTAGACTGTGGAGACAAACAAGATGTCGGACAGTAACGTAACAATATGGCGGCTAGGGGGGGGGGGACTAAAATGCACTTTAGCCAAAACAATGTAACTGGTAATGAGAAGATTATTAAAGATATAAATAATATAACAGATTTCATAACACTAATAAAATAGTTCTTTCAAATGATTTAAAAATCCCCAGAAAGGATATTGTTTTTATATGTCTTGGTAAATGAATTTTGAAGGAAAAAAAGTTTTTAATGCCTTTTTCCCATTGTTTTCGTAATCTGTTCATGAATTATTTATACTTTGATTGCAAATTCTTTTATTTTATTTTTTTGCATAAACAATTTACTTCTTTTCTTAAACTAATCCGATAGTGAATTACATCTTATACGGGGCTCATGTTGGCCGTGTGAGTTGGGGTGTTGGTCTTGATCTCACGTGGTGAACCTAGAGTAGCGGGTTCGATTCCCGCCGTGGGCAATAGAAATTTCTTTGGCGACGGACTCACTAAGTAAATTCCTTAGTTCCACCCTGGCTAAAAAAGGGTGGTAACCTATAGATACCCGGTCCACATTAGCCATAGTAGAATAATGTGGACGTAAATAACAAAATAACATCTTATACACTGCTAACTTTATATATTAAATATATTCTATAAATATTTCAAATTTCCACATAATTTCTGCATAAAATTCGTTATGGGTTATAAATGTACAGCTCCCACACGTCCCCTTTCCTGAGGCTGACACAATATTTCGTATGAAATATCATTCAACAGTTTTCTTTGCTTATTTCAACTGACTTAGATGTCATTACAAGTAAATGTGAAGGAAGACTGTTTTTCTATTAAGTAAATCCATACCCGCACATGAAGTTTGGTGAGTATTTCAATAGGTTCTCTTTTTTTTGTTTTGTTTCCTTCCCCCACACATATTTATTTACTTCAGTTAAATGTTAACATTTTCAGTTAGTTAATAAGTAATTGTCTTCATTATTGATTTTAATGGATCTAATATTGTTTTGGGCTTATCTACTGTAGGGGGGTGGTGGCAATACGAAGAAAGGATGTCAAATGAAATAGAAGAATATTATAAGAATGGTGAGACTAAATTTGAGACACTCATTTGTGGAAGCATGTATACTATAGATCTTGGTACCTATACTCAATTCAAGACTGATGCTCCTTGGCAAATGAGACGCATAATTAGAGAGAAGCCATCTAACATTTGCAAAAAAGGAGTCGCTGGCATTAAATAATGTTCACTCATGCTGTGTATATATATCTATATTCCAATTTATTTTTTTTATATATATTTAATTTTTATTCCTTGTAAATAATAATTTTGTAGTGAGAATGTATATATAAACTCAATATAATAGAAATATTTTTTTCTTTCTATTCTTTAACATTTTTATGTTCAGTCATTCATCAATTGATTTTTTTATTAATCAAATAATTGTTCTATTTATTAATTTTGTTTGTGACAATAAACTTGTGTATAATATTATACTTTTAATTTTCTTTTTTTCTTACCATCTTCATTACTGATTGGAGGACTACAGTTAGAATAAGACAAAAAGAGCATTTTTATCAAATTATGTATTTTATAATTAATAATAAATATAAAGAAAAGTTGTTCCATACATTACCCATCAATCTAAATCTCACACCAATAATACAACCAAGTATGAGTTCTCTGATTGGTCGTATTGTAATGCTTATATCTGAAGTCTCATCATTATACTTTACGTGTGAACAAGAAAGTCCCTGAGATTCACTGGGGAAAAAAAAAGGAAGAAAATAACATTAGAAAAACAAAGAAAGAACAACCTGAATAAAAATGCTGTAAAGAATGTAATAAGAAAAGGAAATTTAGAAAATTAAAGGAAATCAGCTATTGAAGTTGTCCATATGATTCGGTTTTCCAAAACTTCCAATGCCTGTGAATCCTAGCCAGGAGGTAACAAAATTGAGGTCTAATCAAATGCTTTTATATATTTTCAAATATAATATCCTGCAAGGGACTTATTTTAATATAATGGCATCATGCAGAAAGGGTGAATTGTTTGTTACTTTCTGTTTTTAGCTAGAAATTCAAATTTTATATTTGAATTAATTTATTTTTGTAATGACACAACTATAGATTTACCTATGTTTGAATTTTAAATAAATTAATAGTTAACTTACTTGGATACAAATTAATATTCTCCTTGTGCAACCAATTAATTATTCCTATGCTCAATAGTTTGAATAAATTATGTGAAATTAAGAGCACTGCCCCTTATTGGTGATTATATCCTCCCTTGTGGGCTTATATTGAATTTCATTAGTGAAAGAACCCATTTTAAGATTTTATTATATAAGATATTTCACTCTCCCTGCCCTCCCTTTTTTCAAAAACTTTGATAACATCAAAATGAAACTCGGTAGGTATTAGCAGTAGAGGATGAAGTTTCTTTTAGCACTGAAGTTTACACTTTAGCCTCTTCCAGTTTCTCTCTAGTACACCTAACTCTGAAATTTCCAATGGAATAACATATTTGAATAGGGGATTCTTTTAGAAAATCAAACTTTAAAACACTTTAATAATTTTTTTGACTGACTTGAAATTAAATCTGAAGGTGTAATTACCAAAAACCTCAATAAGCCACACTTTTTCAAACTAGTTTTTAATTACCTACAGAAAGAAGCAGTGTTTCAAAAACAACTTGATACATATTGAATTTTATTGTTATTATTTATTAACGTCCACTTTTTGCAACTAAGGCTAATTAGTACGGGTTATCTACAGATTACCATCCTTTTCTAGCCATGGTGAGAGTTGGGATGTTATTTAATGAATTCCGGCACTAAATAATTTCTTTTGCCCAGGAATCAAACTCATCACTGTAAGTTTACCATGTGAGATTAAGGCCAACGCTTTAACTCACATGGCTAACCTGAACCCCCTATTGAATTTTAAAATTATGGGTTATTAAAATGCATTAACAGAACACTAACCTGAAATTTTTCCTAGATCTTCAAATGCCTATTACGTGAGTCTCCCCGGCCTAACGAGACACTTAAATTATGATGACATGTTCTTAAGGAAAATTCAATTCCTGAATGATTTTTTTTTTTTCTGTTTGCTTTCAATTTTCCAAAACCAATAAAAATGACACTTTTTCGAACAGATAAGATTTGATTTTCTGTATGAATCTTTCATTGAAAACATGCTCTTCCATTGGAGTTAGGTGTGCTCGAGAAGAACTGGATAGAGGTTAGAAAGTCGACTTCAGTGCTAAAAGAAACTTCATCCTCCATAACTAAGTCCTGCCAAGTTTCATTAGAAATTTCTCTCTTATTAAAAAAAAGGGGGGTGAGCAAGGAGGATGAAACACCCTGTATATCTGGATTATACCTTATTACTATTCCATCCTATTTAAATGATTAGTTTAAGTAATTTTGAAGGAAGTGTGCCTCTTTTGAATTAGTTGGACGATTTGTTCTTTCTGATAATATTGATATGAAATGGTTATGGACAGTGAGATGTATGGAAGTGCTGAATACAAGGATTTCAGTGTTTGATTGTAGACAGACTTGTGAGCGAGTTAGCTATCAAGGAACCTTTTGTTTCTTTGAGATTTGTTGGAGGGATTATTCTGTTATCAAGCAAAATTGTAGCTGATGAGAAACTACATTTTTCACAGGAGAGAAGATATTGATGCAGTTTGTTTTAATATTTTCAATCTTGATGTTTTGCAAGGATTTTGAAAATTGTTCTCAATCCCCATCGATCCTACCTAGGAGATAATGAAAATGATGTTCATTCAAAATTATATATATGCACACTTGTCTCTTACAACTCTGTTGGTTGTAATTTATGTTAGATTCTTACCAAACTCGATATATAAACATTTCATGTAAAACTAAAGATGAAGGGTTTCCAGGAGAACTTCATTATGTAAGATATATGCAAATATGTTGTGTGGTGATGTTATCAATCTGAACCTTCTCAATTATAAAAAGAAGTAATTATTAAAATTTTGTTGTTACACCTGGCAAATATTGTACAAAACCCTTAAATAATTAAATCTGTAAAAGAATATTAGTGTGCTTCATTCTTAAACCCCTACTACTTCTGAAACACCCTCAAACTACATCTCATAGATCAAGAAACATCATATTTTTCCTTTTCAATGCTATGTAGAATTGGAACAAAAGATCATAAGGTTCTACTACCAATCTGACTTCACTTTCTACTACTGATCTGAATAAAATTATAAAATGTCAAATGGACCAAAGAAAGACGAGTCCAACATAATGAATGAATAAGTATTGGAGAGATTAAAAAAACAACAGATCATAAACATGAAAATAAATAAATAGTGAAATGTCAAGCATTGGAGTGACACTGATTTATTTATAATATTCTTTTATAAAATGACTTCTATGAAATATTCTGCTCAAAAATGAATAGGGATATTGGTTATTTTTTCTTATCCTATTAATTTTAATTAAATCGATCTTAATTAAATTTCTTTTTTATGGGGGAAAAAGACAATAATTTCTAATAAATATTAATGATATTTATAATAAAAAAAATATGCTAGGCCCCATACATACCACAAAACAGCCAATATCCCTATTCATTTTTGAGCAGTTTAGAATTAAAATTTTGGTTTGATTGTATGCTGCATTCCTCACAAGACAATTGAAAATTTTAGAATTTTATATATATATATATATATATATATATATATATACAATATTTATAGATCAGTTTAGGGTTCCAAATTTATGGTATATGGTTAATATAGGTTTTGCCTCTTTCAGATATCGAGCTTGAATGATAGTTATTCATTCATTATTAAAAATAAATAAATTAAAAAGCGAAAAAATTTATGAAATTAATATCTAAACCTTACTTCTTCGAGTAATATGTTACATGTGTATTGGTCTAAATCAGGAATAGGAAAATCTAGACTCAATAATCCATACCTTGGTAATTTAGTCTTAGCATTCCCCCTTATCTTCAATACTTCTTCCTTACATTTCTCAGTCCTAAATCTTCTAAGTGTACCTCCAGGTTCAATGTATATGGTAGGCAATTATTTTTTAGTAAAGCAGTAATTTCACCACTATTGAAACCTGGGTTACTCTTCTATTTCTATTGTCCAGCCCCCTCTTAAGTTGTCTAAATGTACATTGAAATTTGACATAACAAGCATGCTGGGAATAATAGGAAATCAAGTTTAAATGAACTAAAACACAATCAACCAGAAGTTGATTCCAAGATACAAAAATTCCTGATTAAAATGTAACTTCTGTTTAGAACTTATGAGAGGCATAGAAATATATTTCTGAATCAGATTTTACCATTAGTAATCAAATGCACGTTTTTGCATTAGTTAGCAAACCAGACATAAAATGGTCATTCATTTTTATGACTAAAAATGAGATTTCACTGTCATTCTATAAATGATGGACTTTCTAAAAATTTGGTGGTCTTCCTTAGCAGTATTTTTATAGGATAAGTATGTACTTTTTGTGAAAAAATTAATTTTGCTTGAGGATTTCAAACCTAATATTCATTTTAGCAGATTTTCCCTGGGGGAAATCAGCTATTGAGGTTGTACTCATGCGATTTTTGAAAATTTCCTCAAATGCCCATCGAGCCTACCCAGGAGATGACAAAAATCAGGTCCATTCACAACTATATATATATATATATATATATATATATATATACTAGCTCAGATACCCGGCTTCGCCCGGGAATTGATTTGAGGCTGAATGGTGATGGTATTTTTTTGGCAAGCCTTTATTTTGCACAATATTTTGACATTTACCCATCCCAGTGTTTAGGGTTAATACCCGTTGTTGGCATTTGTTAATAATAAAATTAATTTTTTAAGTAAGTCTTCACTGTCCTCCAAATTGTCATATTTCCCGTCTCCTGTGCATTATGCATAGATTTCAGCTATTAAGGACAAAATATTAACATTGATTTGAATTAATTTTTCCAGCTGAGGTACCTGATAGTTCAAATAGGAATGAATTGTTGAGTATATCAATATTTCTACGCAAATTACTTGCTCCACACATTGTTCCTGGAGAAATGTATAAAAAAAAAAGTTAATCTAAATAACAAAGTAAACAACTTTTGTTATGTGCATGTTTGTCGAAAAACAAATAGACAATGAAATATCGCGAATTTTTATTTCAGGCCTCTCTTATAACCCCCACTCCCGTTCTAACCTAAACATTTTAATATAGCTTATAATCATGGAAGAAATAATGCTAATTGACATACCGAGTTTTGTTAAGTTCGGTTCAATCGTTAGCGCCCAATAAAATAGTTGACTCCCGCTTTAGTTTATAGTGTATATCTCGTTTATACATTGTTAAAAGACAAAAATGAATATCACAAAAGTTACTCTAAATAACAAAATAAACAATTTTTGTTATGTTCCTATTTGCCGAAAAACGAATAGAAAACAAAATATCGCTATTTTAAATTCAGGCCTCTCTTACAACCCCCACTCCTGCCCGTCCCTAGAAATGTTGGTATGGCTTATTATAATGAAAGCGTTAGTGCTAATACACATACCGAGTATTATTTATTTCGGTTGGGTATTTTTTCCCAAATAAAATTGTTCACTTCCACTATAGGTTTTAGCGTATATCTCGTTTATAATTCAGTATACGAAAAAAGTGTATATAACAAATATTACTCTAAATAACAAAATAAACAACTTTTGTTATGTACATATTAGCCGAAAAACCAATAGGAAACGAAATATCGCTATTTTCAATTTCAGGCTTTCCTTATTACCCCCACTCCTGTTCGTCTCAGAGGATATTAATATAGCCTAAAGTCTAAGTTGGGTTAGTAGTAATATACATACCAAGTTTCATAAAATTCGGTTCAGCCGTTTATGCTTGAAAAGGTAACAAACAGACACCAAAGAAACAAAATGCAGTTATGGTGTCTATGACATGTGAAACGAAAAGTTATCGTGAAATTTCGCGAAAAAAATCAATGTACAGACAGAGGTTACAATTTTATATATATATATATATATATACCAAACTCAATATTTAAATGTTTTTTGTAAAACTAAAGATCAAGTTCATTAATGGCTGAAATCTCACCAATAGAAGGGGGGGGGTTTAGAGTGGGATATTTTGAGAATTCTTAATATCTCCGTTATTATGTGTCGGATCAAAAAATTGTATAGAGTTGATCTTATTGAATATGTAATGTTCTATAAATGTTGCATTGTACATTTTTTCACTACCTTCATTATGAACCGAGATGTTTCCATTTTTTAGTTCAGTGAACCCCCACTCCTACTCACGTCATATTAACAATAAGCTGTTATATTATGAAGCACTACATTTAAAGCATAAATACATATATTGTTCTCATTAACCTTTAAGTTTTGAGGTAAAGACTAACCATGCTGAGATATTAAATGCAAATATGTGACACACGGGGGAAATTGCTTACTTAATGCATCCTCTGCGTGACAGACTTTTTACTGGCCTCTTACTTTTTACCAGATTTCCCTTGGGGGAAATTTGCAATTGAGGTTGTATTCATCCTACCTAGGAGATGATGAAAATGAGGTCTGTTCAAAATTATATTTATTTGTCTGTTACCACTTTAGCAGTCGCAATTTTTGTCTAATTGTTATCAAACTCAATATTTAAGTGTTTTAATTTAATTTAATTGTCTATCAAGGTTGTTATATTTTCTCTACCATGAATATTAACCGAGAAATTTAGATTTTTTAGTTTTCAGCCTTTAGTAAGCCCCACTCCTACTCATGTCTTATTAACTATTGTTAATGTAATAATAACTGTTATATCATGATCAACTTCATTATAAGATTAAATACTAAATATTATACAAGAGACCTTTATTATGCGAGATTACCTGCTAATTCGTTGTGTGATGACATCATCAATTAAGATTTTGTTCGTGTTTTGAAAATGTTTATTTATTTTATCCAATACTCGATTCAGTCAACACTAAAGATCATATTTGTTTATTGGCTGAAATCATACCTGGTTTAGAGAGATAAATTCGAAAAATCAAAATGTCTTTATTATTACGAGTTGGACTGTAAAATGTTATAGAAGCAATCATGCTAAGCTTTTAATGGTCTACAATTCTTGTTCTATAGATTTGTTCATAACTCAAGTATTAAGAAAGTTATTCTTATCAGCCTTCAGTAGCCCTAACCCCTTATACCCATTGGTCTTTTATATAGAATTAGAGAATATGTGGTGAGATATAATCAAGTGTGTTACATCAGCACATCTGTTTGGTTTACACAGCCCCTGCATGTTGGACTTATTTTTTTCTGTATATCACTGAATAAAAAGAGCGATAAAAAAAAACAAATTAAGTTTTTAATAATTTATGAAAAAACATTTCAATTTCAATGAAAATTGGGGCATCTTTATTCATCTCTTAAATGCGTATAACAAGGTGAGATATCAATATAGACACATTATTTCTAAAAAATGTGCAATATGTCATCATTAAACCATTCTTAAGGGAAATCCGGTATTGAGGTTTCTTCAAATGTCCAACAATCATATGATGATAAAAATGAAGCCTGTTACCATTCTAGGGGCTTCAATTTTTATTTGTACTATAGTTCATGTAAAAATAAATAGTGAGTTTGTTAATGCCAGACATTATCTCAGGAGTATGGGGGGGGGGGGTCTAAAAAATGAATAAAGTACAAAATCTTCTATATTTCTTTAATTATGAGTTGTATCACAAAATTTTATATATATATATATATATATATATATATATATATATATATATATATATATATATATATATATATATATAAAACCAATGATATTAACAAAATAATGCAATAAAATTGATCTGGACTATTTCACCAACTCAGTTAGTAACAGAGTTATTTGGTTTTTATCCTTTTCAATCTCCACTAAATCCCCATTTTTACTGTTGTGTATTTCACTTAAATCTATTGTATTACTAAACATATGATGTCCAACTTAAATTCAAGCCAGGTTCACGAAATTTTCTTAGTACTGGGGAAAAGAGAATAGAATGGGAGACGACATCATCAATGCCATTCCAACACATAAGAAATCTGGTTAATTTATACATCCCCTTTAATGCAGAAACTTTATTTTTAATAGAAACCTATTATTATTTTTTTCGTCCATATATTTAATCTGCCTTTACAAAAAGAGTTATTTCTGTTTTGAAGCTTCAAATTTTTAGTGAACACTTCTATAGTAATGCCATCCAAAGATACTACTACAAAGCAATAATATTTATTTCGTTTCTAAATCTGAGCTGGTAGAACAAGACAATTTAACAGATAACACAACCCTTGGGAAGAAAAAGAAGTCCTTGGTTAAGTAGTTGAATTGTTAGTTAACAATGAACCAATAACAATAGTAGAAGTTTTTGTTTTTAAAGAAGAATAGGAAACCATACATTTTTTTGATATAGTTTTGTTTAGCATGTTTTGTTCTTTTATCTTGTTTTGTAAGGTGACTAGTGGTCAACTCACTTTAGGATAACATAATATTTTGGAATCAATGCCAATTGATGAGGGTATTTATAAAAACAATTAGTTAGTACCATAATATTTATTCTTATTCTGGGAAGTGCAACTAAGTGTAACCTCATTATTTTATTGATTTTAGGGTGGGCGGATTCATTGTCAGTAATAATTAATATATTTTTTTGAAAGAGAAAAATTTTTAGTGCCTACTGTCAAACCTGAGTTGACACTTGTGAATAACATTTTTCGTATCATGGATTCACATTAACTTTGAAGATTCGTGACACTTGTGCACACTGCTCCTTTTAATTTATTGTGAATAATGTATATTGTAGATATATGATTGTATGTGTATGTATATTGTGGATTCCTGACAGTTGTACAAACAGGTCCTCCACTGTTTTACATTTTCGTGAATTTGTGACACATGAATTCACTACCTGACTGTTTAGCATCATTGTGAATAATACTTTCAATATTATAGGTTCACGTCACACTGTTCCTCCACTGTTTAACTTATTGTAAATAATGTTTTTTAATATTGTGGATTCATGACACTTGAGCACTCTGGGTCTCCACTGTTTAACTTCAATGGCTTATTCAATATCGGGGATTCATGACCACTCCAAGTTTCATGAAGCCCAATAACCTTGGGAGGAGAAGTGCCCGCTATTTTAATAAACACTGCAGGCTGTCATTGTCATGGGTTGCAAGCACTTTGCCACAATTTCCCTCCCTTATTTTTTCAGCTATGTTGCAATGATTAAATCTTTTATTGTTTTATGTCACTAAACATTGTTGAATATCTTTCCCTCTGCCTTGGACTCAGTTTGTTTGATCTCAAATATAAATGAAAGCTTAAATCAAATTTTAGAGCAATGACTTATTACATGCTCCCTTGCTGGATCGCCTCCATACACTTTGGCTCAACAATCTAATTGGGCTCAACTCAGGGCTACTCACAACATTTGTTTGGAGGAGTGGTGATCAGATGACACTCCCTGTCTTGTTTATGGAATCTTGACCAAACCAGGATTTCTATTATAATTTATATAATGGAATAAGACTAATGAAAAGTTTGCATTTGAACAAAGAACTATCAGATCATTCTAACAGATAAGTAAAACGCGCTAGTAAGGCACATTGGATTTTAAAACATATTAACCTGAAAATAAATCAATGCCAATTAACAAACATATTGGAATAAAAAAAATGTCCAACATTTTTCTCTTTTTCTGGCTGATGAATAAGGCTCGACATGCCTCACATTGGTATTGGTAAAGAAATGGCCAGTAATGAAGAGTCCAAAACTTAAAATATAATAGTTACAAAATGAACATCC
Organism: Riptortus pedestris; assembly: GCA_019009955.1. NCBI lineage: Eukaryota > Metazoa > Arthropoda > Insecta > Hemiptera > Alydidae > Riptortus > Riptortus pedestris. The sequence continues at coordinate 114,234,897 of CM032232.1, forward strand.
ATCCCGATTAGCCGCAATAGCATAAGGTAGACATAAATAAATGTTTTTTCTTTTAATTAGATAGAGATGGTAATACCAAATTTTAATCTTGTAAAGGAAGTATTATAATCTTGAAAATTTTTGATTTCAGATTTCAGGAAGGTCTTGGCCCTTCGTTGACTGTTGAGCCAAAGGTTTTCTTGTTGTAGCAGATTTCCCTGAAGGGAAATCAGCTAGTGAGGTTTTACCTATAAAGCGATTTTTGAAACATTTCTTCAAATGTCTATCCCTATGTCCACCCCCTATGCCCGGCCCTATGTAGTAGATGATGAAAATAAGATCCATTCACAAGGGTGTGTATATATATATATATATATATATATATATATATATATATATATATATATATATATATATATATATATATATATATATAGATAGATAGATAGATAGATAGATAGATACCATCCTTGCAGTCACAATGTTTGTCTTATCATTACCAAACTCGACATATAAGCATTTTACGTAAAAAGAAAGATCATGTTCATTAATGGCTGAAATCCGACAAGTGGGGGGGGGAGTTTAGAGGGGAGGAATTTCAAAAATTCTTAATATCTCCTTTATTATGCATTGGATCAGAAAATTGTGTAGAACCAATGTTATTGCAAATGTAATGTTTTATAAATGTTGTTATGTTCTTCTTAATTATTAACCGAGTTACTTGCATTTTATTGTTTTCGGCCTTCATTAAACAATGTCATATTAACAATAAGCTGTTAAATTATGTAGGACATTATTTGAAGCATAAATACCAAAGATTGTTCTAATTGAATTTTTAAGTTTTGAGATAAATGCAAATACGTGGCACACGTGAGAAATCTGCTTGGTTTACGAAGCTCCTACATGACAGACTTTTTTTAATCTATAAATAGACATACAAAATTTGTGAGATATTGAAGATAAACTCTATTTTTAAACTTTTCACACAAAGCTGTAGGAATAAGGTTTTATAGGAACCAAAAGACAAAATTATTTGCTTAATGTATAAGGTAATTGGTCAGAATTTTGATTTAGAACTTAGTTTTATTTAATTTTTACAGTAATGTTCAGGGAGCATTATGAGTACATGAAAACTGCACCGGAAGGTAGTTTTCTAAAGGAAATTCATTTTTGAGATGACTTACATAGTAAACTTTTTTTTAATAAATAGATTATCTGGAGATTTTTTGCCTTATTTTGAACAATTTCATAGAGAGATAACTGTAAGATTGGGTGCTTACAAAAAGTTAGTATTCAACAGCAAAATTCGAACTCAAATACGTTCCACTGTTAGTAACCCCTCCCCCCCCCACTAATCTGATACAGCCCTTCTATTTATTATTAAAACAATATTCTGCTTGAAAAACTTCTTTATATCAACTTATTATGTGCATAGATTATGTAACCGCATATGTAGGCTTCGTATTAGAATCATCTTTTAATATAATTCTCACTCGTCTTTGTTTTCTTTTTTAGGATGGTGGCAGTATGATCCCCGAGCTACAAATGAAATTGAGTTGGCATGGGAAGCAGGTCTTAATCACTGTGAACTTCTCATAGCTGGTTATTTATATGTTATAGACTTTAAAGATATGTGCCAAGTGAGAAAAGGCCAACCTTCAAAGAGACGTAAAATAAAAAGAGATTATGCAAATTCAGAGAAACTGGGTATAGTTTTGTTCATAGCTCAATTTTTTTTTTTATGAGAAAAAATAAGAACTCTATTTTTAATAAACTTTTTCAGGTGTTGCTGGATTACGTGGTCCAAATGCTCCTCCAAGAAGGCACTCTGAAGGCGATAAAAGGCCCCATGATGAAGAGTACAACAATCCAGATAATTCTCGACGGGCTTCTTTTGATTCTTCACTGATTTTTGTAAACTTCCTTGAAGACAGATTAGCTGATCTCAGCCTTAATTCCGATGATGATGATAGCTACCAATAATGGACATATTATTCATAAGTATTTCTTTTCAGAGTAGCAAAGATCTGACCCTTTAGTGCAAACAAATCTATATTTTTGTGATACTTCTTGTATAAAAGGCATACGTCTAATGAGGAATGTTACTTATTACAGATTGGAAGTAAAATTAGTTCAGAATAGATTAATGTCAATAAAAGTTAACTGTTTCTGGTTTAAAATTTACTCAGTACATTTTAACATGTAGTTTTGAGGATGAAGTCAGGAATAATTAGAATTTATATATCATACTTATTATCAGACAAAAATTAGGTCAGTTCAAAACATATATATATGTTTTCATTATCTCCTGAGTAGGATTGATGGACATTTAAAGAAATTTTTCGAAAACCATGCCATGAATGATAAATTCCTTTTTTTGTTTTTGTGGTGGAGAACAAAAAATAAATAATAATGGAAATAAGGTGACTTCCTTGGACTCCAATTTAAATAATACGATGTCTCTGTTCCAATACATCAGATCAAAAAATGGTTCTGTAGAAAATGTTTGTATCTCTAACAGATATGAAGAAAGTTGCAATTTCTGCCCCAACTAAACCTCCCTCTTTGTTAATTTTATTCAAAAGGGAGTTGTATAACCATACAGTGCAACTCTCTTTAATATGATATCTCAATATTCTAAAGCTAGTCATTTTTCATGCTAGATACGTACATACATCACGTCAAAATGGGTTCAGGGAAACTCAAAATGGATAAATCCATTGAAATCTGAAAACCGAAAATTTTTGCAATTACAATTCACTAAATTTTGTACAAGGTAACGAAAAGGAATATAGCTCCAGTTTTGTAAAAAATATTATTAAGGGACTTGTATTTCAAATTCTTTCCCTAATAATGGTAGTGTCGAGCGCACTACATTTGGGTCTTTCTTCATCTTGGTTTGAACTAGTGTATCACAAAGTATTGTGTAAACTTTGTTTCCAGGCCATATTGCAGTAATTCTGGAGACTATTTTGAAATTAGATGTAGCTCTCAAAGTAGTCAATTAAGCAGAGTGATCTCACCATTGGTCAACTAAAATTCATGCAATTAAACCCCATTGGTAAAGGTAATGCTCATTTTGGTTCTACTATATCTTTTAATACAGGCCATATACATATCCTGAACTTTCTTAAACTAATTATATTGGCCCAAATAAGCCTTTTCCCTCGCATATAACAGTCAGAGCAACATTCTCATATTGGATATCAATCAAAGATTGTAACCCCATAAAATATAAAAAGTCCAAAGCATCTTTGTAATAATCTATCTAAATAATAAACCATAACTTCAAATTCCTTGAAAAATATTATTTGTTTTTCACTTATTTTTGACATGTTTTGTTCCACTAGTAAATAAAAGTTTTTCCTAATTTTTTCTATAACTTTATACTGAAGAATGTTTCCCATTAACTGAAAATAACAAATACTTCTTATTTAAGACTGTAAGTTTTTGTTATTAAGAAGGAACAACTCAATATGAATTTAATTAATGTCAACTGGAAGTTTCAAATGTGTGGTATTAAGTCACTTAGATACCAGTTTGGTTGAAATTATAAGATTGGCATTGATGATTTCTACCTTCTATTTATGAATATCTCTATTACTATTGGTTTTTAGATGTACATTTTAAATTTATTTCCAATCAAAATTTCTCATACAACCTATAAGAGTTCTAAAGCATGGCATCATAATTAAGATTTGGTGAGGAACAGAGTATAACCATAGATTTAATAACTAAAAGCTCTAAAGGCTAATACAATGGAATGAAAATGGGTTACTTCTTGTTAGCATTTTTCTCTTCTACAAACTCTATAGGGTAGTTTAACAAGACTGCTATACATGTGGTGGTAAAGAAAATATGTTAAGATTCTTTACTGAACCAGGGAATAATTAAATAGCAATTTATTTGAAAAATTTGTAAGCATATGATGTTATAGTAATGTACTTTAATTAAATAAAAATACCCCGTTAAGGTGTTGCCAGTCGTGCTACACAATTTATCAGAATTTTAATACTTATTTATAGTCAGGGATATTTATAAAAATCAACTATTTTCAATTATAATTTAATAGAGGGAAATTTCCAAAATGAACCAAGGCTAAAATAAAGTGAGACTAAAAGAATATCAAATGGCATGGACTGAATATTTAAAAGTTTTGATCAGTAATATTACTAGTAACTTTATATTATGTATTTTTTCTACTCAGTAACATATAATGCTAGAAGATTTGTATATGTGGCTTGGACTATCAATATCCAATCTCCTCCATTTCTCGAACATATTAGTTTTTAAACTGCTTTGTTTTTCATACATTCGATTTTTTAATGAAATGTTTTCTCAGTGTAGTAATATATTTTTACAATGCACTACTTTTATCCATCAGTTTCAAAATGCCTTCAGAGCTTGAGATTGGAATATCTTATATCTTGGAATGTAGGCATTCATTGATACTCCCAACTACAGATTTAAAAGTATTTTTTCATAGAAATGTATATTTCATATACTTCAAGAAAGTGTAATATTCATCAAATTGTACAATTGATTTTTAAACTAAGGATACCTAATTTTACATTTTATAATGTTACTACTTGAAAAAAGAAGGAAGCTGAAACAGCTGTTTCATTTCAGCTATTAGTTTTAAGTAATTTGAGGGGAATGTGGAAAATATATGGTACTACTTGTTGAAGATGGCTTTTTTGTAAAAAGAAATCTGCTCTATAGATATCATAAGCATGTAGGTATATACAGGACTAAGAAAGTTTGTTCGAATGTTTTTATACTTGTTACGGTCATAATTTTTGTTTATCATTACCAAACTCAATATTTATGTAAAAAAATGATTAGTAGTTGACCAGGAAAAGGGTGATAAAGTAGAAAATTCAAATAACTCTTGTTTTGTGTCGGATCGAAAAATGGTTTATAACTAATCTTTTTGTAAATTTAATTTCCTATAATTGTACTTTTATGCATTTCTTTCTTTGTCTCCAATATTAACAGATATATTTGTGATTTTTTAGCTTTTGGAAAATCACCACTCCAAATCATCTTATATTACCAAGAAACCAATATATCTTGTAACTTATTATTTTAAGCTTAAATCTGATCTGTTTTCATGGGACCTTTACTTTGTGAAATGCATTGATAAATTTGCAACATCAACACATTATGCTTTATATCCCTTAATTTATATTTCATTGATATCATACTTGATATTTAACTGTATAATGCAAAACTAGACTGCACTCATTAATAATTGAAATTGAACCAAGGAGAGTAGGGTTTAAAGGAAGAGTCAAATCAAAAATTCTAAATCTGTGTTATTGTGAGTCGGGTCGAAAACATTATGTAACCAGTCTTGTTGGAAATGTAACAATTTACAATTTTTGTTCTATACATTAGCCGGGTTATCTGTATTTTTTAGTTTACAGCCTTGTGGTAACCTCATTTCTGCTCATGCAACTTTTCACTTGAAACAAAAGTCCGTCACGCAGGGGCTGCGTAAACTAAGCAGATTTCCCACGAGAAGTTTTATAATAGAGAAATTTCAGAATAAAGAGTCAAACAGTTACGGGAAGGGCCCGAACTAGTTCTTCACGGAAACTCACGACTAGACCCGAAATTAGCCGATCTCATCTCAGCTGAAAACAGAAAAATGCAAATATCTCGGTTAATATTTAAGATACAGAATAAATTTATATAACACTATTTATAGTAAATTTAATTTGCAATAAGATTGATTCTATAAAAATTTTCGATCCGACGTATAGTAACGGAGATATTTCCCCTAAGGGAAATCTGCTAATAAATCTCTCATGTCTAACCTAACTTTCAGGCCCCATTTACTTAGGCTTTTATACAACAAAAACTTTTTTACAAGAGAAATAGAGTATAGAATATGAAGTTATTTCGCCAGGCGGGATATTTGCTTTGTTTACTCATTACTTGCATGAGGGATTTTCTTAACTTTGGTTATGTTTAGAATTATCTCATTGCATTTTGCATTAATATTGTATTACATCATTTCATCCTTGAATGGGTGCGGCTTGAAAGTTACTCCAATGAGCGTGTGGATCTCACAAATCTACTAAGGATTTCAACGGATTATTAATTGTAGAAACTCATTTTAGGGGTTTGAATGTTGCAACATTTATTATACAAGTATTGTATTTTTTTTTATTTTTTTTTGTAAACAAAACAAACCTGTGTGGTCCCGCACTCGCCCAAGTTTTAAATGAACAACAGCTTACTGGTACAGTTGATAATTAGGAGCACTGTGTCATCCATGAACTTATGATTAATCTAAGATCATTTGTGTTAGTCCATTTTTCTGAATGCCTTGTACTACAAATTGAGGTGTTGCCTATTGCTGTCTTATGTAATTTATCTTTAAATTCTAAATGCCAGTTATTACAGTTTTATATAATCTTATTATTACGAATGATATAGGCTTTCTCAACACCATATATTATATCTTATGGTAATGTTTCCTAGAAAAGTTACATCAAATTTATGCACACTTATACGAGGTGTAGTAATTAGTTTTTTCTGTCTTGCTCAGGATGAGCTGAGACTGCTTTCAAATTGAATGGGTTTAAATGTCAATTAATTCAGAAAGATAAAATGTTTCTATGCATTAAAAATATACTAATTATACTTGAAAAATAATTATTTTAATTATATAATTAATTGGTATTTTTTGTGGCTCTGGAATATTTTAGGGACAAGATGTCTTCTGTCGTACTATACTGAGTTGCTAGTGTTTTATCCTTTGCTCTTTAATAAAAATCAAATAACTATTTTTTTTAAATTTATATTATTGCTTTTGATTTAGAGTTTCCCTTATTTTTATATTTACTCTTATATTAAAAATATAAGTTGAATTTGTAATATTATGTGCAATTTCAAAGATAAAAATAATTCAATATTATAGTTATAAAAATCCTTTCCTATAGCCAAAACTGCCCCAAACTTATATATGAGATGTATATATTTACTCATAATTCATTCATTCATCAGATCATAAATGTTACTTTATCTATTTGCCTCATGGAGAAATCACCAACTTTAATTGTATATGAAATGACAATCCATGAAATTGATTAATTTTTTTGGAGACTGGTTTGGTCTATGTAAGTTTCATCATATCTGTTGTTAAGTTTTATTAATAAACATTTATGTTTGTTCTTGTTGCCATTGTTAATAAATTTGTTGTTTATATTTTTCCTATGTCTTCTTTATACCCAGAGTAGAAAAATGTTGAATTTATATGCTTTAGGCCAGGGATGAGCAACGTGCAGCCCTGTAAAGATGTTTATGCAGCCCGCCAAGCATTTCTAAAATTGAATTTATTTTATCGACTTTCTCCACTGAATATATTGTTATAAAATATATATATATATTCTTATTCTGGACCCAATATTATTTATATATTCTTCAAATTTTATGGCAAGGGTCTCCAATAAAAAACATTTATTTCAGTGTAACCTTTATTGCAAGTGCCCTACATATTTCGTGGCTTATTTGCGACCTCTTCCGGGACTATTCCTTTTAAAAAATATATATAAAAAAATTGTTAATAACATTAATTTAAGATATCCCTTAATAATTCTTTTGCTATATATTGTAAGTGCCTACATCTATGATATATTTATTAAATCTTATTATAAATTGCTACTTACATTTCTGAAGTGCTATCTTTTACATTCATTGTGACTGTCCTCACAGAGGAGGTAGATGGTCTACCAGTAGATGGAGTTATAATTAGATTTAATAAATATATCATAGATGTAGGCACTTACTAATACAATATATAGCAAAAGAATTATTAAGGGATATGTTAAATTAATGTTATTAATAATTTTTTTATATTATTTTAAAAAGGGATAGCCCCTGAAGAGGTGGCAAATAAGCCACGAAACATGTAGGGCAGTTGCAATAAAGTTTCACCGTAATAAATGTTAGCAGATTTCTCTTAAGGGAAATCAGCTATTGAGGTCGTACTCATGACGCAAGTTTCGAAAAATTTCTTCAAATGTCCATTGATCCTACCCAGATGACGAAAATGAGGTCCGTTAAAAATTTTATATATATATTTGTCTGTTAACGCTTTAGGGTCGCAATTTTTGTTTGATCGTTACAAAACTCAATATTTAACCGTTTTATGTAAAAAGACAGATCAAGTTCGTTAACGGTTGAAATCGGACTAGAGGGGGAGATTTTCGAAAATTCAAAATATCTCTGTTATTATGCATAAGATCGAAAAATTGTATAGAAACAATCTTATTGCAAATTAAATTTACTATAAATATTGTTATATACATTTATTCTCTATCTTGAATATTAATCGAGATATTTGCATTTTTATGAAATCTGTGGATGGGTATAGTTCGGATTAGATCGGCCATTTCCGTGATTACTCGGCTCAGGTGGAAGCTTCTTCTAACCTTACCTTTCCTTCGTTACTTTGTGAGGTTTCTGCAAATACATTCTGTTCATCCGCCCCCCCCCTCTTCTTTAGTTCTTGGACTACTAAAATTTGAGTTATTAAATTATAAATTATTCTTACAATTCAGAAGCCGTTTCAGTTGGGAATTTATTTTAATTAACTAAAAGATTTCTCATTACCGTTTGTATTTAATCACGGTGGTATTGTGTTACCAGTATGCAGATTTCTCTATTGTAAAACTTCATATAGGAAATCTGCTTAGTTTACGCAACCCCTGCGTGACAGACTTTTTTTTGTATTGGAGACACTCGCCATAAATTTTGAAATATATATATATATATTTCTTTAGGCAAATAACACAATTCATATTTGGAGAATGAATAAGGTGTACTTAGAGACCCCTTTAGTCAGTCATAGACCCTAGCTGCAAGCACCAGAACGAACAAAGCAAAATCAACGGATCAAGTGACTACGAAGGGAGAAAATTTCTATTGTTCTAATGACGCTTCTATTCGTGCAGGCTTGGAGAAAGATAAAAGGAAATGATTAAATAAAACTATAAAAGTAAAAGTTACCTATATCCCAGTCAGATAACGCACAAAGCAAAATAAATGGCAATGACTCACCGAGTGAGGAGCCAAAAAAAAATAACACTTCTGTTAATTACTAGCAAACCCGGCGAACTCCGTTTCGCCACCAGATGGCTTCGTTTTATGTAACATTTTGTTTGGTGATTAAAAGATTAAGACAAATTTTTTTTTTGTTTTATATTTGAAAAGGAAAAATTTGATTTCATTTCACAACAGTAATGAATTCATTTCGATTACAAAAATGAAGTGTTATTTAGTTGAACTTCTCTAAGTAAATAAAAGTGAATCCAAAGTAAATACTGATTTGAAGCGTTATACGTGTCCGCAAATTATCCGTTTCATTGAAGTGCTCTTTGGTAAACCACATTTTTTGTTTTTTGGTCTGACGTTAACACAAACAAAGCGGATGGTTTCCCAACTCTTGAACACGCAACGTATAACTGCCCATGTGAAAAACAATGATTTTCTAAATTTATCCCGCAAACACTAAGCGATTGGCCTTGCGACTTGTTAATTGTCATTGCGAACGCAAGGCGAACTGGAAATTGCAATCGTTTGAAGTCAAACGGAAGATCAGTCGGAATCATTGGTATTCGAGGAATACATACATTTTCACCTGCGCACTTTCCGTTAATAATGGTTGCCTCAATCAAATTCGGCATAAGTCTTTTTACCGAAACCGTTGCAAAGTCGCGGTGGATTCAAATTACGCAATATCATAAGAACTGTACCAACTTTGAGTTGCAAGTTATGTGGTGGAAATCCTGGTAACTCCAGAGAGTTCAAGAACTCCGTTGGATAATTTACTACATCATCGGGATTTGTTATGGAATCAAAGGATTTGTATGTCACCAAATCGCCAGCAATTTTTGATTGAATGGTGAAATTCAGTGCGTGTACATCATTATTCTTTGCGGCAAGAATTGCTCGTTGACTTAACCAAGCATAATTCTGATAATTCTCACTAATGTTTATACTTGTTTTTGCTGTTCATTCAGCAGCGGCACATTATTTCGAACGAATTCCTGCAATGTATCAACATTGTATTGCAGCTCTCGATTTAATTCTTGGTTGAATGCATCGTGCATCGATCGATTTGGCGCAATCATTCCTACTTCAATCAGTAGCTTGTTTGCAATAGTCAAGCATTGATCCTCAATCAGAATCAATCCTTCATTGTAGATTTCATCGGTTATTTGGATGTCAGGATTATTCGTTTGAATGCGCAAGCGATGCAAGATATCTTCACATATGTCGTCTTTGTATTTGTTCCATAACTGAATTGGTTGAGTAGGAAAACATGTGGTGTTGATAATTGCGAACAGTGTTCGTATTTGGTACGCATTTGATGAAACAACTGAATCCGCAAGTGTTAAATCCCAATGAGAATCGTTCTCCAGCAAACCCAATAGTTGACATGCTTCTCGATATGTTTGGCATTGGTGGCCATTCACAGTTTTCAAATGCGCAAATGATTTTGGTCCACGTACATTTACCAACAGCAGTCGCAAATAAAAACATTCATCATTTCTAGGATGAACAGTATACATGCGACCTAGTGCATCAGTGGAAAACACCTGTGGCCAATCTGGAACTGGGGTTACTTGTTTGCGACGTTGGAATTTCTTTGTTGATTGATTCCAAGTGTAATACTTGGGGATTTCAACGTACATCAGCGTCGCTGCGAATGGATCTGCTTCACACATTGCAAAGAAGCTAGTCAATGTTGTCGATGGTGGTCTCTCAGCTCGTTGTGCCGCATTAGCCTCAGTGAAGTAAACTCTTTGGCCATTTTCCAAATGCACTGCTAAATGTACAACTGTGGGATATCTTTCATGAATTTGAAATGACAATAATCGCCACAGTGCTTCATTAGTACTGACGTATCTGCCCATTTGGAAGTTGCTGATTTCGTCATTCGCATTTTCCGACGCAATACCAAACACAGCCATGTCGCTGCCTTTTGTGACGTACTTGCACAAATTTTTAATTGATTTGGCCGAATGACAACTCTCAACGTTTGCATGTGTTTCGAAAATTCGTGATAGCAGCGGGCAATATGGTACAATAAATTCATTTCCGATCTCAATCTCTTGATTTTGAACTTTAACTTTGATAGTTCGACCATTATCTTCTTTTGAACGCCGACGATAAACTGGATATCCATCGTTCCCTGTGACTGTTTCAGCAACTAACGGTCGCGGATATCGTTTTGTGCACTTTTCATCAGCCATGCAAGGCGATAATGGATTTAATGCACCGCACGGTCCATGCACCATCTGTGTTGTCACAATGTCGTGTAGATGGGGATCAGTGACTGGATCAGGAATTTCAGCTGATATGATGTCATCCACTTCATTTGAATGTAATTTGTTCAGCAACCAAATTAGGATATGAGCATGCGGTAGTCCACGCTTCTGCCATTCCACCGAGTACATATAACAACGTGTGTCACCAAAAACTCGATACTTAGTAAGCACATCCATCATAACCTTGAGTTTTTGCTGAAATACTCTGGCGATTATGTCATGGCGATCTTGCGGTTTTTGGCCCGGTTCCAACTCACGTTCAATTTCCGTCCACTTCGGATTGCATGTGAACGTAATAAATAAATCCGGAGTTCCATAATTTCGCATGTACGTCATAGCGTATTCGTGCATGTGGCGTGGTCTTCCGATATGAGATGATGGGAGAATCGTCAGACGTCCAATATTCTGAACACCACCATCTGAATGAATAGCATCACGCAAGTGTATATAGTCCTCAGATCGTAGCTTTGCCTGATTGAATCGGATAAACGCTAAACGTTCGGTCTCGACTTTGACATACATGTCGACAGCGAATTGCTGGAATAGCCAACGGCACTTCAGAATGACATTCTCCTCATGTGTACGAATCATCATACGATGCGCATAGTAATTCATTGCGCTTAGATTTTTATTCGTTGATACGCCTGAAAATGCAAAATTAATTGAATTGTTAATGGAAACCAATAATAGCAATAATTAGTGTGTGAATATTGTACCTGTAATTGGATCGACCATCTTCAACGTGATGTCGTATCCGTCTTGCCCTTGCCAATAAATGATTGGATATTGTAACGCATCGTACAAACGATGTGTCTCGTTTACACGATACATGATATTGCTTCTTCGCTGAACGACAATGTCTCGCGATTTAGTTGGATCGCCAACAATAATTGCAGCAACATCATTAACGGTGGGTGCATTGAATCTTCGCACATGTTCACCTGTTGGGGTACAATCTGCTCTTATGACAAATGTGTGCGTATCCGATGGCATTCGTTCCAATGCTGTTTTGAACATATTAACCACAGCATTATTAGCGTGAAAACATGCTTGCAACTGTTCAATAATTCGTCTCTTTAACTGTTGTGTTCCCTGTATATTGGACCGCACATTCAGCTGATCCACCATCGACGAAATGAAATATATTTGCAGAAATTGATGCGGTTCTTCTGGTGTTGGCACCATTGAGCTATGCAAATGATATATTTGTCCTTGTATCTGTAATTGCAAACAATCATTTGTGTGTTCTGATCGTGTGATGGTGTAGTGTGTGGTGTATATGTAGTTGTTATGTGTTGGAATTCATTGTGTTGGTGTGAGTGATTGGTTATGTGTGTTGTATCTTTTACCTTGCAAGTCGGCATGAAGCCGCCTTCTCGAATGATATTAGCTCCAAAGGAAGTCATGCGAAAGCAGTTATTGTATTCCAGGATGTGTTGAAGAAAATGGCTGGAATCGGGATCACTTTCATCGAACAATGGTTTCAGTGGCTGTGGTGGTGTAAGTAATGGATCCAGTTTGACTTTTCTACTTGCGCAGCACAATCCAGCCGTTTCTCTTTTGAACTTTAACGCATTGCAATATCGGCATATAGTCGTCATTGGTCCAATATCAAAATTTTCATCATCACTGTAGTTTGCAGTGGGATCATATTGGAATGCCAAGCGATTGTATGATGCCAATGATCTTCGTGTGCTCACGCGTTGTCTCAATCGGGCATTTTCTCTTATTATATTTTGTCTTTCTTCGCTTAAGTTCTGTGAATACACTTGTTGCTGGCTTGCATGTCTTGTGCGGCGGCCGATGTTCGCAAGTCGTCCTCTAGGCATTTTGGACTATGGACAGAGTGGTGAATTTAACCTCAAATGCACGATCCACATAATTTACACAGTTCAACTTACCACCTTAAAGACAAATGCCTGCTGTTGAAATTGAATAAAAATTTGCACAATACACGTGATTGATTTGATGGTTTCCAATTGAAATGTTAGGAAACGAATAACTTATTTTTTTTACTTTTTTTTCACAATTTCACAGTGAACACAATACCACACATGAAATTAACTGAGCAGAGAACAATGATCAGCTGTCAAACAATGTATCACGCACCGGCGCCATCTACTTAAAATATTGGTTTGTAGTACATGCTATGTATCAGAGATGGCGCTGCATGTGAAACATATGTTTATTAAACTGCAAAGGTTATTCAAAAGATAAATAGAATAGGCAATAGTCCTATAATTTAAAATTAATATTTATTGTGCAATTTTTATTGTTACTTATATTAATACCTTTTTGCGGTATTGATTGCTTAATTATTGACAAATTTTTGTTCGTTTTGATTTAATAAATACAGGTTAAGTAAGTATGCAATATACAATGAATGGTAGTATAATGAGGAATATTCCAATAACAGCTGTTACTTTTCTGTACTTTGCGTACTCAAACGATGCACTGAAAACACATGTTATTTTAACAGTATAATGAAAAAAGATTTTCCCGCTTTTCTGTTGAAATTTTTCCTGAATTTTCTTTGCTATAAACCTCACGGAGCCCGAGACCTTTCCAACGAATGCAAAACCGTGGAAATCGGTTCGTGCGTTCTGGAGTTATAGCGTCAGGAAGGAAAACCCGACTTATTTTTATATAGTAGATGACTGTTTCCATACAGATATAAGGCCACTGCTGTTTAAGATGTCTTTAAAAGGCTGGGCAGTGTTTTCTTGGTTGGAGTTGGACCTAGGGATTGTGGTTAATGGATTATTTACTGTATTTCATATTAGACTATACAAATAGATTCAGGTTTAATATTTCTTTAAAATATGATCTGGGCTCAGGTTAGCCATGTGAGTTAAAGTGTTGACCTTAATCTCACATGGTACAACCTAGAGTAAGGAGTTTGATTCCCGTGTGGGCAAAGGAATTCATTAAATTAAAATTCACAATGAGAGTGATAAGAAATATTTGAATAAGCAGCTTCTATCCTTGAAGAAAAAAAAAATAAAATAAGAACAGGGTTTATTAAATAAATTAGAAAAAAAAAATAGATTTTATAAATGTATTTATATAAACATAATTATTTTTTACAAAACTCTCGCTCAATTTAACTGATCTTGACCGCCCCATCTCATCTAGAAACAAAATAAATGTATTAATAAAACAAACACTTAGGGCAATATAGCGTATGTTTTAGTATATATCAGAATTATCAACAGTTATAACTGAAATAATAAATATATAAATTAAAAAAAAAAAAAATTTACAATAAAGGAATACCATTTTGATGCTCTCTCAATATAAAAGTCTTCTAGCACATCCATAATTAATAATTTTTAAGTCTATATAATTCCGCATGACAGTGAATTTATACTTCCATTGTATGGATGTTTTAAAATATATTTAAGAAATGATTTATTAGTTTTATTAATACCCACGATATATTTCTACTAAACAAATTAATAGTCTATTTTATGGGTAGCTGATAGAACCTAATGTCAATTCACCAATTCAATTGATATAAAGAAAAACTAGTATATCAATTTCATTATATTTCTTAGACGTAGTATCTTATGGGACCTTTATATCAGCAGACCTCAGTTATAATGAAATGGTATGTATTCAGATTTCACTTAAACAAAATTCTAAAAATTAATAGTCCTTCCCACATTTTTCTGTTATTATCAACTAATGGCTCGAAATGTGTTCATCATTATCATCATCTAAATGTTTAGTTGAATTGTGATCTTTATTATAATCGAGGTAGATGGTATATAATGAGGGATTTATAACAAAAAAAAAGGAATACCATTGAATAACCAAAAGTGTATCTTAAGAACTGCAGAATTCCTTATTAATTTTAAGAATGTATTTCTCTGTATAAAAAAATAGAATAAAATAACTAAAGGATTTTATTTAGAGCATGAATATTAGTGTTCTTGTGTCAGTTATCCAATTTCTGGAATCCCAATATATCTTCAAGACAAAGTTTGGAGTAAAGCTAAATATGCTAATAATAAGAAACCTGAGACATAAATGAGGAAATATTACCTATTTGAGTATGTACTGTAATCATGGTTTTCGGTGGTGGTTTAGGGACACCAGTGGTTTTGTTATAAATAAAAAAATTGTAACACTTGATAAAAAAGTAATGCCGTACAAATTTTATTTTATATATTGTTCTTGTTAAACAAAACATAAAAGCTCAGTAAACCCCTAACCCCACCCCCACAAACCCTTAAGCATTTTAAGTAATTATATCCGTCAACACTTCATTTCCAACTTAAATTTGATGTATTATATGCTTAAAGTACTTACTGAAATAGAAATAGAGAATATAATTTGAAATGACATCATCTATGTGACATGCCAGCAAATAGGAACTGCTTACTCTAAATAACAAATTTCCTACATGAAATTTTCATTGTATTCTTCCTTTTCTTGTCAACTTTCAAGACAGGTGTTTCAACATTAGCACAACAACCATCTTAGGATTACTTAACAGAACATTTCGACTCATACTATGATATTTTTTTGTCACTATTTTGATCTATTTTTTTGATGAAATACATTGTTTCTCATTATTTCAGTACAAAGAATATAACCATTATTTATAAACATTCTTTTGATGTACAAAGATTTGAATTACAGAGATATTTGGCACAGATAAGGTGGACATAACTCCTATCCCCAAATTTATCAACTTTAAAGGGGCGAATATAATTAGGTCAGGGACAAATATGTATTAGTATTCTCAATTACAATAAAATAAAATACCTACATCTTGACTTTTTGCTTTAAGTTTCCTTTCGATTAAAGCTTGGAGAGCTTCTGATCGCACAGAGAGGGAATCTACTTTCTCCAAAAGCTGTTGGTAAGGAGAAAGTGGCTGGGTACCCATTACTACATGCCCAAGTTTAGAGTCAATTTTCGCATCTAGTCGTGCGTTCCTAATAAGATTAACAATCCAACACTCAGCTTCATCTGGGTTCATGTTAAGCTTTTCAGCCAGCATCCTTTAACATGAAAAATTAATAAAGTAACTGAATTAATCATGAAATTGGATAATAACTGATATAAAGGAAATTCATCTTACTGTATAGTAATGCATTGGTGGATTCTGCAGAATGTCTCAAAAATCATCAACCTTGCATTTTCAACAAACTCTTCTAAACAAGCGCAAAGGAAGAAATCGTTAATTAAAACTAAATGGCATTCATGAAGTTTTTGTCTAGCTCCTTCAAAGTCAAAATTAACATACAAATGTTCCAAAAACTCAGTAATTGGATCTCTATAAGTGTATGATTCCTGAAATAATAATACATGAGCTTTAATTAAAAAATTAAATAAATGTCTAAAACATATATAGTGTAAAAGTATAATGAAAAATCTAAATTCTTAAAGCTAATCATGTTCCTTCATGATTTTTGGCAGAAGGCCAAAAAACTGACAGCTTTCACTTCATTTCTTTAATTTCTCTACTAGTTTTAAAGCTTATATGCCTCATTAGGAGAATGTTTACAATATCCAAAACCTATTTCACTTCATAATCATTCAGGTCCCTCCTCCAAGTAAAGCTATATTTATAAAAGGAATAGTGGCGGATCCTAGTCAGATGTTAAAACATTTCTAGCAACACTGATTAACATGTATCAATGTTTAAAAAATTGTATGGATATGTAAAAAATGTATCGGATCATTTACCTTTCCTATCAACCCATGTTGCTAGGAATAGTTTAGGAAACATCTGACGAGTCATCCTAGTGCCAGGCACTATTCCTTCTGTCGTTTTAAACAAAGCGATATACATATATATTGTTACGTTTATTACACAAATAATAAATGTTGTTTATTAGAGTTCTTTTGGATTTCAAAATTAAACACTTTATCACTGCACAATTTATTTGACAATGCACTACACACTTGGTAAATTAATCTCACAGTACACACTGATAACTTCACTTCTTATTGCACAGTACAATAACTCACGTTCACTGAAGTTCACAAAAACACGACACTGCACTGATCTTCACAAAGAGCATGACAGTGCACAGTACTACACTGTTCTTTACATAAACACGGAATTACACTGTTCTTTAGATGAACATGGCACTACACAGTTCTTCACATAAAACACTTTACCGCACTGCAACTAAAAATGCTGTAAAGCTGCACTGAACGCACTGTCATTCACTTGAAGAGAGCTGAGAACAAACTAAACCATGGGCCACTTTTATGGACAGGCAACGTGATCAAAGACAAAGGGTCCAGAATGGGTTAGATTCCAGACGAGTGTAGCTGAGACACTTCCAGCGCCAATGGTCCTTCCATCGGTCAGCTCATTTCAACTACTTTGTACTTCTTAAATATGTGATAAACT
The DNA here is from genome assembly GCA_019009955.1 of Riptortus pedestris. Taxonomy (NCBI): domain Eukaryota; kingdom Metazoa; phylum Arthropoda; class Insecta; order Hemiptera; family Alydidae; genus Riptortus; species Riptortus pedestris. Next base: position 114,252,597 of record CM032232.1, read on the forward strand.
CTGTGTTAATTTTTCATGTATGTATTTTTTGCAACACTATATATATATATATATATATATATATATATATATATATATATATATATATATATATGGATGTATTGCAAGTTATTTATGAGTGATTTCAGTGAGGGGTTTAGCTAACAGCAAACCACAGTGAAAAAAACAAAAATAGATTTACAGGTTGAATTAGAACTAAAAAATTCATTACAGTATAATTATCATAACTTTATATAAAATTTGAGAGGTCTGTTCTTCATGAATAGGATAGTTTCAGTATATGAAATGAAAAATGCAGGTTTCCTGTAATAATAAGGAATTGAGACTCAAGAGATCATATATCAAGTCAACATAGAACAAAAAGATCAGTAAAGGGGGGTGGGGGGTAGAGATATCTACTGTTGCGAAAATGAAATACATTAAAAATTAAACAGAGATAGTCACTTATTTGGGAAGTATGAAGGAGATGAAAGGAGCCGACAGAGGACTATTGGCGCCAGTAGGTTCTAGACTTAAGAGTCCAGTACCTTCAAGACTGCGTCCTTTGATGTTACTGCCCCTCTATATAAGTATGTGCAACTCGCCCGACAGTTTAGTTTGTTCTCAGCTCTCTTCAAGTGATCATCAGTGCTACAGTGCGGTAAAGTGTTTTATGTGAAGAACAGTGTTGTCTTTTTGTCGTCTTTTTGTGAACTTCACTGAACGTGAGTTATTGTACTGTGTTATTATTGGACTGTGTAATCTGAAGAAAAGTGACGCTATTAGTGCATACTGTGAGTAGTAATTAAGAATAATTAACCAAGTGTATAGTGCATTGTTAAATAAATTGTGCAGTGATAAAAACTGTAAAGCTTGAGTGTATTTAATTTTGCAATCCAAAAGAACTCTTATTAACAATGTTTATTACTGATTTTGGTAATAAAACGTAACAACACCTATCACACTGGTAGAATCAATGGACAATTGATGAAATCTTAACATTAATAGTCGATTTCCAAAAATCTCAACAAATGGGGATTGGATTACTTTCCGTATTATACTTCATAGCAGTGCAGACCGTATAAAAATAAATGACCAATATTTTCAAATGTTTCAATTTTACTATTTTTTTTATTTTAAACTTCCTATTATTCAATTGTGAGATGGAGAATTGAGATTAACATGTTTTGAGAAAGGGAACTTCATGTGTACAGGAAAATGTGTAGTTTAAACACGTCTTTTGAGATTATTTTGTTAAAAATATGGTTTAATAAAACAACATCAAAAGAAAACCAAAAAAGACATACAATTCATTAAAAAATGAGGTGAACAAATATCACCAAAATCTGTGATTCAGAAAAGTGGTTAAACATCTGCAAGTAATGGACGTCAAATACACGAGTACAGAAGAAAAATTTGAAACAATATTTAAACTATCTTTTTTTTTTTAATTTAATATAATTATTATTACTAAACTCAGTAATTAAAAATCACTGTTCCAATCTTCAAAAATACTTACCTGTTGAATAACTTTAACAAGATCTTTCAAAGCAGATCTCCTCGACCTATTGATAATTACTGCAGTTGCCAAGTACCTCAAAATGTGAGGGCACATTGTTTGTATCGCATTCAGGTAACTGAAAAAAAAGGACGATCATTAACATAAGCAGATGGATGTAGTTGAAATAGTCTACAACCTTTAATTAATAAAACTGAAGGATTCAACTACTTCATTCTACAATCCCGATTACCATTAAGTAAAATGGAAATAATTGATAAAATAGTACCCCAATTCCATATTTTCAAAAACTGCTGGAAAGAGGAAAGGAAAAACCAGGTTAAGACTAATTCAATCCTTCCTCCATTTAATTTATTTGGTTAAACACCATTCAAAGTAATTCCAACTTCAACAGTCCCACTTAGAGCTGGCAAGTACCGGCAGAACCCACTGATGCATATGACTTTTTCTAACTACTTTGTCACTAATCTTTGAATAAAATATTTGTGAAAGAAAGGCTTATCTTTGTCAAATTATAACAGACTAATAAAACACATCCAGATAAATTTTAAGGGATGTGAATAATATTTTGACGTTCTAAGGTATTCGTGGGTTGGATACTCTCAACAATTGAGCCATCTTGTTTGACCAATGTCACGCATTAAACTTCTTAGTCCCTCACAGCATATCATTTAGAAAAACCTTCATGATTAACCTTAAATATATAAATATAATTAATTTTTAAATTCATGAAACCAATAATAAAGTAAAGTTTTTCTCTTAATTTATAATGTATACAATACATAAAATAATGAAATATTTGGTAATGAAAGGTGCCAAACCTTTATTATCTGTACCAATTTATTGAATAAAAGTATTAATTAAAGAAGGGAGGGGTTATCCATCATGGAAATATTACCATGATGGATACCCCCTCCCTTCTCTTCCAATTGATATATTATTTTTCAAATTTCTCTGCTCCAAGACAAATTAAATCAAGCAGACTCAATATAAAATTGTTTCCTCCATTGACTTCTGCTTCTGCATAAAGCACATGATCACTTAACTTTTGATAATAAAAAAAAATAAATAAAATCTTTGGCTCAACAGCTCATAAATAAAGCTGCAATTGCCTTATGAAGCAGAGAGTGGAGTGGGCAATGGACAAAAACACAACTTTAAAACCTGGAAACTATACAGCTAAAAAAATAATATAATTTGCGATCCTCACACTTGAACCTAGTGTCTACAGGAGGACTATGATCTAACACAGGGGTGAGCAACCTTTTTAATCAACGGGCCAATTTAAATTTTTTGGCGGGCCACAAGTAAAGTAACACATTAATAATTTACAAAACTATTTATAATAAATATTAGAATAGAAAAATATAAAATTCAAAAAAAGTAAAGATTTCATATACAAATTGTAATGTAAAATAAAAACAAACAATAAAAGAACAGAAAAACGAATTTACTCGAAGTTTTTAAACAAACATTTGGCACTTTTTTTCAATACAAGCTAATCAATATCAGCCCGAATTGATGAAGTAGCTACACGTGCGCAGCTTTCTAATCGTGCATCAATCAGTCTTGATCGGTGGTCATTTTTGATTAATTTCATGGCCGAAAATAATTGTTTGTAAACATACGTACTTCCAAACAGAAACATTATTTGCTTTGCATTTATCGTCAAAAGAGGAAATTTCTCAGGCTTCAGATACGATTTATAAAAATTTTCATTTGTATTGCACTCACATCTTTCAAGAAACACAAGAATTGCTAAAATTGCTAGTTAACAGCTTACCAGACTGATTGTGAGACAAAAGCAAACACAAACACACACGTGTCTGTATGCCATGTTTGAACAAGTCACTGACAAGGTAGTAACTCTCACAAAAAATTGTTTCGGTTTAGTATGTACTACCATTAAATTATAATTAATTTTATAACAATACATTGATGGGAGAAAGTCGATAAAATAAATTCAATTTTAGAAATGTTTGGCAGGCCGCATAAACATGTTGAAGAGGCCCGCGTGTTGCTCATCCCTGATCTAACACATCATCCACGGCAGCATCACCTCAATGTATATATCATATTAATAACAATGGAAATCTTACTGAGGCCTGTAAAGGAAATTGTCAATGATAATGTCTCTTCCTTTTACATGATTGAAAAATATAAATAAGCTCCAATGTATTAGCCACGTTCTCTGTTGAAGAAGTTGAAGGGAAGAGCTGAACGTGGTAGAGTCAATAAATTCTCTTAATTTATTTAAATCTTCTAATGCTGTTTCCCAGTTTTGAATCAGGATCTCGGCAGCAAGTTTACCCCATAAAACACTTAAATAGTTCTGAAAAAAAGAAGAAATTATGTCTATTCAAAACATCTTTAGATGTAGCATTGTAACTTTAACACTGCTTTATTGAAAAATCAAATAAAGAAAAAAAAATTGTTTTCCAATAAGCAACCCACAATTATTGAACTTCTAAGATTGAATAAATTGATATTTTACTCAGCTCTGAAGTATAGCTTACAATAACTTACTAATATAGAAGAAGCTGGAATAGACAAATTAATGCTCTTAATAAAAGTTTTCATACTTTTTTAGACATTTTCTGTATATATTATACAGAATTTTTAAAATAATTGTTTAATGATTTTTTTTTTTTTTTTTCATTTTATTGAAGATGAACACTCTATTTCGGAAAAATGCAAATTATTACTCGTATTTGCTGGATTTGTTCTTTAACTTTCGATAATACCATCGGGTTTTATCTCAATGAGTTTTTAGCAGATTTCCCTCGAGGGAAATCAGCTATTGAGGTTGTATTCAAGAAGCGAACTTCGAAAAAGTTCTTCAAACGTCCACCGATCCTGTCCAGATGATGAAAATGAGGCGCATTATAAACAATCTCTACATGTTTAGGATGCAGGAAGTGGGAGATATTGAATATAGGGATGAAGAAAAGTCTCCCCAGAATGTAAATTTTACTTTATTGAACTAGGCCTTCATTCCTGCATTCAGCACATCCATGCCATTTTCAAGCGCTAAAGATGAAGTTCGTTAATGGCTGAAATCAGACCAGAGGGAGGAGGGGGATTAGAGGGGGAGAATTTCAAAAATTTAAATTTAAAATATCTCCGTTATTATGAGTTGGATTGAAAAATTGTATAGAACCAATCTTAATGCAAATGTATTGTTCTATAAATGCTATTTATTGTATATGTTTTATCTCTATCTTGAATATTAACTGAGATACTATTTATTATTACGATTATTTAGTTTTCAGCCTTCAGTAAACCCCAACTATTTAGACATCACACTTTAAAAAGAAGCAAATATAATGAAACATCTTATTCCTAACTTTAATACCAAATTTTTTTTTTTTTTTTCAGCAGATCTTTAATAGATGAAGTGCATGCAAATGTGTTGTATGATGATGTCACCAATTAAGAATTTAATTCTTAAATTCGAAAATTTTTATTTGATCTATGCCATACTCGATTATAAACCGTTTCAGTCAACACTAAACATCATGTCTGTTAATAGCTTAATGGAAATCGGACCAAAAATAAGGTTTAGAGGGAGGAAGATTTGAAAATTTCAAATATCCCAGTTATTACTAATCGGTAAAAAATGCTACAGATCCAATATTGTTAAACTATCGATGCTATACAACTAATGTTCTATACATTTTTTGTAAATAGTAAGGGAGTTATTATTACTTCTGGTTTTGAGCCTTCAGAGCACCCCCCCCCTCTTTTACTTATCAGGTTTTTATTTAGAAATAGAGAATATATGCTGGGATGAGATCACAAGGGTGTTGTACAAGAACGTGGAAAATTCGCCTGTCAGACTTTTTTTATAATATTCCATATTGTGTGAATTAGTTTTATTTTCATTGTATTTTGCATTCCATTCAACAAAAGGTAAAGCGGAAGTGAGCATAACAAATGTATTAAACATATACGCAAATGACTCACTTTGTCTGTTGGCGGCATAACAAGCAAGTAGAAATACAAATATCCAGTGGTGCTTGAGTAATTACCACATTCATATTTAAACTTTGCAATTTTGTATATATTTTCCATCATCTCAATATTAAACTAAAACAGAAGAAATGTTTATTAAACCAAAAATAATAATACATAAATAATGAGAAGTAAAACAAAATAACTAAGTACATCAATTTCTTTAGCTAAATAAGCTGTTAGGGCCTTCGGATCCTTAATTGATTCAAAAGCTACACTACTGTCTTCAGTAATAACTTTAAGAAGAGAAGTAACTTCATCCTGTAGCTCTTGCATTTCATTAATAACCTTTTCTCTTTTGATCTTCAAGAACTGAAATAAAATAAAAAACAAATAATTAATGGAGTAAAAAAATAATACAATAAATAGCAAAACTAAACTCTGTAGATTCCTGTAGGGAGGGATAGACAAATATATCTTTTACAGGGAGGAAAAGTAATGGTGAAAATATATTTTAGCCACCCCCCTTGGTGGTGCACAATGATGACGGCGGCCATTTTGTTGTTCTAACTTTTGTTGTTGTTCGTTTGTGTCTTTTTTAACACTTTAAAATTACCAAAATACGCCATCGGTGGTTAAAACCGAGAGTGGGGGGTTTTGTTGTTCTAACTTTATATTTTTTAACACTTTAAAATTTCCAAAATACACCATCGGTGGTTTTAAGCGAGGATGGGGATTATAACGAAACAAGATGGCAGCGTAGGGGGGGGGACTAAACTGCACTTTAGCCAAAGTAATTAACACAACGGTTAACTACTTTTGAATGTGTCTAGTATGAAAATGTAAGGTTCTAAGATATAACTTTCAATAACTTGTTGATATAACCCTTCCATTTCAGCCATAATAGCATAAAGTGAATGAAGAATAATACATCATGGATTATGTTACATTGACAGAACAGAAGTAGATAGCTGTTGGTTCTTCTAACTGGCTTGATGAGTTCAGGTTTTCCATTCAACTGCTGGTAATTTGTTCCGGCAATATTGTCTTCAACTGCTATGTTGCTATTTTCAAACTCTAGCAAAACCTGATCTCAATTGTATATTTACCAAGTTGTCAAATAGAAGAAAAAAAGATTTTATACAACGATTTTATTAGCTCAGAGAGAAGTATCCAACTTAGGAGACAAAATATAAATTCATCATTTTAATTACTACTTGATATATAGAGAGAAAAAAAACAATAATATTAATTAGAAATTTTGTTTAATGTACTCTTTAGCCCATATGCAAAATCAAATATTCCAAATATCTTCGTTATTTAGAATAAAATTGAAAAATATTATAGAACCAAGCTTGTTAAACATTAATGTTCTACAATTTTTTTTTTTGGTAACTTGAATGTTAAGTGAGTTATTTGTTTTTTTAATCCTTTAGTTAACTCCCGCTCCTACTCATCTCACATTGACTATAAACCATTGCTGACTAAGGATCTTATTCAAACTTCAAGAAAAAAAAATTGTCTTCATCGGACCTTTATATGGTCAATGTGAATCAATCAATGAGCACTCTTTACTATAGAGCCCTAAATTTCTATACAGTCCATAACATACTCACTATTTACCAGTTATATAAAACTAAAGGTAAAAATTGTTAATGATCGTAATAAGACCTGGAGAAGAAAAAAGAAAAAATTAAATACCAGTTATCTTGAATCCAATCAAAAAATATATAATCAATCTTGCTAAACCATTTTCTACAATGTTATTATGTACATTTTTTTGCTAAATTGATTTTTTTTTCTACTTTCTTGTTTGTCAGCCTTCAGCTAAATCTACTCCTGCAAGTGAAATGGTCATATATCTAATAGTAGCACTAAACATATCATGTCCCCCTTAAATTTCAAGTTGTGTTTTTGTTCAGGAAACTCAATTTTTCCATTGTATTTGATATATTCGTTTCCCTTAGATTCTAGGGATGGCTATCCTATTTTGAAATAAATAATAAAATTGATTAGGATGATTAAGAGAGGCACAAATATAAGGATGGGCTCTCAGGCTGGGTGTGCCTGAGTCTTCTATTCAGTGGGTTAATAACAATAAATATATAATAAAGGTGAAATATGTCCCCACTTTATGAAAATTTGGTTTTCCTGCAGGTTGAAGTAATTATATTGAGAGTAAAGGCCACAGTAAAGGTTTATGACCACACAGTAGAATTGTGGCCATTTTAATCAACCAGCAATGAAATTTATAATCCAGGATGCTCATAATTCTTACATACCTCAGGAACTCCTTCGCCAGGATACAATATTTTCCTTATATCAATATCGAAATCTATCATGTTTGTTTTGCTCAATATATCCAGTTTTGCATGAAGTAGCTCTTTTTTATTATATATCTAGAAAAAAAAATACACAAATAAGAATACATAAAACACTTAATTGATTTATCCATTTTATATCGAACTTGGGGTGGAAAGCAGTATAACCCCACCCTTGGTGGATTCATTGAAAATCGGGTGATCACGTGATTATTATTTTTTTGTTTCCCATTGCTATTTTAACTTCATTTTAAACAACTACGCATAATCCGGCGATTTCATGATGTCCGCAATGTTTACAAACGTTACTTTGGCGGATTTTCAGCTTGGCGGCGTCAAGGGTGAGATTAAACTGCAGTTTCACCTTGAACATGTACAACAAAGAATAATAAGGAGAAATTATCTACCAGATTTCATGTATCGTGTTCTTGAATAAAAAAAATACAAATTTTCTAGCCTCTTAGATAAAGAAAGAATTTGGAACTGAAAAGAACAGCACAGATAGCAGGTAAGCAATGCCAAACTGGTTCAATTGCACAGAAAGCCTGGTTTCGACTCAGCCAAAAGGACAGATTAAAGCACTTCAAAAGGATGAAACCTAACAGGCAACACAAAAAAATGTTGTATGCTACATCAGATGGTGCAAGAGAGAAAGGTAGGTCCAGGCAGTGGTGGCTGAATGACCTGAGGAAGGATTTGCGAAGAACAGAGGATCTTAGCTGCAGACTTCACGGAACGGTTTAAGAGGCCTTTAGTGCCTAGGAATAAACAAATTACCTTTATTGTCTAGTAAAACTCCTCACAATCTGCCCTACATATCCTTGAAATCACTGAAGAAAATTTTAACTTACCATAAACACAAGGAATAATGACTAAACCTCAAATTTGTTTAAATCTTACAAATTTTATTAAACATAAAACATTATAATGTTTTTTTCAATAAATAGTGTAGTTTCTAACTTTTAGTTTAGAGTTTAAATTATCATCAAGTGTCTATTTCATTAACTCGGCAACTAATAAGATCAATCCAAAACCAGCAAGCAATTCCCACAAAGTAATGATTCAAAGGCCATTGCTGAACTTTGTTTTTTGTATATAACATTCATAAATAGATTAATAATAATATGATAATGGTGCCTCTGTAGATATAAAGTGGTTAGTAACTTGCCATCCACATGTTTTTGAACAAATATTATAATTACCTCTTTTACTGATATGAATTCCATTAATGGAAAAACTAGATGGACATCTAAATAAGGAGCCATAACAGGCGTTAAATCGAACTTAGCCATAGTATTTGAAGATTGTTTTAACTATCCACAATATGTTAACTAGCAAACAAAGCTGAAGGAAGGTTCTGAACGCCTCGAGAGTTCAAGAATGATTCATTCCATAGAGGTATGAGTGAAAACATTTAAAATACAAAGAGGTTCGTGTAGCTTAGAGAAAACATTAAGTTGTTATTGTACGTAATAAAACACAAGAGGTTTCTCGTAAGCAGGAAGTCCTGAGTGCAACTGAATAAACAAGGAGAGAAAGAGTCACAAGGACATGCATTGGTCCCGCAAATTCACATCGTTACAAGGGGTATATATACTGATTAACGATGTATTGCAGACTCTGCCCTTTAGTCTGATTATACAGATATTGTATTTTAGGCAGCGGTATTATAATAGCTCATGCTGAAGACTTACCTTAATATTAAACTCGGTCCCTCGCTCATTCCACCTAATACCAATATTTACTAAAACATAATTCGTCAGTTGGACTATTTCAATTTACCTATATTGGATCTCATGGAACGCTACGTGACAATGCACCAGTGAAGTTCCAAATTTCTGGTTTCTTGGTAGGCTATATTTTTTGGCATCATTATTTTGTCATTGGACTCAACCAAATCTGTCACACTGGTCTTAACACAGCTAGATTACTGGTAATGAGTTCTTTTAAAAATTTATTTATATTGGGTGCTCCCATTTCCCACGCTTAGCCTACATCATTTACTCAAGCTTGGAACTGGTAGCGAAATTGGCTCTACCACCACAACTCCTAAGTAATACCAGTATTAGCAGCACTAGACTTCTAAGCTAAGGCTTTATTCTCGCCTTCTGCTACAAGCAGGACATACTTATGGCGAATTATAACTCATAATAACTGGTCAAGAGTAGGACGCCATCTAAAATATTGAATATTAATAATATTGCATTGTTAATTAATCCAATGTTGACATTTTTCACAACCAAAGTTCATGTATAAGTGTGTTTTTCTTCAAATTTATTATTTTTATATTTTCCTTTATTTTAGGAAATGCTTATTGTTGCAGGTATTCTGATGTTGTAGTTAGTAAAAATAAGAAGTATTACGAAAATATTCAGCGATCGTCCTATCGAATGATTTCAGATGTAGATGCTAATGTATTTTAAGAAATAAATTTATCCTTAACCATCACTTTAATGTGCAAAGGACTTTCCAAAACATTTCTCACTATGGCTTGGAGAAGACATGAGTATGAGTGGGGGTTAAGCGAAGGCTGAAAACTAAAAAAGTCCGTCACGCAGGACGTATTCTTAAGTAAAGTAAGCAGATTTCCCTCGTGAAGATTAATAATAGATAAACTTACATACTACTAACACAACACCACCGAGAATATTAAGTGAATAAATACAAACGGTAATAAGAAATCTTTCCCCTGCCGGCGGGAAGCGTCTCAAATGTAAACAAACAGGTCTGCCAACGGCTCAACGGAAAGAAAAACAATAACTGAAACATATTAAAAAATAACATATACATTTTATTGAAAACTATGTACTATACCTAGTACTGTAATTTATAAAGAATCAGAATCATTTTTATCTCAATCAATCAAATTTTAGTATTCCAAGAATTTAAGACGAGGAGGAGGGGGGGGGGTACAAGAACATATTTGCATCTATCTCGTATAATAAAGGTCTCTGGAAAAAATGTTTGGTATTTAAGCTTCGAATAATGTGGTTCATTATATAACAGAGTATTGTTTATGTAACACCAGTAGAAGTGGGGGTTTACTGAAGCCTGAAAAATACAAATATCTGGGTTAATATTCAAGATAGAGAATAAATGTTTATAATAATATTTATATTACAATTAATTTGCATTAAGATTGATTCTATACAATGTTTCGATCCGACGTATAGTAACGGAGATATTTCGAAACTCCTCCCCTCTAACCCCCCCCCCCTCCCACTCGTCGGATTTTAACCATTAATGAACGAGATCTATGTTTTTATATAATCCGTTTAAATATCGAGTTTGGTAACGATCAAGCAAAAATTGCGACTGCTAGAGAGATAATAGGCTGTGACTCAGCTGATGTGACTCTGTGACTAGAGCCGTCGGCCAGATACCTGATTGGAACCGACTTCCGCTCCCAAAACGTGTGCCACTTCAACATTTTTTGTTTAAATGTTCGTAACTTGTGTTATTAGACAAATTAAACCATTTGAATATAATAAATTAGTTTTATCCGGAAAATAAAAACTTTGATAAATGTTTCTTGACCATGACTTAATCTATGCATATAAATAAACTCTATGGTTTGTTTTAATTATCCATTTAAATTCTGTGATTTTTTTTTTTTTTTTGACCCCACAGATTATTCAAAGAACGATGACATCAAAATTGAAAATCGTTTGTGTTTTCCGTTTGTTACGTAATCACTAGACCAGGGGTCTCCAAACTTTCTAGCCTTAGGGCCATACTGATTACTCCAGTAACTTCTGAGGGCCAAAACCATATTATCATTGTTGCCGGTGGTAAAAAGTGAAATAGTCCACTGATGAAAAAAAAAAGTCCGAAAAAATACGCAACGTTTAAAAAAGGCTGCAAATCGGACTAAAGTCCGCAAAACGGCAACACTGCATATTATTAATTTTCAATAAATAAACAATAAGCCTACAACAATGTTATGAGTAGTTAGCCCATGACCATATCAATGAAGATGCCATATTAATAATTATTCAACATAAAATTAGAATACTTAAGTAAACTAAATTTAATTTGCTTTAAAAAATATGTTCTCTAAAAGGAGTTTTCAAGTATGTTAGCTCTCCGCGGGCCGGACAAAACTGTCCCCTGGCCGGATGTGGCCCTCGGGCCGTAGTTTGGAGACCCCTGCACTAGACTATAAAAGAATTCGAAATTTCAACTAGGAGTGGTGGAGCTTACTTCGTCATGAAATTAAATAATCCACAATATCTTCCTTAATACTAGCTTTATCAAGAATATGTAAAGACGAAATTTTTTTTAGAATGAAGATTCTACTTCTAAAATAAAACCAGTTTTGAATCCCTACTTCTGGCGCCAAATAGAAGTGAGATTCCAAAAAACGCGGTTTATGAAAATGCTTCAATAGAATTAAGAAATATTTTGTGTATGTATTAAGGAAACGAATATTGTTAATAAGCGCTATTTCATCATTTACTACTATTCTCAGGAGTGGAGTTTTACTTCGTCGCCAAAACAGATATTTGTCAATTTCTTCGTTAATTTATTGAAAAAAGCATAAAGACCAAATTGTGTTTAGGATACATTTTTTGACCTAAAATGTTATTTAACTTTAAGAATTTCAAATTTGGATTTCCGACATCTGGTCACCAAAATGATTATTTTTCCACGAAAGTCTGAGGGGAAGGGGGGGGGGGTATAGAGGGGAGGAATTTCTAAAATTTTAAGTATCTCTGTTACTATATGCCAGGTCGAAAAATTGCATAGAAGTAATCTTATTGGAAATTACATTTACTATAACTATTGTTCTATAAACATGTTCTCTATAATGAGTATTAACCGAGATATTTGGATTTTATACTTATACGCTTTCAGTAAACCCCCACTCCTACTAATGTCATATTAATAATAAGCTGTTATATCATGAACCACTTCATTACAAGGTTAAATACCAAATATTGCTTTCAACAAAGCTTTATTATACGACATACAAACAAATAAGTTCTGTTGATTCCACCCCCCCCCCTCTTCTTTTGATCTTGGATTACTAAATTTTTAATGATTGAGATAAAAATGATTATAATTCATGGTAAATCAAAGCATTAGCTATAGTAAATAGTTTTCAATAAAATTAATATATTATATCTATATATATATATATATATATATATATATATATATATATATATATAAAATTGTAACCTCTGTCTGTACGTTGATTTTTTTCGCGAAATTTCACGATAACTTTTCGTTTCACATGTCATAGACACCATAACTGCATTTTGTTTCTTTGGTGTCTGTTTGTTTATTTGTTACCTTTTCACGCATAAACGGCTGAACCGAATTTTATGAAACTTGGTATGTATATTACTACTAGCTCAATTTAGACTTTAGGCTATACTAATATTCTCTGAGACGAACAGGAGTGGGTGTTATAGGGGAGGTCTGAAATTAAAAATAGCGATAGTTCGTTTCCTATTGGTTTTTCGGCAAATATGCACATAACAAAAGTGGTTTATTTTGTTATTTAGAGTAACATTTGTTATATACACTTTTTTCGTATACCGAATTATAAACGACGCTAAAACCTATAGCTGAAGTGAACAATTTTATTTGGGACAAAAGACCCAACCGAAATAAATAAAACTCGGTATGTGTATTAGCACTAACGCTTTCATTATAATCAGCCATATTAACGTTTCTAGGGACGGGCAGGAGTGGGGGTTATAAGGGAAGCCTGAAATTAAACAAAGCGATATTTCGTTTCCTATTGTTTTTCGGCAAATATGAACATAACAAAAGTTGTTTATTTTGTTATTTAGAGTAACTTTTGTCATATTCATTTTTGTCTTTTAACAAAGTATAAGCGAGATATACACTATAAACTAAAGCGGGAGTCAACTATATCATTGGGCCTTAACGATTAAACCGAACTTAAAAAAGGTCCGTCACGCAGGGGCTGCGTAAACTAAGCAGATTTCCCTCGTGAAGTTTTACAATAGAGAAATCTACATACTGCTAACACAACAACACCGTGAATAAATACAAACGGAAATAAATGTTTCATCCTATTTCAATAACCTGCCGACAGGAAGCGTTAGGTTAGAAATGTAAACAAACGGGTCGGCCTGCGTCACACCCGAAAGAAAAACAATTATTGAAATATATCAGAATATAACACATTAATTTTATTGAGAACTATTTACTATATCTATTAGTGTAATTTATAATGAGTCAGAATAATTGTTATCTCAATCAATAAAATTTTAGTAGTCCAAAACTTTAAGATGGGGGCGGGGGGGGGGGGAGTCGCCAGGGCATATTTGCTTGTTTCTCGTATAATAAAAGTCCCTTGAATACAATTTTTGGTATTTAAACTTCCAATAATGTGATTTATTATGTAGCAGAGTATTGTTTACGTAACATAAGTAGAAGTGGCGGTTTGCTGAAAACTGAAAAATGCAAATATCTCGGTTAATATTCAAGATAGAGAGTAAATGTATATAACAATATTTATAGTAAATTTAATTTGTAATAAGATTGATTCTGTATAATGTTTCGATCCGACGAATAGTAACAGAGATATTTCGAATTTTCGAAAATCCTCCCCTCTAAACCCCCCCCCCTCCCCGTGGTCTGATTTCAGCCGTTAACGAACTTGATCTTTCTTTTTACATAAAACGATTAAATATCGAGTTTGGTAACGATCAAACAAAAATTGCGACCGCTAGAGCGGTAACAGACAAATATATAGATAGATAGATAGATATATATATATATATATATATATATATATATATATATATATATATATATATATATATATATATATATAGATATATATATACAGTTTTGAACGGACCTCATTTTCGTCATCTACTAGGTAGGATCGATGGACATTTGAAGAAAAATTTCGAAAATTCCGTCATGAGTACAACCTCAATAGCTGATTTCCCTTAAGGGAAATCTGCTAAAAACTCGGTGTGTCAATTAGCATTAATTCTTCCATGATTATAAGCTATATTAAAATGTTTAGGTTAGAAGGGGAGTGGGGGTAATAAAGGAAGACTGAAATAAAAATTCGCGATATTTCATTGTCTATTTGTTTTTCGACAAACATGCATATAACAAAAGTTGTTTACTTTGTTATTTAGATTAACTTTTGTTTTATACATTTCTCCAGGAACAATGTGTGGAGCAAGTAATGTGCGTAGAAATATTGATATGCTCAACAATTCATTCTAATTTGAACTATGAGGTAACTCACCTGGAAAAATTAATTCAAATCTATGTTAATATTTTGTCCTTAATAACTGAAATCTATGCATAATGCACAGGAGACGGGAAATATGACAATTTGGAGGACAGTGAAGACTTACATAAAAAATTAATTTTATTATTAACAAATGCCAACGACGGGTATTAACCCTAAACACTGGGACGGGTAAATGTCAAAATATTGTGCAAACTAGAGCCTTGCCAAAAAAATACCATCACCATTCAGCCTCAAATCAATTCCCGGGCGAAGCCGGGTATCTGAGCTAGTTCTAATATAATTCGGTAATTGTTTTTCTTTCCGCTCAGAGGTTGGCATACCTGTTGTTAACATTTCAGACGCTTCCCGTTGGGAGGGGAATTATTTCTTATTACCTCTTGTATTTATTCACTTAATATTCACGGCTATGTTGTACTTTACTGCCGCAAATAAATATCTTCGTTAACTTTGATTTTATCAGAATAAATAACCAATTGCGCTTAGAATGAATTTTGCAGTCCTTATCGTCATTTATTATTTTGGTTTTAAAATTTCGGACCGCTAAATAGAAATTTACTTTTGTTCCGTGAGAACGCTTAATATAACTGCGAAATATTTTGTTTATGTTTTAAGGTAATGAAAAAATATAGAAAATATTTTAAAAATTGCAAAAAGTGGACGTTAATAAATAATAATAATAATAATAATAATAGAGTAATGAATTTTTTCAACATTTTCATTTTAATTCTTATATTCTGTTGACAGGAAGGTGGGGGGGAGTTACTAGGAAGTCATTAATTATTTTTGTCAAATCCATTGGTTTTTTAGGAAAAGTGAAAATAATAATTTGCGTTTAAAATATATTTTTTAGTATTAAAAGTTACTTTGCAGTATGAAATTCAAATTCTTACTTCCTATTTCCGGCACCACCAACATGATTGTTTTATATTAAAATATATTACCAGAACAAAATTTGATAAAATATTTTGTATTAATGCTAAGCCAATGGAATCGTTCATTATATAGTTAATATAAATATTTATTTCACAGCTATTTTAAATATAAATTTGTTGATATTGGAACATTCCTCGTTCATACATTACGTGTATAACAGGAAAGAGTCTTTAAAAGGAAGGACATTATGTGTACGTTCTGGAATTAAGGGGATTGCTCAGCGTTTAAGCTAATCTAATTATCATGTTTTAATGGGTAGAGGGGAGGATTTTCGAAAATTCGAAATACTATACGTCGGATCGAAAAATAGTATAGAACCAATCGTATTGCAAATTAAATTTACTATAGATATTGTTATATACATTTATTCTGTATCTTGAATATTAACCGAGATTTTTGTATTTTATTAAGTGTAACAGACGAGCAATGGTCGCTTCTATTTGTTCCAGGCGAAAGCTAGTTCGGCCATTTCCTTAACTGTTCGGCACTCGTATGGAGATTTCTCAATTGTATAACTTTACGTGGGAAATCTGCTTAGTTTACGCAGCCCCTGCGTGGCGGACGTTTATACTTTCCTCTAGAGAGGGGGATTACTCAGAAGAGAAAAAAAAAATATTCGTCAATATCTACATCAACATTGATTTTGTTGCAACATTGAAAATGTAAACAATGAATTTTCACTTTATACCACATTTTAAGATCCTATTTAGATTTATGAATTTCGAACCTTTGATTTCAAACCTCTGGTTATTTCATAGAATTTATTACGTTTTCAAGTGGGGGGGGGGGGAGAGGTTCTCATGAGGGTATACTGAACTCTAAAACCAAAACAACTTTGTCACGCAGGGGCTGCGTAAACTAAGCAGATTTACCACGGGAATGTTTACAACAGATAAATCTACATACTGGTAACATCACTATGAATGTTGAGAGAATAAATACTAACGGAAATAAGAAATCATTCAGTCAAGTTATAGATACTATTAACTTTTAAATATCTACAACGGAAAGCGTCTGAATTGAAAAAAGAAAAAAAAAACTAGGCAGCCAACTTTGCAGCTCTGAATAGATAGAATTATTTTAGATCAGAAAGATGAACAATTAATGGAATATATCTGAATATAACATATTAATTGTATTGAATACTACTTAATAGATAGTGGAGTAATTTGAAATGAATCACAATAATTTTTATCTCAATCGTTCAGATTTTGGTAATCCAAGAACAAAAGAAGGGGGGCGGGGTGAACAGAACGTATTTGTTTGTATCTCGTATAATAAAGGTTCGTTGAAAACAATAATTGGTATTTAACCTTGTAATGAAGTGGTTCATGATATAACACCTTATTATTAATATGGCACGAGTAAGAGTGGGGGTTTACTAAAAGCGGAAAACTGTAAAATTCAAAAATCTCGGATAAACTCATTATACGGAAAATATGTATAGAACAATATTTATAGTAAATTTAATTTGCAAGAAGATTGTTTCTATACAAGTTATACTAACGGAAATATTTCGAATTTTCTAATCCCCCCCCCCCCTAAACTCCCACTATTTATATTAATATTCTCTGAGACAAACAGAAGTGGGGGTTATAATGGAAGCTTGAAATTAAAAATAGCGATAATTCGTTTAGTATAGCTTTTACGGCAAATATGAACATAACAAAAGTTGTTTATTATGTAATTTAGAGTAACTGTTGTTATGTACACTTGCGTCGTTTACCTAAGTATAAATGAGTTATACGCTAAAAACTGTAGCGGAGTCAACAATTTTATTGGGCAGTAACGATTGAACCGAACTTAACAGAACTCGGTATGTGAATTAGCAATAATTCCTCTTTGATTATAAGCTATATTGAAATTTTTAGTTTCGAACGGGAGTTGGGGTTATAAGGGAGGTCTGAAATAAAAATTCGCGATATTTCATTTTTTATTTGTCTTTCGGCAAACGTACACATAACAAACGTTGTGTTATGTGTTATTTAGAGTAACTTATATTTTATACATTTTTTCGGTAACAATGTATGAATCAAGCAATTTGCGTAGAAATATTGGAAAAAAATACCATAATTCAGCCTCAAATGAATTCCCGGGCTAAGCCGGGTAACTTATCTAGTGTATATATAATTTTGAGCGAACCTCAATTTCATCATCTCCAGGGTCAATGGATATTTGGGGAAATTTTCAAAATTCGCTTCATGAGTACGACCTCAAAAATTGATTTCCTTTGAGGGATCCCTAATTAGCCTTAGTAGCACAAAGTGGGCGTCAATAAATAACAATCTCTGGAAGTCAGCTGGCAAAGATATAGTTTGCCTGATGTTGATTAGTAATTAGGTAACTCATTAAGGGAGAAATCTATTTTCAATATTCTTAGAAATATAGAATAAAGTCCATCACGCAGGGGCTGCGTGACCAAGCAGATTTCCCAAGTGCGTTACGTTTTTGCACTTATCTCAAAAATTAAAAGTTCAATGAGAACAATATTTGGTATTTAAGCTTCAAATAAAATGCTTCATAACATAATAGAATATTATTAATGTGAGATGAGTAGGACTGGTGGTTTACTGAAGACCGAAAACTAAAAAATGCAAATATCTCAGTTGATAATCAAGATAATGAAAAAATCTACATAACAACATTTTTAGAACATTTAATTTGCAACAAGATTGGTTCTATACAATTTTTCGATCCGACGCATAATAACGGAGATATTAAGAATTTTCGAAATTCTCCCCCTCTAACCCCCCCCCCTTGGTCCGATTTCAGCCTTTAACGAACTTGATCTGTTTTTTTTTTTGTGTAAAACGATTATATATCAAGATTGGTAAAGATAAAACAAAAATTGCGACCACTAGAGCGGTAACAGGCAAATATATACACAGTTTTGAACAGATCTCATTTTCGTCATCTCCTGGGTAGGATTGATGGGCATTTGAAGAAAAATTTCGAAATTCGCGTCATGAGTACGACCTCAATAGTTGATTTTCCTTAAGGGAAATCTAGCAGATTTCATGATGATTAGCAATACATCTTGAGTAAGTAATTCGGGCTGCAGAATAATATGCATGACATTTGTGATATTTCGTTGTTGGATTACCCAGACTGAAAATACGAAAGTAGGTCGTAGAACAATAAAAAAACTCGTTGAAAAAGGTAATTTCAAATTCAATTTGGGGAGAAAAGTTGAAAGACAAACAGGAGTTAAATTTTTTAGGGCTCTATAAATTATTAGAGGAGTAGTGTGTGCCATTTTGAATTGGGCTCCAGAGCTGGAGAGCAGACAAGTGCTGGCCCCTAGGAGCCGGGCAAAACACAACGGCTCAGGAAAATGGCGTCCTCCGCCTTTCAGTGAACTCTTGTCTCTCGCGGGATATGCCGATTTATCGTCTATTTATCCCCATTATGATCCCTGAGAAACGGTGAGACCCGCTCCTAAACTCCCCCTGGCCCCAACCGAACAGAAATCATGTACTGTCAAGTCGACAAATCGTCCAGCTCAACGAAACTTAAAGATGGTGAGTCTGAGTGCCTTGTTATTTTCACTTTAAAATATTTTTTTCTCACAGTGACTGCCTTTATTTCCTAATGGGATTTTAATTTTGAGTAGGCAGGAGTATTGTTTAACTATTTGCATAAAGATATATTTTTAGTAGTCACTTGCTAGGCAGTAAAAATGTGTCAAAGTTGACAAGACTATTTCGTTTGGCAAATAATCATTCAAAAATTGAATAGAAAAAAATTAATTTTATTCAGTTAGCTCTTACTTGTTATGTTTTAGTTGATGATTAACTGCTAATTCATTTGACTTAAAACTACAGTGCCATAAAGCTCATAAATATTCATTTTACTAGTTAGTTTTGAATTATATTATTTTTCGGTTTACATTTCATAGACTGTTATTTATTTATTTTTTCATGAAACCCTTTCTAATCTCTATTGTCATTCAAATTTGTCGCATAGTTTTAAATTATGTCAAACTAAATGGAAACATTCACAGAAAATATTGGTTTATGATATACCAATACATAGTCAACATAAATATATTTATATTCCACTTTTCAAATATTGAGTAACAAGGGTCAAAATTATTTTGATTTAGGTATTTTTTTCATTTGTTGTGGGTCTGGTTGTCCCATCTAAAAATAGTAATGTGATTCATAATTATTTAGTGTATGTAACCCCCTTTATCTGAAGTAATCCATTGCATTTATTCTTTTGTTTACATTTGCTTTAATGAATTGATAAGAGGTACACTCATTCAACTGATAGAACAGGTGATAAAACAGATAATATTTTGATTTAGCTAGTTACCTGTGTACATTCCTCGTGTGTTTTGCTTTGAAAGAAAATAGATTCTGGAGAAGTATTTTATTTCTTATTAATTCTTCTTCACCGGTTCCAATGGATTTTGTTTGTTTTAAGTTATTAGCTACATAAAAATCTTAAGTAGCCCTTAAGATTGACAATTATTAGATTTGTGCTTTACAAACAATACTCAACAATTTTTATTTATGTAGAGATAATTTTTTTTTATTATTTTATTGCTGTGAAACCTTCTGACATTGACCTACTGTTTCTTTTTCATTTTAAAATTATGAATAAATATGGATTAAGTACTTAAATAAATATTAGAAATTTCCCCCCTAAGTTTTATTAATGTGTAGTTCAACCAAATACGAAGAAATGTTCATAAAGTGGATTGTTATGTGTTTTAAAAACATAATAAAGTACCCAATGGCTCACTGTGTAAAACTTAAAAATGTATCTAGTTATTTTCCAAAAAGTGATCTATATCCCACAATTTAATTTATTACTTTCTAAAAATTTGTCATTATTGAAAATGTATTCTATAATTTTTTATAGTTATAATGTGAGATCGTTATATTTTTTTGCATGGGACGTATGTTTAAATCTCCCTAAGAGGTGCTTTTATCTTGAATATCATGTTGTTCGAGTATAAGCTAGAGGGAACAAGATTCTGCAAGACGAGATAATTTTATATGAGGATATATGAGAATATAAATATAAAACACTTTCACTGAGGTTTATAGTAGTTCACATAGGCATGATGCTTAGGGGTATTTTTTAATAAAGGCATTTGAGTGCCCATGCCACTCACTATTCATAAAACATTTTAAAAAAAATGAAGAAGTCCTGTTTATAGGACACAGTAATTAATTTAATCTGCCCGATATTACCATTACCTCATGGATCAACTCATCTTCACATATTTTCAATCAGAAATTTGTATGAATCTTTTGTGCTGGGAATGCTGCTTGGTTCCAAACTTGTTAGATTGATTATTAATAATCAATAAAGAAACAAAAGTAGTTGACAATTTTCTAATATAAAAAATATGAAATTCTGTTGGGAGTTTATTTTGAATTCTGTTGTGCTGAATTTCTAATAAAAGATGTTATTTTTTTTACTTATAAAAAAAAAAAAAAATGTAATATATGGTATGTAATATTGTACATTATATTATGTTAGATGGGGACTTACAGATATTCATATAAGCCAATACAATTTATCTCAGATAGACTTGTGATTTAAAATATTGGATTTTATACAATTTATTCCAAAACAAAACTTGTCAGTCTTAGGAATACTTTTCTTTAGTCAAAAATCATTCATTATAATCATTTACTCATTACTGCTGTAAAATGTTTTTCAAGTTTTTCAGCCAACCCATTTTTTTAATTTTTAAAGACTTATGATAAATTCCAGTATTATAAGTAATTCCAGTAAAATATGTGTGAGCATTAAAAGAAGGACATGGATCTACCCTAAATAGAAAAAATATGTATCAACTTTAATTGTATTTGATCTATGATTTATAACATAAATGTATATGAATATTCTCATTAGGCAGGAGTGAGATTTACCTGCCCTTTAAAAAAAAAACATTCTCCACCCCATAATGTTACTGATAATAAACATTTTGTTTATGTTTATATTTGAAAAGACACTATTGAAATATGTGTTTGTTCAAAGTTACTGAGATTACCCGTTTTATTTTATTTTTTACAAAACTCAAGATAATATTAAAGGGTACGCTTGTATACAGTTACAATTTGATTGAGTAGATTTTGAACCAATGCAATGTGGTGAAATTATTATTTTTTAATCATATATTATATGGGGGCTTTAGTCATGTGAGTTAAGGCCTTAAGTCACTCGGTAAACCTAGGGTCGTGAGTTCGATTTCCACTTGGCCAATAGGAATTTATTTAGAGACTTATTAAATAAAATCCTTAGTCCCACCCTGGGTAGAAAAGGTTGGTAACCTGTAGATGACCCGTACCAATTTGCCTCAATAAGATAAAGTGGATGTTAATAAATAATAATTATAGTTATATATTTATAAAATAAGTTTCATAATTTCCATATATATTCACATTTCCTTTATACAATGGTTCAGCTAATGCATTGACTACTACAGCTAAAACAATTCTCATTTACCGTAATTAAGTTAGATCTGTTATTTTCTTTATGGTTTTCAAATGGACATCAAGTTGAAGACCTGTGTGCACCCAGTTCTATTGTAGTACGGTACTTATATGTGATACTGTTAATCGTTTTAATGCTTCACCTGACTATCCTGTAGATCTTGGTTTTGCTTTTTTCTTGTTCAGAATGGTAATATTTAAAGAGTGGAAGGCGTCACACAGGTCTGGAACTGCCATCCTTTGAAGGATGGAATCTCTGCCTTTAATAAGGCCCATTAAATGAAATGTATATATTTCAAATAGATGGGTTTCTTCTTCTTTTTTTTTTTTTTACAATGTTGCAAAGCCTAGTGAGAAACATCGGATTAATTTTTATTAGTTGGCTTTAGCATATTTTCTTCAGCGGAAATCAGCTGTTGAGGTTGAACTCACAGCACAATTTTTCAAAAGTCAAATCACAATTTTTTTTCAAATGCCCATCACTCCTTCGATGATGGAAATGAGCTATCTCTGTACAAAGTTGTTTCTGTTAACCTCCCACCCCCACACTTAGGCACACGTGTGTTTGTGTGTGACTCTTACTCCTACTCTTGAATTTTCATTCACTAAACTTCACATATCCAGTTTAAATTTGAATTCTTGTTTATTTGTAGTTCTTTCTGAGGATAAGTAGAGTACAAACATGGCATGACATAACCAGTGAGTCATTCCAGCACATGGTAAATTTTGTTGTTTGGTGATGACATTTATTTGTTTTATAGTAGTGTGTATCATTACATAGTTTACACTTCAGTAAAATGAAATTCTTTCCTTTCTTCTAGAAAGAACACAAGTTCTAAATATTTGGTTGATAATAATACAGTTGCCACCTAGTTGTACTTAATTTTGTTGTTTTATTACCAATTTTAAATGAAAAATTTAAATAATTATATCTAGAGAATCAAATTAATTGGTATTATTTTCTTCTCACTTGTGAGGGCTCTTATTGATATTATTTTCTTTATTAGGATCAGTATTTATATAATAAACTTGTTCTAATTGTTTGTGTGTGCACCACAGTTCATTCATAACCACTACTGTATGTTTGGCTTTTTTGTCCTTCATATTTCTTCAGTTTCTCAGTGATTGCATAACTGACATGTTTTATGTAACACTGAAATATGCCCCAATGATGGACGCTTATTGTATTAGGCCTTTAAGGGAACTTTGTGTATTGCTTTACAGTTTGAAATGCACAAACAACTATTTATAGATGTGGTAGTATCAACTGTTTATGTATTGTTTATTTTAGACCATTAGAGGCCCATTATAATAATAAAAGTTCTCTCACCCACATAGCACACATACACACACCTATGTTTGGATATTATTTAGTACAATGTACATATATTTTTAAATACTGATTTCGAGTCGCCTGCATTGAAAGTTGTTGTTTCATGGTATTCTGAGAATTCTTTTCGCTAATATTAACATGTAAAATTTGGAAATATATAAAGTGATAAAAGGCAGAATTTCAGTAAGTGTGTTGAGACCAATGTATTTTTTCTTCAATTTTTTTTCTCCCCTTTGCTTTTTTTTTTTTAGAAATAGTTAGTCCTCAGCGAGCCATTATTTTTCTTGGGTTGCTGTAGTATAAAGCTGACGTCCGCCCTTCCGTGGTATTATTAGCCAATTTAGCAACCATATCTGACTAATTACCAGCTAATTTAGGTTGACTTCATGGCGTGATTTTGAAAAACTTTCTTCAAATCTCTATCTTCAAACCGATCTTGTTCAAATTTAATTTTCTCTTTCATACATTTTTATCCCCCCCCCCTCTCTCCCAATCGACTATTAATCTAGATATTTATATTTTTTCGTCTTTAGGCTTCAATAAACTCCCACCCGTACTCAACTCATTTTAGGAATACATATCCCCTATATACCACGAATGTCTTATTACTATTTCAAGTACGAAGTTTTGTTACCATAGCATCATTATTAACGTTCATTTTGTGCTACTATGACCAATTGGAGCGGGTTACCATTTTCTAGCCAGGGTGTGACTAAGGGTTTCATTCAATGTACATTGTAATCAAATTCCTATTGTCCTGCCGGGAATCGAACCCACGTCTGTAGCTTTCGCAAGTGAGATTAAGACAACGCCTTAACTCACGTGGCCTTGATTATACGTGGATCATTGATTAATTCGTGAAGTCACGTCGTCAATAACCATTCCATAGGCCCTAATTTTATCTGATCGATCCCATAGTCGATATTTAATTATTTCATTTAAAAACTAACGTTGGCTTCCATTAATAATTGAAATCGAGCTAGAAGAAGTGGCGGTTTAGAGAGTAGATATATGAAATAACAAATTCGAAATAGTTCCGTCATTATGGGACTTTTTAAAAAATGGCATAACCATTGTTGAAAATGTGGTCTACAAATATTGTTCTATACATTTTTACTCTAACTTGAATATTAACCTAATTATGCATATTTGTTAGTTTTCAGCATTTGTTTGACCCTCCCTCCCAGTCGATTTTCACTTGAAGCTTCTTTTGCATTGGTTAATGTTTACGGAAAAATTAGAAATTATTATGACGTTACCAGCTTAACATGTGGGAAATTTGTTGTGATTACGCTGCTACTTGCGTGGAGGCTTTTTTAAAAATTTCCTGCGTGTTGATCATCCATTTTCATTATAGAATTTAGCTGATTAGAATTGAATTTTGTATTTCATTAGCAGATTTATATCAGACCAATTTTTTTTTCATTTTTGATAAATTTCTTGAAATGTCCATCGATCCAACCCATGAGATGACAAAAATGAGGTCCGTTCAAAATGTGAGGGATTTAGAGGGGGAGGATTTCGAAAATTCGAAATATCTCTGCTGTTATGAGTTGGATCGAAAAATTGTATATAATCAATCTTATTGCAAATGTAATGTTCTATAAATGTTGTTAAGTACGTTTTTTCACTATGTTGATTATTAATGGAGATTTCAGTTTTCGCCCTTCAGTAAACCCCAACTCCTGCTCATATCATATTAACAATAAGCTGTTATATTATGAAACACTTTATTTGAAGCATAAGTACGAAATATTGTTCTCGTTGAACATTTACTTTTTGAGATAAATGCAAATACGTTACGCAGCTGGGAAATCTGCTAAGTTAACCCCTTGCGTGACGGACTTTTTTTTTAGTTTTCATCCTTCAGTAAACTCGAACTACTACTGTCATGTTAACTACAACTGTTATATTATGTACCACTTTATTCGAAGCATAAGTACGAAATATTGTTTTTAATTTTGAAAAATAAGAATTATATCAGATAATGGTAGAAATCAGTATTTGTGGGGGGGTGGGGGTTAGAGGAGGGACAATTGATAATTAAAAATATCTTAGGTAGTATGAGTAGGGTAGATAGAACCAATGTTGAATTTTAATTTTCTACAGCTATTGTTTTTATACATGTTTTCTCTGACTCGAATATTAATCGAGTTGTTAAATTTGTTTGGTTTCATCCATTTGTAAACCCTCACTACTACTCATCAGATTTTCACTTTAAGACCTTAGTCTCTAAACAACTCAAATTTATGTTTATATTTAGACAATAGGTGGTGAGATGGAATAATGAGTGTATCATATTCTGAAGTGTGGGGAATCTGCTTAGTTTACGCAACACCCTCGTGTGGGAATCATATTGAAACGCGTTTGGCAGTGGGAAAAATATTTTTAACCTTCACGTTTAATTAACTGGCTCCCACGTGAACTTTCTTTAAATAGTAGAGGACGCGGGAATCAATAAGGTGCTTTTCTTTGTCAAACGTTGGATAATTGGGAAATCAAATAAAAAATATTTAACAAAATAAAGTAAAATGAATAAATTGATTGATAAAATGAAATATGTATCTAAGATGTGTTATTATTGAGTTTAAACTAATTGAGATTTAGATAAAATATAGGTGTCTTTTAAAAAAAGTCTACATTTCCTTATATTCACTCTTGTATCTCCGGAATTTCATGGTCAATTTGAGTTACTGAGAGCGAAAGACACGAATTGCATTATGGTGGGAAGGGGGGCTTGATTTTCCACTTAAACTAAGAATTTATTAGACGACGGGCTGTCATAATCCTTAGTCATTGTTCTTATGTACGACATGGCGAAAATGAGATCCGTTCAAAACACACACCTATATATTCATTAAATGTATGTTCGTGGAATATGAATGCCAAGCAAATAGCTGCGTGGATCTGTGTTTGGTACAAGAAGAGTGGACGGCGATGGCTACAAGACGACGAAGAGGACCTAAAATTACTAGAGTCACAGGATGGAAGGCAAAGGCAAGAGGCAGAGAGCTGGAACAACATAGTGGAAAAGCCAAGGCCCACTCTGGGCTGTAGAGCTACTCAGTAAGTATATTTATATACTCACTCACGCACATATAGATACACATATCATTTTAAACGGTCGTCATTTTCGCCATCTCCTTGAATGTGTGTGTATTTGTATATTTTTAGAAGGTTTCCTTTCAAGGAAATCAGCTATTGAGGTCGTACTCATGACGCGATTTTTTACATTTGTCTTCAAATGTCCATCGATCCAACCCAGGAGAGGACGAAAATGAGGTTCGTTCAAAATTATATCTGTATATTTGTCTGTTAACGCTCTGTTAATCGTTTTATGTAAAAAGAAAGATCAAGTTCATTAATGACTGAAATCGGACTAGGGAGAGGGATGGATTTTCGAAAATTCGAAATATCTCCGTTACAACACGCCAGGTCGAAAACTTGTATAGAACCAATCTTATCGCAAATTAAATTTACTATAAATATTGTTATATACATGTATTTTCTATCGTGATTACTAACCGAGATATTTGCATTTTTATTAAGTGTGTGGGATAACGGATGAGATGAGATCGGCTCTTGTCGGTCGTGTCCGTGAGGATCCTCAGAAAATTGGTTCGGCCATTTCCGTAACTGTTCGATTTTCGAGAAATCAGTTTAGAGACTCGTGTTAAGCTTTTACTTTGTGAGGTATATGCAAATACGTTCTGTTGCCCCTCCCCCTTCTTTTGTTCTTGGATTACTAAAAATTGAGGTATTAAAATATAAATTATTCTGATTCATTATAAATGACACTACTACATATAGTAAATAGTTTACAATAAAGCTACTATGTTATATTCATATATATATATATATATATATAAATATATCAATCAGTAAGTGTTTTTCTTTCCGGTGACGAATACGTCTATCTATCTGTTCAGCTCTGAGTGGTTGGGAGACCTATTTGTTTATAATTCGTAAGTCGCTTCCGTTGGGAGCTTATTAAAATTAACTGAAAGATTTCTCATTACCGTTTGTATTTACTTACGTTGCGTCGGTGTTAAGTGTTACCAGTAAGCAGATTTCTCTATTGTAATACTTCACGTGGAAATCTGCTTAATTTATGCAGGCCCTGCGTGACGGACTTTTTTAGTTTTCAGCCTTCAATTAAGTCCCACTTTTGCTCATTTAATTTTCACTTGAATCAACTATAAAAACAATAAAAATCTCATTTATATAGTAATAAACTTCTTATTATGGAAGAAATGGAGAATATAATACGAAAATGGTGTCTTGAGTTTGTCATTCTAGCGCGTGGAGGAATCTCTTAGTTTCCCCAGGTCGCATAATGCAAACTGCATGCAGGACTTTCCTCTAATTCCAATAATGCAAAGTTATTTGTACTTGGGGTTCTCTAATTCGTATAATGCAAAGTTATTTCTACTTTGGGTTATCAGCCTGTAGCCCACACCCACTTTTGCCATTTACAGTTAGCTATTATATCACTAAAGTTCTCACGTGTGCCTCAAGTTTAATAAAGTAATAATGTGCAGTTTACGTAAGTTTCATACCGTGGGAGTGTGGAGAATATAATACCCGATGACGTAATGGCTAGTTATTTTAATTCTGGAAGTCTGCATACCTTACAGCAGCCTCTGCGTGACTTATAAACCGCCATTAGCAGATTTCACTTAAGGTGAATCAACTAAAATCCCGTTATGAATATAATCTTATTCTATTCATAAAGCGATTTCAGAAACAGTTTTTCAAATGTCCATCGATCCTACCTAGAGGAGGACGAAAATCACTCCATTTACATATGTACATATACGCCATCTACATGTACATCTACATTTGTCTGCTGCCTCCCTAGCATCTAATCGTTGATTTCCATTATTATGAATCAAATTGAAAAATTTACATTACCAATCTCAGTGGAAAATATAATTTCCTATAATTCGAGTTTAACTCCTATATTTTTGATTTTAAATTTATGAGAAATTTAATTTCGTGCATTTCTTCTTTAACTAAAATCAATCGAGATATTTTCTATTTTAGCAGATTTCCCTTAAGGGAAATCAGCTATTGAGGTTGTACTCATGACGGAATTTTCGAATTTTTTCTTCAAATGTCCATCGATCCTACCTTGATGACGAAAATGAGGTCCGTTCAAAACTATATATATATATATATATATATATATATATATATATATATATATATATATATATATATATATTTGTCTGTTACCGCTCTAGCGGTCGCAATTTTTGTTTGATCGTTACCAAACTCGATATTTAAACGTTTTATGCAAAAAGACAGATCAAGTTCGTTAATGGCTGAAATCGGACCAGTGGGAGGGGGGATTTTCGAAAAGTCGAAATATCAACGTTACCATACGTCGGATCAAAAAATTGTATAGAACTAATCTTATTGCAAATTAAATTTACTATAAATATTGTTCTATACCTTTCTTCTCTATCTTGGGCCGATAACGAACGTTTGAGTTTCCCGCCAAAAGCTAGTTCGGCCCTTTGCCGTAACTGTTCGGCTCTCGTATGGAGATTTCTCTATTGTATAACTTCACGTGGGAAATCTGCTTAGTTTACGCAGCCCCTGCGTGACGGACTTTTATGAATCAAATTGAAAAATTTACATTACCAATTTCAGTGGAAATTTAATTTCCTATAATTCGTCTTTAACTCCTATATTTGTTATTTTAAATTTATTATAAATATAATTTCGTGCATTTCTTTAACTAAAATAAATCTAGATATTTGCTATTTTTAGTTTTCAGACTCTCGCATCCAAAAAAAAATACCATTATCATTCAGCGTCAAATGAACTCTCGGGCTAAGCCGGGTTACATAGGTAGTGTATATATAACTCTCTAGCGTTCGCAATTTTCGTCTGATCGTTACCAAACTCTATATTTAGACGTTTTATGTAAAAATGAAGATCTAGTTCGTTAACGGCTGAAATCGGGCCAGTGGGAAGGGTTTAGGAGAGGAGAATTCCGAAATATCTCCGTTGTTATGCGTCGGATCGAAACATTGTATAGAATTATTCTTATTGCAAATGTAAAGGCCTAAAAATGTTGGTATATACATATTTTCTTTAAATTGAATAATAACCGAGATATTTTCCTGTTATAGTTTTCGGCCATCAGTGAATCCCCACTCCTACTCATGTCATATTAACAAATAGCTGTTACATTATGAAGCACTTTATTTGAAGTCTAAATACCAAATATTGTTCTCATTGATCATTTACATTTTGAGATAAATGCAAATACGTGACGCACGTGGGAAATCTGCTTAGCTAACACAGACTCCCGGCCTGACTGACTTTTTTATTTGGCTTAGAACGGTGGAAAAATTGAAATGTTTATTCATTCGCTTACTCATAGGTTATGCATAGGATTCATTTGACAAGTAGGTCCCTTGAGCATTTTGAATATCAATAGGTTCAGCGATTCAGACAGCTTTCTCACTTTTTTTTTGTGCTGGAGTAGTTTGTACAACGTTTGTTGTAGCCTGACTCCCTACAGAGATCTATGTAGGCAATGGATATTATTAAGAACTGAGACAGGAAATGCAAAAACATTTTGTACGTTTCAGCTTTACAATGAATGTAGAACATTCATTCATTATTCAGCCCTTTAAAGATTTCCCAGCATGCCGTGTAACTCTGCAATCATTAATTAAACTTTGACTGTGATGAATGGAATCCTCGGCTGTGAGAAAAAAATAATCTGATACTCCATTCTTCACCAGCTGTTCTTCATATAGGTCATAGTATATATGTTTATATATATTTGCTTGGTGGTAGAGGGATAGTATGGAGGTAAATTCTTGTAGTAGAGTAGGTGAAATAAAGTCGTTGAGGGGCCTAGCTCGTGAAAAATGGAGGCGGCGAGGCTAGGTCAATAGGCCGCCTCTACCTCTCCCCTTTCTTCCTTCTTTCTTATATTTATCCCTTATTTCACTCCTTATATTATCTACGTATAGGCTATATAATGTGCCCCAAGGTAGCAGGACTACTAAAACGGAGATAAAATATAACAATAAATAATCGTTAAACTATCAAGAAAAAAAAAATTATAAGCAAAAGCCCGTCACGCAGGGGGTACGTTAACTATGCAGATTTCCCACGGGCGTCGTGTATTTGTATTTATCTCAAAAATTAAATGTTCAATGAGAAATATATTTGGTATTTAGGCTTCAAATAAACTGCTTCACAATATAACAGCTTATTGTTAATATGATATTAGTAGAAGTGGGGGTTTACTGAAAAACGAAAACTTAAAAATAAATATCTAGTTTAATAATCAAGATAGTGAATAAACATACAAAACAACATTTATGGAATGTTACATTTGCAATAAGATTGTTTGTTTGTTTCGTGAGGTTTTAGGGCGAAAAACTACCAGGTTATCATCGTCCTGTAATATCTATAATTCACATTTTGGTATCCTCATCCATATCGCCATTTTAACAATATAAACGAGCATACCAAATAAGATTGTTTCTATACAATCTTTCGATTCGACGCATAATAATGGAGATATTAAGAATTTTCGAAGTTCTCCCTCTAACCCCCCCCCCTCCCCTTGTCCGATTTCAACTGTTAACGAACTTGATTTTTCTTTTATATAAAACTATTATATATCAAATTTGGTACGATAAGACCAAAATTGCTACCTCTAGAGCAATCTATATATGAATGCACGAATTTTCATTTACTTAAGGATGAAAACTAAAAAATCCAAATATCTCCGTTAATATTCACACTAGAGAAAATATATAATATAACATTTACAAGATAATTTAGTTTGCAATAAGATTGGTTATGTACAATTTTTCGATCCGACGTATAGTAACGGAGATATTATGAATTTTCGAAATCTCCTTCCCCTCCCACTGTTGATCTTTTGTTTTACATAAAACGCTAATATATCGAGTTTAGTAAGAATTGAATAAAAAGTGCGACCGCTAGAGCGGTAACAGTTATATAGTTTTGAACGGACCTCATTTTCGCCATCTTCTATGTAGAATCGATGGACATTTGAGGAAATGTTTCAAAAATCGCGGCATGAGTACAACTTCAATAGTTGATTTCCCTTAAGGGAACTCCTCCATGCTCAATTATTTATTAACGCTCGCTAAGGTCTCTTAAGGATAGAAACTATTGCTAGCTCTTCCATAGTAAAGATCTTTAGGGAACTCAGTCGTATTTAAGCTTAACATAAGACTTTCTTGATATATTAGGTTATTGCTATGCGAGATGAGTAGGAATGGGTTTGTTAAAGGACAAAAACTAAAAATTCAAATTTAAACTAAAAATATTTGAGTTAAGAGAACTGAACTGTCTTGAGTCAAGCCAGTTCAGTTCTCTTAACTTAATTTTATACGTTTCTTGGTCAAGCCACTTGACCAAGAAACGTATAAAATTAAATTTGCTACGATTAGC
Source organism: Riptortus pedestris (assembly GCA_019009955.1). Lineage (NCBI taxonomy): Eukaryota > Metazoa > Arthropoda > Insecta > Hemiptera > Alydidae > Riptortus > Riptortus pedestris. The sequence goes on from CM032232.1 coordinate 114,284,809, forward strand.
CAGTCAGAATAGTGAAGATATTTTTTTTTGTATTTTATTTTATTCCCTCTAATTACCTCTTCAACTCCTCGTCTTATTCTTGCCGTTTAGATAAATTTACATTTGATATTCTTAAATATAAATATTCTTCTTTAATATGGTCTTTAGACACGATCAAACAAATATTACTACTGCTAGAACACACATATAAAAAGCCATATTCTTTGTAGAATCAGTGTCCATTTTTATGATATTTTTGAAAATTGGCGTGTAGAGTTTTTTGTCAATGATTTCCTATCACCAAATAAAATAAATACTAAAGTCCCGACGTTTCCATTTTTTTTGAGTCTCAGAAAGTTTACTTCAAAATAATTAGAGTAAGGAGTGTTGGTAAATGGGAAGAGTGAGGCATACAAGTGGTAGGCCTGCTGACTGGCCAGACAGTTATTTCTCTTGAAATAGCCTTTCTCCGTATTCCAGTGAAAGGTCCCTTTGTCCTCTATCCTCTATAAATCTTGTTCAGAAAGAGATCTCTAAACAAGCTAGTCATCTCCCTCATTTGAAACAGATATACACCCAGCTTTGGCTTCGTCAGAACTTTCCAGAGGTCAGTGAACTGTAGTATGTGAGACAAATAAAAAATTATTTGAATCAGAACTCTACAAAATCAATATCTGCGATTTCATTATTCTTGTTCTTATCTCTCTCTCCTTTAAGTAGACAATGTGTTTTCACCCGCCATAAAAAATTAATGGAATTAGAGGTCCGTGGAAGGGCACCGTTATGTTGAATTGAGATTAGAACACATGCGTCACCTATTTGTATTTATCACAAAACGTAAAAGTTCAATGAGAACAATATTTTGTATTGAGGCTTCAAATAATGTGCTTCAAATAAATGACACGAGTAGGACTGAATGCTGAAAACTAAAAAAAATGCAAATATCTCAGTTAATATTGATGTTAGAGAATAAATGTTTATAACAGCATTTATAAAACAAGTAAAGGGTTGGAATCGCTAGTATAGATGATACTGTAGTCATATCTGTCGGTGCATAACGTCGTCACTGGCTGATGGTCGAGTACAGCTGGCATTGTGCTCTAGATGCAAAGGCGCCATCTTCAAGCCGTCTAGAGTTGTACAACCCTCCTTGTACAACTGGATCTTTCTTTTAACATAAAACGATTATATATCTAGTTTGATAACGATAAGACAAAAAATACGATTTTGAATAGAGTTTGTTTTCGTCATCTACTAAGTTGGATCGATAGACATTGAATGTTCCGAAAATCGCGTCTTGAGTACAACCTCAATAGGTGATTTCCCATAAGGGAAATCTTCTAAAAAATGGCAGTCTGAGTCTACTACTTTTAATAGTATTCGTGGGCAATATTATATAAGTCTGGGAAATTGCAGATTTTCCACTTAGTTGGTTAATTGCTGGTTTAATGCTCTAATTTTAGACAACTTATTTCCTTCTTTTCAAAACTTGTAGAGTGGAGGTTGGTTTACGAGTGAAGAATATGGCTCATTCCGTAAACTCTTGGTCAGAAAGCCGTATGCTCGCCATTAATGTTTATGTTTTATGTATTTAGTGATGAATTCGACGTTAACCAAGGAGGACCAGGAAATTGTCTCCAGTATACTCACCCCGACGAGCTGTTTGTCGAGTCTATTCGTTGGGCTACTAGCTAATCCACTAATGCTGCGATACTAGTGTTCTCCGGTATTTCTCCCTTGGCGCGAATCAAAGCTGCACCAATTTTCACTTTCAGAGCACTACTAGTTAAGATGTACCCAGCCCTTGAGCTGCATGTCCCTGTTTTTTTACGCCCTCTTACTTTCTTTAAAAAATTAATAAAAAAAAAACCCGCAGCTTTATTATTTCCCTTATTTCACTTAAAGAAGTTATTTGAGTTCTACTGATAGGTCCTACCAAGGACATATAACTTTACCTACTGGGTAAACTGTGTTTGTTTGTGTTTTGTGTGGCTCATGAGGTAATAATAATATTTAGGTAGTGATACGGTTTGAGAACACTGTGCTCATGAATTCAGGAGGCATTGATGATAGAACGGGGAAGTAAGTTTTGAATTCGTAAGAGGTTGATATTGTTAAAATATTATAGCAGCTAAGAGACACACGACCTAGTGATGTTTAACCTCCCTCTCCCCCGTTCATATTTAATCCCTTCAAAATTCCAAAAGCAAATGTTTACGCTTTGCACAAGATGAATATTTAAGTTTTATAATTTGTTATGATATTCGCCATACAACTTGAAAACAAACAGAGTGTCTCATGGATTATTCGTTCAATTCTGTGTTATTTCTAACTTAACTTACATTACTTCAAAGGCTATTAATTTAAATAACGCAGTCCTACAGTCTATCAGGGAGTCCCGTTCTCGCTGAGTTGCTTGCGTCGTTCTAACCTTTGAGAAATGAAGACCGATGACAACATTAAGTGACAATAAATTTAAGTAAGGAATCACTGAGATTTCATTCGCTTGATTGTTTCATCTTTATTACCATTATCCTGAAATGTTTCCATTCTTTTCTTTATGTGACCAATATGCCCTCAGGTTAACAACATCTGGTATTAAGAAATTTAACTGAGCAACCGTTGAAATATTCCAGCTGCAATGGGCGACATATTTGCTGAATTGAATTACAGAATATAGTTCTCTCCATCATCTATCGTGGGGTTCATTTAAAAAGTTCGTCACGCAGATCTAACTAACCAGATTTTCCACGTGCGTCACGTATTTCCATTTATCTCGAAACGTACAACATCAATGAGAACAATATTTGGTATTTATGCATCAAATTAAGTGTTTCATATTATAACAGCTTATTTTTAATAGAAAATGAATAGGAGAGGGGGTACACTGATGACCAAAAACTAAAAAAATGCAAATATCATGGCTAATAATCAAGATATTGAAAAAACCGTATATAGCAACATTTATAGAACATTACCTTTGCAGTAAGGTTGATTCTATAGAATTTTTCGATCCGACACATACCAAGGGAGATATTTTGAATTTTGAAAATTCTCCCCCTCTAAACCCCCCCCCCTTCCCAATTGTCCGATTTTAGTCGTTAACGAACTTGATCTTCCTTTTTACGTAAAACGTTTAAATATCGAGTTTGGTAACGATCAGACAAAAATTGCGACTAGACAAATATATATAAGATTTTGAACGGACCTCATTTTCGTTATATCCTGGGTAGGATGGATGGACATTTGAAGAAATTTGTCGAAAATCCCATCATGAGTACAACCTCAAAAGCTGATTTCCCCTAAGGGAAATCTGCTAAAATGGAATAATTACTGAAGCATTGTATTAGCCATTTTGAAGCTTAAATGGTCCAGTTAATTTAACAGACTTCCAAATTACGCCTCAATACTTCTGGTGATAGATTTTGTGTACCTTTATATTTTCACGGTGGAAGGTCAACAAAAAGTGAAAACCTCAAATGATTCTTAAAATCATTTTTATTTCTCTACTAGTTACAAAAAGGCTACTAGACTCACGGCCACATCATTCTATAGACCTTCCATTAGCCGTGCCAGTCGGAGAATCGCTTTCAAAGTATGGCAGGTCAAGTCAGCCGATTTATATCGATACGTCACGAAATAAAAATGTATCGATTATCCCTAATGAAGTGTGTTCTAAATAGTCAAGGAGAAATTTATAATTCATCAACTATCACTTTAATGTTTCTAATACATTAAAATATATATAATTCACATGTTTATATTTTCTGTTTTTATTCTTCGTAGTCGTACTGATGACTTTTTAATTTCTTTACTCGAGCCGTAGCTCCTAATTAGCTGTGTCATAATTTATAGGGTCGTTGCTTGGGTTATTACTTTTTTTTTTTTTTTTAATTGTCTTCTTTTTTTCTTGCTTCTTTAGAGGACTTAATAAAATTGAGCATTTATACTCAATACATTTATAAAAATGAGAGTAAATTCGTTCAATAATATATAACGAAACGAATTTTATTATTTCCCTTTCGTCCAATACAGGAAAAAATAAAGTAAAAATATTTTCTTCAAATAGAATTGAATTTCATATTTCTATTTCAGGCTTTATTAATTTAATTATTTTATTTGTTTATTTCTCTTCAATAAACCTTTGATGTGATAGAATTTAAAAATATATTTTCTTTATGATTGATAATTTCTCTGGGACTGGTCCGGAGAGGACAAATAATTGCGTTGAATTGGCTATGAAAAGGCACTGAGTTCAATGAACTTTTCAATAAAGCTCAATTAAAACTGAATCAGCCAGTCGTGTTCTGTTTGATGTCATTATTATGATAATCAAATATTATTTCCTTTATTTAATGTAATTTACTTAAATTAATCCTTACATTTTCCCAAATATTTTGCGCCAAATTGGGAGACAAGGGTTTCTAAAAATTCCAGGTTCTAACATCGAAGAAATAGCATACCTATTTTTTTTTAATGACCTGAAAATGTTTTAACACAGTATACCCAATACTCAACTTATTGGCAATATATATTGTTACGTTAATTCATAATTATATATCGTTTTCTTATTTATAAGAATAATAAACGTTGTATTATTAGAGTTCTTTTGGATTGCCAAATTAAACACACACGCTTAAGAGTTTTTATCACTGCACAATTTATTTAACAATGCACAACACACTCTGTAAATAATACTCAACTATTACTCACAGTATCCACTGATAACTTTACTGTTCTTCTTATTGCAGCCCAATAACTCACGATCACTGAAGTTCACAAGAACACGGCACTGCACTGTCCTTTACTTTTACGCGGCACTGCACTGTTCTTTACATAAACACGGCACTACACTGTTCTTCACATAAAACACTTTACCGCACTGCAACTAAAATGCACTGCTATTCACTGGAAGAGAGCTGAGAACAAACTAAACTGACGGGGCGGGCTGGTCCTCTTTTATAGCTCGGCGGCTAACATCAAAGGAAACTGTCTAGAGACCAGACGGGTATTGCCGAGAACGGGCTAGACCATCGGTCGGTTCCTTTCATCTACTTCGTACTTCTTAATTATGTGATTAATTCTGTTTAATTTTTCATGTACGTAATTTTCGCAACAATATCTTCAGCTCCCCAGAGGAGTCGCTGCTATTCTCTGCAGATTGGGCTCAGAATTTCTATTGGACTTACCTGGGACCTTCTGGGCCGACAGTATTTATTATATTCCGTCAGGACAGTATTTCGTCGGCTGTCGTATTAGTAAATATTTTATCGAGAATTTCGCAATTCTACAGTGAACCAAATTACACTTTGTTTTCAAAACTTCTGTTCTCTGGACTACATTCATATATTCCTTTAAATGGAGTATTCATTTGCAATTACAATTTTCTTTTGTTGCAGTAGAAATTCTCTGTGGTGTACAAAACTTGAGAAAGGGTACTAAGTGAATATCGTGTGGGGGTGGGACATTGAAATACACCTTATTCTTACATTTAAATATTAGAAAATAGGAAAATATATGAATATATTTTTCTGAAGGCTACTTCTTCTTGAGGATCTTATGGTAGATAATAAATAATATAATAAAGGCAATGAGGAAAGGAAAAGTTATCGAAATAAGTAACTGCTTGTGATTGGAACTGTTAAACAACCATTCACTCTATGAATGTATGCCTAACTTATGAAAACTACATTTTTGTACCTGTAACCCTCCGTGACTGAAACAGTTTATGTTAGCCATAAATTTTTAAGGATCCTCAGCTCCGAAATTTATAAATTTAACTTCTGAAGAGGTATATTTAACTACTAACTGTCAATGACAGATGAGAAACAACGTGTAAAAATCTTACTTAACGAATGAGAGCTGGAATGGTTTTTAATTTAAATAATAATGAATACTGAGGCCAGAGAAATAAGTTTCTTAGTTTTATTTAACTGAAAACGTCTGAAATAAAATAACTAATCGTGCAGTTGTGGTATAATCGAAGGTAATGGATTAAGAAAGCACAGACCTCAGGGATGCATGGACATCTCTTCTGGTTCCTGGGTTTATTGGTCTTTATCTCGTTGGATGACATTTAAACTCGTAATTGTTGTTACCAAGTTCATAAATATACTCATAGAAAAACTTGTGTAAATTAAAATCGAATTAGCTTGGCGTTTTTTCCGTCAAAATTTAGTAGTATTTAATTCTAATATAATGTAATATTTAGTTAACTGTTCAAGGGCGTGTTTATTAGTTAATGGGAACATTGCCTTCTTGACCCGAAGTCTGTTCATGCTTTTCCTTGGCCTTGGATCCCCTTATCCCACTAGTATCCTTAGTTTGCATATTATATCCATTGATTACTATGAATTTATGATAATAGCTCAAAAATATAATATTAGACCGTCATGAAGAGCTGGGAGAAGTCCTTGCTTGACTAGGAATCGCTCCTAATTGCTGGGGGTATTATATTTCGAAATTAAGTATTCCGTTTTCAGGCCATTCCACTCTTAGAGTATTCATATATGGATTTGTTAGTAAATTTATGTGTTGGATAATTTAAATATTTGAATCCATGAACGAGTTCATCATTTTTTTAAAAGTTACTTCTTTAATTGCTTTTTTAGTTTCAAAGCCGATTTCTGTTTACTGACATATTTTCCTGTTACCTCTATCGTGTAGCTCACAAGGCGCTTACTAGCTACATAAACTAAGCAGATTTCTCCCGGTTCTAGAGTTCATCGATTATGTCTCTAACATTCCATTCTTATCTGTTCCCTCGGCAACAACCCTATGAAATATTAGCATATTGTTGTTGTTCGGTTTACTGAAGGATTGGAAAGAAACAGTGCAAATAGCTCCAATAATACTCATGTTATGCCAAAATGTATGAGATAACGAGTTTAAGAAATAATTTTGTAAACATGATTAGTCGTATCACATTTTTTAATACAGCGCATAATAATAACAAAGGTATTTTCGAATTTAAGGAGTATATGTTTTTACAAATTTCTCCACTTGTGTGCTCATATTACTTTATTACGTGCAGTTTACTTCGATTTACTTGTTTTGTTATAACCATTAATTTCTTTTTAAATCATTAGTTGGATCTTGGAGTGTGAAGGAAGATATTAGATAGCTTGATATTTAGACATTTGTTCTGTTCCCATGGGAATTTGCACTCTGCTCTCATTAAGGTAATTTGGAAGCTGGAAAGTAACAAGGCCAACCTTACATAAAGGCAGGAGTGTGTGCTAGGTCAGGGCTTGCGATCAATAGTTCACCGTTTATAAATACCTCTTATTTCAATGTTATGTGGTCATTACTAAACGTTTATATTTCCCGTTAAATTCCAGTATGTTAACGAATTTAATAAACTTTCAGAATTATGTACACATATTGTAAACACGGGGTTAGTTGCACAGCTACATATAATTTTTGCACAAGGCTAAGCCGAACTTGTTCCCCAGTTACGAAATTATAGTATTACAATTATTAGTATTTTCTATCAAAGATGATCTACTAGTACTTTTTAGCAGATTTTCCTTGAGGGAATCAGCTATTGAGGTCGTACTCATGATGCGATTGTTGGAAAATGTTTTCAAATGTCCATCGATCCTACCCATGAGATGACGAAAATAAGGTCCGTCGTTTGTGTAGCTGAACATGTAGCATTGGACTTAAATCTATCACAACACGAGAACAAACGGGTGTCGTGACCTCCTACCAAAGCCTTGTGGCGGGCCTTGTCATCTAGGGCTTTATATTGTACTGTTCAAATTAATTATTTAAAAAAAAAATAATGGCTTTAAGGTAACTATCAGTGAATAAACACAAACATTTTTCTTTGTAACCTTTTTCCAAGTCCATCTATGATACTATCTATAGCAAATTATGCAAGTAGAGCTATGTCAATAAAACACGCGCCATAAATATCCCAATTATTTAAGATGATTGCTATTTGGTACTCATTTTAAATAACCGGAAACCACTTCCTTTATTTAAAAAGAATGAAGTGAAGTAATGTTTGCTAGAGATTAGTTTGATTGGTGTGGTTATACAGTGAGAGGTACTTCAGGAAGGGGTAATTGAAGAAGTGCATTATGCTTGCTTTGTCTGAAGAATTCCATTGAGTTGCAATGAATGGAGATTCGGCAATTATTCTAATTGTGCTGCTCAGTGACGCAATCACTAGGTATAACCTTCAGATGCAACACTATGAGTAGGCCTAGACAGTTGATGTAATGAAGTTTACTCTCTTCACGTACTTGCTGAACGGTTTCCTTTCTTAGTTTACATTGCTCTTACTTTCCGTGTCTCTTGACCTTTCCATCCTACGCTCGTTGCTTCAAGTGGGCTTTATTTTCAAATTGAATTACACAATCTACTAATTAAGATGATGATAATTAATTAAATTTAAAACGAGAACTTGGCACCGACCTGCAAAACTTTATACGAGAGTTAAGTAAACTTGACAACAAAGAGTTTTAAAACTTAAAGGAAAGATGTAAGAATTTAAAGTTAACAAAAAGAAGTAAGGAATTGTCTGGGACTAAGATTAAGCCGGCTATCTCTGCTGCTCTAATGAATTATACCCCCAGTGACAAGTCTAGAAGGAACTGTAATAAATTATTCCTTGGAGGAGGTTCTTATTAAAGTCACTCCGCTCCAAGAAAACATTAAGATTATCTTGGCAATATTAAATTTAATGCCAAGTCTCATCGTGCTATTGTTACAAAAAAATCTGATTTAAAAAAAAAAAATCTTTTTGAGCTCTTGGAAAAGAATACTCGTTGATGAGCAGAAACATACAATTTGCTGGTTTGGAAACTTAGTTTCCAAGTTGACGGGCTCATGGCTTAGTTTAAAGAAATCTGTTGTTTACTTGTTCTAGAAATATGATTCACTTTAGTTAATTTACGAAATTAACCGACAATTACTTGTGACAATACAGCCAGGAAAACTCGTGATCTTGGAGAGTAGAACTAGAAATATATTAAAAGTGTAATACGTATGTCTGATTATGTATCACGATCACTGCCGAACTAATGAGTTTTGACCTTTGCTATTATGAAATTCAGGCTTTAAAAATGACTTTTTGCCGTTCCAAAGAAAAGGAAAGCCACGGCTGTTGATCAGATGAAGAACATACGGAGCCAGAAGCGCTGGTATTTTAGCAGATTTTCCTTACGGGAATTCAGCTATTGAGGTTGTACTCATGGCGTGATCCTACCAGGAGATGAGGTCCATTCAAAACTGAATATACATATTTGTCTGTTAACGCTCCAGTGGGCTCATTTTTTGTTTGAATTTTACCAATCTCGAAGTTTAAACTTTTTATGTTAAATTAATGATCAAGTTCGTTTCCAGTTGAAATTGGGTCTGTGGAGGCAGAGGGGGTGAAGAGGGGGGATTTAGACAATTCGAAATATCTTTATGAAACTAATTGAAAAAGTGTTTGGAACTTATCTTATTCCAATTTTAATTTCCTATAGCCGTTGTTATATTTTTCTTTTTCTCTATCTTGGATACCAACGGAGATATTTTTATTTTCAGCCTTCAGTAAACTCCTTTTAGTTTAGTTGGCGATAGTCTCGTAAGACGTTATCAGCATGTGATTGAAATCCGCTGTACCTGCATGGAATTATTTTTCTAATTCCTAGCGTGTCAAGTGACACAGTGCTTAAGAAATAGTGGGAAATTTCAAGTGGGAAAACAATAATTTTATCTCTTCTAGTTTTCATTAAGTTGATAACTCTTTTCATTGAGGCATTCGTGATGAAGTGAGGGATGGATTGGCTGCTGGCGTACACTAGGGATTGAGTCCTTTCTCGAGTCCCAACCGATTTTAAGCATGGAAGGGTATCAGCCTGAATGCAGCTATGAAGGACAGTACGATTTTGTCAGCTACACGGAAAATGTTTGAGGCTCTGTGTTAGTTTGCTTTTTATCTAGGTGTGTGTGTGTTAGGAGGATCAGGAAGACAAAAAGGCTGCGTTGCTTTTCAGAGGTGGAACTTATCTCCAGTTATCTACGGTAAACATCGTAAACAATGGGTAGGAGTGGATAATGCTTTCCTTAGACATTTTTCTTAAGAAGGCTACCCATAAGAACTTTGTAGAAAGCAAACTTTCTGGCAGCAATACGTCTTCTTTACGTGCAGCGAACTCTTTGAGCAGATTTCCCGCCAGGGAAATCAGCTATTGGGGTCGTACTCATGGCGTGATTTTTGACAATTTTCCTTTCCATCGACCCTACCTAGGAGATGATGAAAATGAGGTTTGTTCATAACTGTAAATATATATCTGTTTACGCTCTAGTGGTGCCAATTTTTGTTTGATCGTTACTAAACTCGATGTTTAAACGTTTCATGTAAATATAAACATCGAGTTCATTAATGGCTGAAATCCGACCAGTGGAGGGTGGGTTTAGAGGGAGAGAATTTCCAAAATTCGAAATATCTCCGTTGTTATGCGTCAAAATAAAATAAATTGTATAGAATTAATCTTATTGCAAATTTAATGTTCTATAAATGTTGTTGTGCACGTTTTAGCAGATTTCCCTTAAGGGAAATCAGCTATTGAGGTCGTACTCATGACGCGAGATTCGAAAAATTTCTTCCGATGTCCATCGATCCTACCCAGTAGATGACGAAAATGAGGTCCGTACAAAATTTTATATATATATATATATATATATATATATATATATATTTGTTTGATTGTTACCAAACTATTGATAACCTTTATGTAAAAAGGAAGATCAAGTTCGTTAATGGCTGAAATCGGACCAGTGGGAGGGGGGCTTTGAGGGGGATTTTTGAAAATTCAAAATATCTCCCTTATTATGCGTTGGATCGAAAAATTGTATAGAATCAATCTTATTACAAATTAAATTTACTATAAATATTGTTCATTCTGTACAAATACATTTATTCTGTATCATGAATATTAACAGATATATTTGCATTTGTATTCTGTGTGTGGTCGGCAGGAGTCGGCTTTGTTCGGGACTTTCCGCCGAGAGCTCTGGCGGCCGTTTCCTTAACTATTCTTCCCTCTTGAATAGGTTTAGAGATAACTTACTACTATAGTTGTTATTGGGCAGACTTCTCTATTATACAACTTCACGTGGGACATCTCCTTAGTTTACGCAGCCCTTGCGTGACGGACTATTTTTACTATCTTGATTATTAACAAATATATTTGCACTTTTTAGTTTTCGGCAATGAAACGCCACTCCTGCTGGTCATATTAACAATAAGCTCTTATGAACCACTTTATTTGTAGCCTAAATACCAAATATGTTTTCATTGAACTTTTATGTTTTGAGATAAATGCAAATACCTCTCTCAGCTTAAGGATATTGTAGGCTATTTCTTTTATTAAATTTATGTGTTTTGAAAATTGTGCTTCACTCCATTAATGCTATACACAAACACACATTTCAATGAAATTTATTTTTGAAGACATTGTTTGAAAATTAAGTCATAAGTACAATCTCAAAAGGTATTTTCCTTGAGACCAGCTTGTGATTTTATGATTTAAAAACTTTTAAAGATAAACGTTGCGTAAGTTTTCTATTTGGCTAATTGACTCATAGCAGTTGTAAATTGCTGTGTAAGATTAATGCTGCAAGTTGCTGTTGTTCCAGTTGTTTGTTAGCGAAGAGTTAGTGAGTTTAAATGCTGGTCTGACCCTGCTCGAATCTGCTAAGTGTGACTCAGTTAGGCACTCGAGTAGACTTGCCAGAGTCAGCCCCTTCAGATTCTCCTCTCTGTTTGTTCCCCTCCTTTTGTACTTTAATTATCTTTTTCTTCTGTAACTTGAATTTGTGAAAGTTCCTTTCATTAAGTCTCCTTTCCTAAATTCCTCTTCGAAATGTGCTAATCTAAGGACATTGTATTGACAACCAAAGTGCGTTGCTTAGATTGAAATTCAGACAAGACGTTGTGTTTCATTAATTGAAAGTAGTTATTATTTATAAATAATGTTTAAAAAAAAAGTGGGGCAAGTTGGAGAGGCAGTTCAAAGGCCGGCCATAAGCACAAGATGTAGCTTCAAACACATTATATTTTTAATCTTCCATGAGCATGATGTAATCTAACTAATATCATTTCATATTCAGGAATCGTGACATAAGGGTAATTTGCCCTCGTAATGCATGAACTAGGGGTCTGGTTCTCTCTACTGGTTTAACGGTAGAAACAAATTACATTGATATATTAGGGATATTTATGAACGAAAAAAAAAAGATTGTATTTTAAATGGAAGGTAAGCACATTAATAAATAAGTACAATAATATCGTTCGTTTGGGTTATCAGTTGAACAAAACCGTTCAGCATCATCATCATTCTGTTCCCCACTGGTTGGAAAACATCTTGATTCTTGTCTAAAATTAGTTCATTTTCTTAGGTGTTTTTAAAATGTATTTCAAGCGCTAATTTTACTTTTTTAGGACAGATTTGTTTACACTTTACTGGTTCTACATTTAGCCTTGTCCGATTGAATTGCCATTATCTACTTTCGCTTCAGGATATCAATTTTGATGTATATATTTAATTTATTTGATTGGGATATATCTATTTAAGCAGAATGACATAAATTACATTTATCAATTGCTCAGATCGTAGAGTATCTTATTCTTCTGGAAACAGTTTAAAATGTTTATTACTACGCATTCATGCTGCTTTATGAATGAAATCAACATTTTTCCTCGATTTTTCGTAAATCTCATATCACATGCCCTGGTGTTTGTTTGTCACCGAACTGAGCATCAGTGTTATGGAATTAATGTCTCCAACACAACATTGTCTCTTTTGTCAGGGTTCGATATGTTAGATTTATTAATTCTGCTACATTTTCATGGGTGCACTGGGATGTAAGAATGTAGTCTATTTTTGAAAAGTTTTTGGGAAAGCATTTATTACGAAATTATTATTCTAAAATTTAAAAAATAAAATGTCCTTCAAGCTGGTGCTGCTTAAACTAATAGCAGATAGAATACGATAAGCTGATGATCTCATCTCACTATCAATTATCTACTTCCCCCGCAGTATTTATTTATGAAAGGTGCCCACAAGACGATATATCTTAAGAAAAATAAATTCAAATAAGAGTACAAACTTTAATAATAAGAGTAAGTGTTGACTAATAACAACAGCATATATATGAGGGTGCCGGAGGCCGTGGGTACACAGCTACCAATAAACTAAAGGTAAAAATAGGTGCAAGTCTGATCTTCGTCATGGGAGAAAATTATTTCACTAGTACGCTACCGGAGCGCGCTAGTTTCGCAGTGCTTATGGATGACTATGGTCTAATGAGTGTGTACGCCTGACAGCCCGTCGGAATCATTATCGATTATGACTTTCCTAGATCCCTTAGAAAGGTAGGCTGCCAGGGCGAACTGACCACTGATACAATGGGGCTGTCAGTCTACTGTATTCCAGGACCTCCATGGTTATTGGGGGGTTGGTAGTTGATCACCCTCTACGTAAAAATCTGATCACGAAACCCTCAAGGCCCTCTCGGGGGTGCTTAAAGATTTTACTGGCATATATATGCTGTTGTTATTAGTGTATACTCACACTTGTATACATTGCACAAGTACATGAGTGTATGGGTAAATTAATCGTCTTCATATCTTTGAGAGAATTGATAAATATTTGAACAAATATTTCACACAGCGCGTCATGAGTATAACGTTAACAGTTAATAGTGTCGAAAGTTAATGTGAATATTGAATTGTCGAGACTAAGCCAATAACAACTAGGATCTAGGTGTTCCAACTTGTATTAGTCTTAAATGTAATCAACCCAGTTTTCTCTCGTCCAACTTGGAGGAACTTAGGATTTATAGGAATTAGGATATTCCCGGAGTTTTATTCTCTTAATGTACTCTTTCTTGCTGCTCTTTTCAAATTGTCTTTCTTCAAAGCTCTGTTTTATTTATTTTGTAATAACCTCTTTGCAAAAGGAAAGAAATATTCCATTACTTCTATTCAAAAGAAATATACATTTTAGTTGCCATTCCTATTTTTATTTTTCAACGACGGATAACACGACTGGTGTATATATGTATATATAGAAATAGAGATCATTTTCGTAATTTTGTAGGTAGGATTGATGGGCGTTTGAAGAAATGCTTGGAAAATCACGTCATGGGTGAGTCCAACATCCTTTTAAGGGAAATCTGCTAAAAGCTTTCTGAAGAGTGATTTTAATGGAGATAAAGCCAGCTTTTGATTTAATGTTTTAAACTATTTGTGCTATTGATAAGGAAGCTGAAGTGATACTCTCCAGTCCAGATCTACCTCTTTGTTCGGAATCAAGGTTAATCGTTGTATTGATAGTCCACTTCATGCTGCTCACATCTGCATTCCCGCGCGTATATTTTTAATAGTCATGGCGAGGTTAGCTAATGAGGTGGTAGCTCTTGCCAATCCCAATAAACGCCCAAATATATTAAAGTTTTGTTATGCCGTACGTGGCCCATTCAAAATTGGCCTGGAATTAATTGTATTATAATTGTTATCGCATTATAATTCTTATAATTATCCCTTCAACATACGACTTGTTTTACTATCAATCACATTTCACAAAAGATAAGCAAGGAAATTACTGACTATGAAATTACATTTGCTTTCTATGGTCCGTTATAGAAGTGGCAGACCCAATAAATTATTATCATGAAGGTTCGAGTTAAGGTGTTGGTCTTAACTGGGTAAACCTAGAGTCATGAGTTTGATTCCCGCATGGCCCTAACGAATTTATAAAATTTACTAAACAAAAACTAAAAACCCGTCCGTTGTATAAAAGGAAGGTAATCTATAGATAATCCATTCAGACAAGCCTTATTACCATAAAGCGCGGTGTTATCTATTACAATTTTTTTTTTCTTATTAAGAATGCTGTAATTTAGAAAATCTTGGAATTTCCATCCAATGGCGTTAGATTCGACAAAATAGTAAAGCAATTATTGGTGGAAGTATATTTTTATTCTTGTTAATAACATCCTTTAAAAAATAATCATAAGGGTGCAGCCCTCCCCTTTTAATGATATGTCAACATCTTTAGGAAATAAGTGTTTAGAAAGAGAATGATTTTAAATGCCTCATTTGACCAGCCTAATGTAGTATTTTTAATGTTTAAAAAAAGGACATACATATAAAAAAAAAAATTGTATTTTGTAAATAGTAATTTACAAAGTATTCATTGGGAGTTGGCTATCTGATTGTGAGAGATCATCAGACATATTTTCACTAAGTTTGGTGGGCTATTGTTAATTATGATGCCACAATGCAATAATAAATGCTCATTTTGATTGTATTAATGCCTGAAAATCTCTATTTCTGTCGTTATTCAGACTTTGTAAGCTCTCCACGGAAGTCACGAGTCTCATTCTCCATCTCTCGTGCTCTCAGACGGTTCCAAATATCTTTTCCACTCTCTCCTATGCCAGACATGTGCCCGTTTATTATTGTACTCCAAGGATTTAGTCTTTCGGATTCACTTCCAGGTTGAGATTAAAAAGCGATGATGACAATGGATCTCCTTGTCTTAAGCCAGTAGTAATCTCAAAGGCATCAGGCTCAAATCCCATTTTGACCCCCAGGGTCATTCTCTTCAATCTGATAACCTTGGTAGGTATTTCAACTGACTCTAGTGTATTTAATCACTTTAGACTGTTCACAATGTCAATGAAGAACTGCAACGCTATGGCCTTATATGATGGTGGAAAAAGCACTATAATTCAATAGTTTTAGTATTTAAATTTATTTCTCGATTTATAGACGGGGATATCCTCCCCCTTCCCCGCTATTCAGCTAGTATTTTTCTTTTTATCTTTTATATAACTATCCTGACTAACCACTTCCTACATAATGGTATCGCCTGCATACTCACCAGTTCTTAGTTTTTCAATACATGGTGGTTTAATCTCTTTAGTTTTGGACCAATTCATTCTATTTAAAATTTTTCGTTTAAGACTTTCTCAGTTAATATAAAAAATAATCAAATTGCTCCTAAAATATTTCCTTTGTTATGTTAAAATATTGAGAAAAATGTTGGCATCAAATTTTTCGATTTTCCTTTTCTTTTAATCTCAGAGGACTGTGATTTAAATATCGTAGGAACTAATACTCATCATGTGTCATTTTAGATCGGAGATAAAACGAAGATTAGGTGTAACCCCCCCCCCCCCTATCCATCCTGAATGCCTAATTGGTTTAGGGTTAATATTATCTTAATAATATAATGTTTTATAACTTCATTCATTGTTAATATTTAAATGGAATTAATTAAACATTCGCTAATGAAAAAATATATCGATGATTTTCACTTGACCCCATTGAAAGGAAAAAAAAAAGATTACGAAATATGGTTTGTTAAAATTAGTTTGTTGTAAATGTGAACTATCCCGACTTTGCTTGAATCGTTTAATACCGTGACGATTTGTTGGAGTGGGATTAATTTGGCCTATAGTTAGCCATTTAGATCTTAGTGGGGCCGCATTGCGCTTCCCGATAAAGCCATTAATTCAACCTGCGCACAATTTGCCTTTTGAATCCAACCACTCTCAGTCCCCAGAATAAATGTGGTGACATATAACTGGCGCATATTCAGGCAAACTGGAATTCCTATTTCCCTTCTGCTTTCATTTAGTACACATTTTACAGTTTAGGCGTGGCACTTAAGTAGTTGGTTTGAGTTGAATAAATCATTACGTATAATATAAATTTTGTCACTTAAGGAATTGTAAAAGTGAATTTAAACAATTTACAACATATTTATTTTAAGATCATAGACTTCGTCTTGCATATGACGTAACTAAAACACTTGAACCTATACTACATGTCGTTAAAACAAATGTCCTTTCCTGCTAAACTTCTCGATATTTATAGGTCACACGAATGGAGCCGATAGTTCAAACCACTCTCCACCTACAATTGATGTCCTTCCATGTTAAGAGTTCTCGAATTTTATGGTCACAGGAATGGTGCCGGTTGTTCAATCCACTTAGGATCTACAATGGACGTTTGTTAACAACAAAAGCATTCTTGCTGGACTTCTTGATGTTTATAGATCACAAGATTGGAGCCGATTGTTCAATTAACTTCCCGTCTACAATGTATGTTCTTTGAATCAAGCATCCTTCCCTGTTAGACTTCATGAAGTTTATCGGTCACAGGACTGAGACCGATTGCTTAATCCACTTCCCACCTACAACGGATTGTTCTTTAACGCAAGCATTTTTTTACTGCTAGAAGAGTCCTAAAATTTTAACGGTCACAGGAGTGGAGCCGATTGTTCAACCCACTTACCTCATACAATGTGTTTGAAACAAGCATCCTTCCCTGTTAGACTTCATGATGTTTATCGGTCACAGGACTGAGACCGATTGTTTAATCCACTTAATCCAAGCATTTTTTACTGCTAGAAGAGGCCTAAAATTTTACAAGTTCAATCCGCTTCCCGCATACAACGGATGTTCTTGAATACAAGTATCCTCTCCTGCTAGGCTTCTGGAGCTTTATCGGTCACAGAAATGCAGCCAATTTTTTTCAATCCACTTGCCACCTACTACGGATCTTGAACGCAATCTTCCTTTCCTGCTAGACTTCTCGATCTTTATCGGTGAGAGGAATAGAACCGATTGTTCAATCCATTTTCCACCACCATTGGATGTTCTTGAAAACAAGCATTCTTTCCTGCCAGGCAACTCGAGCTCTATCGGTCACAGGAATGCAGCCGATTGTTCAATCCAATATCCACCTGCTAAGGATGATATTGATTACAAACATCCTTTCCTATTTTACTTCTCGATCTTTATCGGTAGGAGGAATAGAGCCGATTGTTCAGGTCTCCTCGGATCTACTAGCACATATTAGTCTATATTGCAGCTAGTGCTGGTTTATGGCTATACTTGTTCCTTTTTGTTACTAGTTACAGCTAGCTCATTGTAAAGCCGTTGGGTACTTTCTAGACATACCAGATTTTTTTAGCCTTTTGTTTCTTCATTCCCTAAGAGAAAAACGTGTAAGAAAAAATATGTGTTGATATCGCCTCAGGCTGGATGGTAGATAGAGGAGCCTGGAGACTGGCTACCTGGGTCGATACGTGCCCCAAACCTGACCCACTTCCTTCTCTTTCCTCCGGGGGTAATGACTGTCTGGTCCAGCTCTTGTCAATCGTGCTTCACTACACCAGTTCAAACTATTTCCTTCCCCTAATGTGCCTTCCATGCGCCTGCTTTATAAGCTTTGTGAGTGCATAGGGCTACTAAAACTTCCTTCTTGTGCACGTTTTCTCTGACGATATTTCCGTGTAGTTTCTGTATAACATTGCATTCTTTTGTATGCATCGATATTGACAAATAGGGCCGAACCATATCTTCCGCTACCGCATACTTGGTGGCAGTAGTGAGGAAGATTTACCTGGTATAAAAGCTTGTCTTTCGAGCTATTTACCTCGCCAGCTGCCAAAGGGCTCTCTATCTTTTCTTGGTCCTCTGCCATATGACGGGATGCCAGAACAATCAATTTTAAAGCATTAGTAAACTAGGAACATAGTATGATTAGCGTGTCATAGGCAAACGAATTCCCTATGTGGAATTCATTAAAATGTTTAATTCTAATGTACTGCCAATTAATCCTGCTCATTTTCTATTGGATTTCTCTTATACAGAACGACTTTGTACATTAAAAAACAGAGTGTCTGCAGAACTGTCTATGTTGGAACTTCTTTTACTGCTTATTGATTCCTGTTAATTGTTAATCGTCTTCATTAGCTGTCTATAGCTATTTTTTCTGAATACAGTGCTGGGCTGTGGCCTTCCATGGAGGATATCCATCCTTCTGAACCTTCTAGCGGCATAAAGTATTGAACTAATAGTATTTGCTGGTAATTCTATCAGTACATACAAACTATATATAACAACAATTGTTATGAGTAATAATGGGTGATTCATTAATGGCATGGTTTAGTAGTTTAATTTTAGATTTTACGAATTCTGTTGTTGATTTTATGCCAGAAGAAAAGGGTGCACCCGATATATTTTCATCCCATTTGATTTGATTGCATTACATTGTCTAGAACCAGTTCGTATAAGCAGATTCTCTAGAAATGGGTGGTAACCTGTAGATAACACGTTCCGATTAGCTATAGTAGGGCGGAGAGTTTACAGGAGAGGAATTTCGAAAATTGGAATTATCTCTGTTATTATACGCCGGATCGGAAAAGTGTAAAACTATGCCATTACCTACAAATGTTATATATATACTTTCTCTATGATCAATATTAACCGAGAAAATTGGATGTCTCAGTTTTCAGTAAACCCACACTCCTACTGATGTCTTATTAACAATAAGCTGTTATACCATGAACCATATTATTCTATGCTTAAATACGAAATTTCGTTTTCAAGAGACCTTTTCTACTTAGAAATAGATAATATGTGGTGAGATGAGGTTTCAAGTATGGTATACCAGCTCGTGGAAAATCTGCTTAGTTTACGCAGACCTGCGTGACGAACTTTTTAGTATTACATATTTAATTTTCAAATCATGTTTACCCAAATTCAAGCTTGTAGTCAAATTATATTAACCTGATACTGGTTTATAATTGATTATTCTAACCAATGTTCTGACGGGAGCTCTTAAATCCCTCTTCTTACGTCTGTGGCTTCCCATAAATTTCATGCGATCGATCCTGCTCACGTATAGATGATACATTAAACAGTAAATAGGTTCCCATACATCCGAGTTTGAGCGCAAAGCCCATGAATAAGAAATGAACTCTTGTAGTCTCAGCTGTAGGTAGTTCTCATTAATTCTAGTTTAAGAGAGGTTGAGTATGTACTGAAGAATTCAAATAACTCCATTAATGTTCGAATTTTAGAATAATTAATTAAAAAACCATTAAAAGGCAATGCTTTATCAACATGAAGTTATATAGCATATTTTGATCTGATGAATATTGATGGATATGCTCCCATTTTGCATTTTATTGAATAAATTCTATTTGGTGGAAGTGGGACTAAAATATGAAAATCATATATCTAAACAGCTTTTGGGACTAGAAAATTATATTTAAAACAGAAAATATATAGTATACTTCTACGGAAACTCTCGTCTAGTATTATATATAATAGTATTATTGAAGATTATCTTAAGATAATTGATTTACGAAAATAAACATTCATTGTCATGCATTGAATATTGTTTTTTATTGGATGTATATGCATTTTGAAATATTGCTTCAGAAATTCTTTGATCACACACACACACACACACACACACACACACACACACACACACACACACACGCCCTCACGCGCAACCACTTGAAAAGACCTGCTACCGTTTAGGTAGGTAGGTATCTCGTCTTGAGTACAACCTCAACAGCTGATTTCCCTTTACGGAAATCTGCTAAAGTAATGTCCATTTGTAAGTATGAAGTCTAACATACTTGCACATAAATTTGGGATTTTATTAAATTTGAAAGTAAAGGTACTGGTGGCTTGTAGTTTGGCTTTAAAATATTGAAGACGTCCCTTAGGCATGTAAGATAGGGAAGAGTTACGAGATATAAAGTATATTGGACGTTACCCTAGACATTCTCCCCAAATATTACTATCCTACTCCATACTCTCTCCCTCCCTCCCTTCGTAGCTTCTGACCCCTTTCTTCGTTTTCTTTTACTCTCCATCCTTCTCCATCCCCACCACCTTGCCTGCCTTCCTTATGCGCTCTCTCACCCACTCTCTCTCTCTTCTCTCTCTCTCTCTCTCTCTCTCTCTCTCCCCTCTCCCTCTCTCTCTCTCTCTCTCTCTCTCTCTCTCTCTCTTTCTTTCTCTCTCTCTCTCTCTCTCTCTCCCTCTCTCTCTCTCTCCGTCTCTCTCACACTCTCTCTCTCTCTCTCTCTCTCTCCCCCCCCCCCTCTCTCTCTCTCTCTCTCTCTCTCTCTCTCTCTCTCTCTCTCTCTCTCTCTCTCTCTCTCTCTCTCTCTTCTCTCTCTCTCTCTCTCCGTTATTATGAGTCGTTTTGAAAAAGGTTATAGAACCAATTTTGTTAAACCTTTGATGCTCTACAATTCTTGTTCTATAAGGTATTGTGTCTCTAATATTAAGCGAGTTATTTGCGCTTCCTTGTTTCTAGCCTTCAGTCGCCCCCCCCCCACGTCTACTCATCGGGATCTTCTTTTGAAATAGTGGATATATGGTGTGATGAGATCACTAGTGTGTCATATCAACATGTGGGAAATCTGCTTAAGTTGGCCATCCGTGATGGGCTTTTTTTTTAAATTTATGTAATTCCAGATTCCTTGTGGTGATTGGTATAAATAAAAGGCTGTCTTTATTTATTTACATTTCTCCTTTTTATATAATAAAGCTTTGAATTAATTACTTAAAGAGTGACTTTGGGTGGTGGAGTTGGAGTTTAGTTGGTCGATGGTTGGTCTGGACTGTGCGGTTTGCGGGGAGGAAGCTGCTTTCCTCTTTGTTCTACCGCTAGCTTCGTTAATAATTCGTTTTTACCGGCCTAAGAGACGGCGAGTTGAGGTATGTTAATTTAATACCAGTGCCTAGCTTTATTTACGTCCTTAAGAAGAGATCTAAAATATGTAAAAATGTATAAAATTATTCATTTTAATAAATATTTTGTATGGAGAATTCATTTCCGGCTATCGTTTCTTCTCTTTTAGCAGATTTCCCTTGAGGGAAATTAGCTCTTGAGGTCGTTCTTTTTACATATTCCTGAGGTTTATGTAAAAAGAAAGATCATGTTCGTTAATGGCTGAAATCGGACCAATGGGAGAGGGGGTTTAGAGGAGTTAATTTCGAAAATTCTAAATATCTCCGTTATTATGAGTCGCAATGAAACATTGTATAGAACCAATCTTATTGCAAATGTAATTTTCAATAAATGTCGTTATGTACGTTTTGTTTTGCACTTTCATGACTATTAACGGAAGCATTTGCGTTCAGTGAACTCCCACTCCTAGTTATGTCATATGAACAATAAACTGTTTAATTATGATGCACATTATTTGCAGCCTAAATACCAAATATGGTTGTCATTAAACTTTTACGTTTTGAGGTAAATGCAGACACGTTTCGCAGGTGGGAAATCTGCTTAGTTAACGCAGCCCCTGCGTGATGGACTATTTAGCTTCGGCTTTTCTTAGTCGCAGCCGTTAGTAAGTACTTTCCCATGGCATTGCGGTAAGTATCTGAGCTCGGTTTACTCGGTATCGTTTACCCCTTGCAAACACAAATATAGATCATCCCCATTATCTGAAGGCTGCGCGATGTAGTTACAGTCATTGGATTCTTTCGTAAGATGCACTCTTGCCCCACCAAAATCCATAAAATGTTTGATGTGTGCGTGTGTATGTATATATATGTATATATATACACACACACACACACCCATTTACTAGGCCTCCCTCTTCGTATATGTCCAATAATCGAACCTTCATTTACATTTGTGGTGAAATCGTAGTGCTTTATGATATGCCTAAGGAGCTCTACCCTCCTTTTTTCCGAGGGCTTCATAAGAATTTTTTTTTTATTCCGTTTTGTGTATTTACTATATTCCCTTAAGTGAAGAGTCTAACATTTGTCCCCGTAAAGCAGTACACTCCAAACTAAGGACTTAGCAACTATTTTTTTTCGGTATCTATACTTAAAAGCGTGTTAGTTAAAATACTCCTTTTGCTTTGGAAGGCTTCCTTCGCAAGAGCTTCTAATTCTTTTGTCAATTTCAGTTCTACTATCATTGTCTTCAGTGATGACACTTCTTAGACTTAAAAAAGTGAATTAGTTTTGTTGCCTACATTAACAGTAGAGAATCATGTTAATGATGCTGTCATGTCAAGCAGTCTGATAAGGCCCGCTCATTTGACCACACCCTGTGGCCTTCAGTATAATCCCCAGCCCACTCCTCCCCTTTGAACTTATCTGGAAGTAATATCTATTACGCCAATTTTAGGGCATCTATTTTTACTTTAATGGCTTATAATGACGATGATTATCCAATTCATATTAGGGGTTCTCAATGCTTGCACTTTGATAATTCATCGGCCTTGAAACTACTAAGCGATCTTTCTTTGAAACATAAATAGAGAACATATTAGAAATGGCCCTTCAGCCATGCATATCCACTACTTTGTAGTTCAAAAGCACAAATACTCTCAGTTTCAGTAGAAAGAAAATTGGTCCAATACAAAGGTATTATACACAAAGTGTTACAAAATTATGATATTTTGGTACAACCTTGGACGCAGTCGTCTTTCAGTCGTTGTACCTTCATTATAATCGGAAGGCAGGCATGATGTTTTTTTAAAAGTTGTTGAAGATATACTGAAATAGGAGCAACCTCCAATTCCCTGTGGATTTGGCTGTTCTTAATAAACCAGAGAGCATTTGCCGCTATCCGAAGTACTTTGCTCTGGAAGGACTGGAGTTTCTTTTTGTGTGTGTTGCTGATGCCCAGCCAGACTGGGCACGCGTATGTTAATATGGGAGTATGAGTCTTTTGTAAAGTAAAGTTGCTCAAGTCAGTTTCATGGTGCATTTTTCTTTATTAAAGGGTATATTTATGCATGTCGTGTGTCAAAATATACTCCGAGATAGCTTATGCTCTGGTCCTTCGGAGTCCAAGGAATCGACTGATGGCCAATTATCAGTTCAGGAAGATCTTCGTTCTTGAATCGACGAAGAGCTAAAATCTTGGCCTGTGTTTTTTCCGGTTTAATGAGAGCTTCTACTTCTTGACCCTTCTTGTGTCCTGGTCGACAGTAGAAATAACAGTATCAACGATGTGTTACAGTGTACTGTCATCAGTCTAGGTTTGGTGGTTAATTCCTAGAGCTGGAAGTCAGTATTTCCGCGGTAGCATAGCAACTGAGCGGGACGTGAACTGGTATATCCGTTGCCTTCCAAATGTGATTATTCACAATAAAGATATAAGGTAGAGTGTAGAAACCTCCAATCGAAGTATGAATTGTAAGAGAATCATAGGTATAAACCGGTCTAAGCATGCCAACTACAACTTTAATGCATCTATAGAGTATTCCCACTGATCGGAATCATTAGACAATTTATGCTAGGAGAAATTTGTAAAATTTATTTAAAAAGAAATTGAAGTTATGGTGAATTTTATAAACAAAAATATGGGCAATAACTTACGATAATGAGGTAAAAATAAACTAAGAATTTAAGAATTTTATATCATCCGCTATTTATAAACGCCTGAGAAATGGACGGACGGTGAAAATGGGGAAACCTGAAGATTCCTTTTCGGAGTCAGTGGACTATGAAAGAAATCTGGTAGATTCAATTGATGGAATGTTTTTCTTTCCAACATCCAAACACAACCTTAAACAAACATCACGTTTCGGATGATATAGACGTTCTCTTAAAAGCAAGAGAAATATGAGCCCTGCCGGAGCAGGTAGGAGAGGAATGTTACTTCAGTTATAGCTTTCCTGTTATTTATGGAGTTAGAACGGCTCTAATATCCTCTGCTTGGTGGTTTATTAGGTTGTTTTCCTGTTGATCTACTCAACCATTAAAACAACCACAAATTTTACTTTGCCGAATTCAGTTGACAACCTATCCAGCGAATAGTATTTTATACATTTCGAAACTTCCATTATTCAATGGTAGATTGTCTGTGGAAATTCATCTATAGTTAGTATGCTTGTTCATTTAGGAATTTATTTTCATTATGTCGAAGACAATAATTAGGGAAATTCATTCTGTGTCCATTTGTTGTTTTAAAGTCTGAAATTAATTATTCTTTAAACAATTTTATGGCTTGTAACGCCGATAAGTGTATAACGTTTATTTTAGGGGTTAAAAAAAATTAAATAAAAACTATATGAATTTTATAAGAAAGTTAATAATTTTAATTCTTTTTCTTGTGGGAGTTCGATTCTCGCCTGGGCAATAGGAATTTTATAGTGATGAACTTATTAAATAAAATCCTTAGTCCCACCCTAGCTAGAAAAGGGTGGTGACCAGTAGATAACCCCTCCCAATTAGCCATAGTAGCAAAACTTGTCCGTTAATAAATAACAATAATAATAATTGGGCTGAATACCAAGGACATAGTGTGTTAGCGATATGTGAAATATATTTGTCATTCGTGCAAAATACACGAAATTAAGTGGCGCTGCCCACATGCAAGCCTAACCCAGACCCAAAGGCTCATGCCACCATACCCTAATTAAGAGCACAATAAATAATCTCATTCTAGTAACACACATACTAATAGATACTAGAATGAATTCATCATTGAAGAATAAAATTATTTAGGGACTAAGTCATTTAAGAAGAGTTGAATCACTTTGGTCTTTTATTAGCCAATTGACTGAATAGAAAAAATATGTCAATATTGTGATCTTGTATTTATTCTGATGGAAAAAACATTTTTGAAAATGAGATATATCAAGGAATGGAAGTGTGGAGAAACTTGAAAATAAATTATATCTAAAAAAAGGAAGAGTGAAGAAATATTAAATAAAATAAATATTAATACTTATAAAGGCATACTATAACGTTAAATGAGTCTTATCATGACATGTTCTAAGACATTAGACAAAAACCTTTTAATTTAATCTAGCGGATGAGGTTAGTCATGAGAGTATGCCTGGTTTTAATAGGACTTAATAAACCTAGAGGCGGGGTCCCATTCCCGCCTAGACAGTAGGAATTTAATTAGTGACGAATATAATAAATAAAAACTTTAATCCCACCCAGGAAAGAAATAGGATTAAAAATGTAGCATGATACGGTAATTAGACGGTGCCATTAAGTACTTTAATAGCTTTTATTTATTTATTTAATTAGGTATATTCTATTCATCTTTTATCAATTTATTTCAATACCCTCACTATTTGTGGTCACTCCTGGCGGTTTCTAGCCAGGGGTTGGGGTTTGTTATTGATGTTCAACTTTTGCTGCCCTCCAGTTCATTAAGCCACCATTTCTTGGACCTTCTTATCTAAAAAAAATAACCATATGGTAGATATCGGTGAGATTATACTACATATAAAATATTTAGACTCCACAAATTGTATATAATATAGTTGAAATCATCATCAGTGTTTCTGTCTCTAACAAATTATAAGCAAATTGAATACAACGTTTAATCATCAACCTTTTTTAGCAAGTCAGTTTGACAGGACCGCATTGGACACGCCTTGTTGCATCATCCCGCTTAGCACATTGGTTCACTATTTGGAGTGAAATCCAATTTCATTTCTGATGTAAATTGTACAATTCAACATCACCTATTCATCAATAGATTTAGGTGCAACTTAAAAGGCCACTCTACTGTTAATGACTGACCTTAATTGCCTTCCTCGTTCTAATCTGGGAATCTACTCTACGGCAAATATATTACACCTTGGTTAGCTCTCCATATTTTTTGACAGATACAGCCAAACTATTCTCACAAGAGGTTGAAGTTAGTGATTAGTGGTAGCCTATATTTTAGCGGGGGTAAAGCCAGATTGAGTGGCGGCCTCCTTTATAAAGGGCAAAGCCTTTCCTGGAGCAGAGTTAGAGTGGAAATCTACTTTATGGCAGAGTTAAGGGAATTACTAGATAAATGGGCTTAAGAGTTTTAGCAGTATGAAATATTTGTCCCGAGAGGCCTTTCAGTCTCGTGATGCACATCTCTGCTTGCCTGCTTTAAAATTAATGGAATAAAGAGACCTCCTTAATACTGAATTAGATAGTCCTTGGCTCTCTGATTTAACGGAATTGGTTAATCACGACTTTTATATTGTGTTACCTACATCTCCTGGGATGATTTGGAAAATTAGTAGTAGAAAATAGCCTCGACGGTTTAGTATTTGCAATATTATTTTGTAATTTATCAATTTTTTTTAAAGAATTTTCTTTTTATATCAAATTTATTATTCGCTTTGGTAACATTCTTATGAGTTTATCTGAATACAATTAAATCAATAGTTAACAGCAAACTGATTGTTTACTGCCACAATCCACAAAATTACCTGTACTAAACGGCTCACGCTACTTCCATGATTAATTTAATTTATTATTTTGACTTCATCATTTTTTCGTTTTTTTAAAACGTAATCCTTTTTATAAGCGTTTAGATTATAATGTATGTATAAATAATCTCGTTGCCATACTTAATATTATACATTTCATGTGAAACTAAGCAACAAATTGAAGAAGAAATAATATCAGGAAAATTAGGGGTTTAGTGAAGGGGTAACATGCACTATTTCTGTTAGTGTGAGTTGGTTGGAAAAATGTCATATAACCAATATTGTTGATGTTATAATGTCATATAAATGTTGTGCTTTTAACATTTTTTCTAACATGAATATTACCGTAGTTATTTGTCTTATTGTTTTCCTTTTGTAAACCCCAGTCCTACTCTTTCGATTTTCATATTAAGAAATTTTATCATTAAAAAAGGCATCGCCTGCTTAAATATCAAGTTCTGTTTATTTGCGGTCATTGGAGCTTAAGAAAATGTTTTTTTAATATTATTATTTAAGTCCACTTTATGCTGCTATGGCTAATCGGGAGGGGTTATCTACAGGTTACCAACCTTTTCTAGCCAGGGTGGGCCCAAGGAGTTTATTTAATGAGTCCGTCACTAACTATATTAATTAATTATTGTATTAATTAATAATTATATTAATTAATTGTTGTATTAATTAATAATTATATTAATTAATTATTGTATTAATTAATAATTGTATTAATTATTGTATTAATTAATAATTAAACAATTAATTATTGTATTAATTAATAATTAAATAATTACTTATTGTATTAATATTATGTCATCAATAAAGATTTCATTAATGTAACTTCCTTATAACCCCGATATTTGTTTGGTCGTAAACCGTTTTTGTTTATATGTATTCCTAACTAAGAGAACCATTAAGAATGGTATATGAAAGGACATAATAGACTTGAAACATTGTCGAATTTATTTAGATGTTAAGTCATAAATTCATCATTCATGAACGTCATTAAAAAAAAAAAAGTAGTGTTACAAATCGTGTTTACATTTATTTATTTTTTAATAAAATTTAATTTCATGAAGTTTCAGTTCCGCCTCATCACTGGTATTGGCATTATTATTTATTTACCCCTACTTTTTGCTGCTATGGCTAATGGAGAAGGTTACCTTCTGGTTATCACCCTTATCTCTCCTGGCTGGGACAGAGGATTTTATTTATTGAATTCTTTCACCACAAGTTCTATTGCTCACGCGATAATCGATATATATATATATATATATATATATATATATATATATAAAGATGGCATTGACTATGCATTAGGATTAATCCATATGATTCATTGTTGTTGTTATTATAAGATGTCAACAGTGATAGAATCTTGGGTTTGATTATCGCGTGAGCAATAGAACTTGTGGTGAAAGAATCCAGTAATATATATATATATATATATATATATATATATATATATATATATATATATATATATATTCATTCATTCCACCTATGATGCGTACCAAACTAACTTTTCTTTTCATCTCTTAACTCATTGAAGTTTTATTAAAGACTTGAGTTCTTATAATTACGGTTGAACTTGAATTACGATCTCTGCTTAAGGCAAATAATCCGGTCAACATAGACCTTTCTAACTATAGCCTGTTAACACAAATAAACAATTTCCTTCACTCTCAGGCACATAAAAATGTCTCGAGGCTTTATCGACGGTATTCTACTCTTAGTTTGTTGACAGGAAAGAAAGTGCCCTATACCGGGCACAAGCAAACAGTAAAAAAAAATCTACTTGAGTAAACAGGATAGATTGTATACAGTCCTGAAACAACACATCTGGTCGTAGTGCTATTGTTTCACGGAGGACTTATTGCCCATAAGAAATTTCAATTTATGAGGAAATATGTTTAGGACGAATGCTTTTACTTCCTGAGAGATATTAATTGCATCCTTTATTTATTTTTTTTTGTTCCATCAGATTTACCTTAGGAAAATCAGCTCTTAACACGTTCAGGACGGACATCAAAAATGTGGTCTATCCACAAGGACGGCACGAGGTCAATCGACCCCGTACTTATGTCCCCTTTTAATGCACTACTACAACTCGAAAAATGAACTAAATTACTATATTCAAACATTTTTTTACTCTTTGGACATCAAAAAATATATGGCAGTCGCAGGCCGTGTTTTCATCAATTTTTTGTTACGTGACTTAGAAATGAATATTTACCTTACATTTTTCACCTTGTCGGGAACTTTTTTTCTCCTTTGTGCGATAATTTTGTTGATCAACAAAGGATTTTATTTTTTTTTTATACTTTAAAATGGGTGAATATGATTTAACTTTAAATTACGACACATTACAATCAAAATTTATTAGTTTATAAAGATAAAATTACAAAACGAGAAAAACAAACTAGGAACTAGGAGTTTAGTTTAAACAAATAATTGGAAAATAAACATAATAAAAAAAATATGAATAAACAAATAATTATTTTGTAATTAACAATTTTTCATTATCACAATGGTTAGGACATAGATTTATGGCAGTTGTTGAAGCATTGTAGACAAAGTGACTTCATGTTGCACTCTTCACAATACGTTCTAACTTTTTTGTCTGCTTCTTTAGAGGGCAATGTTTTTCTTAATTTTTCGAAACACCCGGAACATTTTTTTAATAAAGCTAAATCCACTAATTGTCGGCCACGTGATTTGCTCATTATACAGATTAATGTTTCGAAACGACAGCAAAAAGTAAACTGAAAGGGGAGGGACGCGTTCTGTCATTTACATAAGCCTTTGTAAATAACAGAACAAGCGGTTCACAGGAAAAGCACGGGAAATAACACGCCCCTATATGAGCCCGTGCCGGACTAGAGCCCAAATACCACTCTCCAGGCCGGCACGGGGTCATAAAGCCCCGTGCATTTTTTCAATGATATACGACGTATTTTTTGGATTTGAAATGCATAAGCGTACTATTTTTAATTATATTTACTAGTACAAAGCAAAAACCGTCAAAGTATTTTTTGAACATTTATCTTCAAAACCGACCCGTCCTGGGAGACAGTTACGTACGGGGTCGGCTGACCCCGTGCCGTCCTTAACGTGTTAAGGGTGTAATAATGATGCAATATACGAAAGCGTTTTTCAAATTTTTACCCAACCAACGTGGCGATGACGAAAACGAAACTCGATCAAGATTTTTATATAAATACTTAAAGGGGCAAACATTTTAGTTTGATCGTTACCAACGTAGAATATAGAATGTTAAGGTGAAGCCAGACATCTGTGTCTGTATAAAAAGGGACTGTGGCGTCATCTAGCAAGTGGAAATTTAGTTTACGCAATCCCCTTATATGAGTTTTTTTTTTTTTTTTTTTTTTTTGCCATGAGCTGTCTTTGTTGAGGGTAGTACTAATTTAGTATTATTTTGTTGTTTTCTTTCTTTGTCTAATTTTTATTGCAACAGTTTTTTTCTCACTCCTTTATCTGGCTGTTATTTTATTACCTTCTTTAGAGGTCTGAAACTAAGGGGATTACTTCACTAAAACAGAACACTAACTAACGTAAATATATTAGGAAATACAAAAACTTAAGGAATCACACACAAATAAACAAATTAATGGAATAAACCATATGTGGGTAACCACCGGCCCGCGAATCATTTTGAAACCCCAATTAAAGAAAAATGTTACTCTACTTACTCCAAATGAGGAAGATAAGAGAAATTTGTGCGTTTGGCAGTACTTACAAATGCGGACAGCTCTTTTCAATGATGAAAGATAATATATCAAAACATCGTACAAGGCTGATTGACGATAATTTGGAAAATTCTTTTCGTCTTTGTATCAGTGGAATTAATCCATACTTCGATGGATTAGTTTCCCAAGTTCAAGCTCAAGTGTCGCTATTTCACTGTCCTTGTTTGTAAAAATTCCAAATTTGACGATTTAATTATAATGATGTACCTATTTTTTTCATTTCATTTTGTTATTTTAATAAATTGTATTATAATTACATTGCCGTATAATTTCATATCTGATATCTATCGTTAAAAGTTATGAGCACTATTTCAGAAAGCGCTACTTTTAAAAGCGGCCTGGGAACTTATTCTCACAGTAAAGTTTGGCCCGCAACATGTCAAAGGTTGCCCATACCTGGAATAAACGAAAAGAAGCAATACACGCAAAATATTTATAAAATATAAATTAATAAATGATATAAAAGAAAAAAATAGAGGTCCTCAATCATCGATTGAATCGACCTTCATCTAACATCGGCCATTTGCACTCGGCTATGCTCCATTTCCTAGTGTTGGTATTTCAAGTTTTGTCATGGCGCTTACTAACATTATTGTCAACTGAACTGGACGGCTTTTTGACTACTGACTGAATACCCCATTGTTCCTGTCGGACGAGGATTGAAAATACAGCCGATCTGTTCTCCAATTGGGAGGGATGCCAAAACATCGCTTTTCTCTCTCTTGTCGATCATTGATATCTGGTATTATTATGCTTGATATATCTGTCGCGGTCCTTCAATGGAGGTCGTTGTTCCCTCGCTTACCGTTCAATGAAGATTTTTGTTGTCTAGTTGCCGAAGGGGATAGTTGCTTATTTGATCTGGTGTACGATTAGTTTTTATGAGCTACCTCATATTTAGTGCTGCTGAATATTATATGAAAATAAAAATTATTTAGGTCTTTTGTAAATACCGTTACAACTCTTTTGTGCATCCCCATGTTAAGTATACCAGGGCCTAATTATTTTGGGGCATTTTCTTTCTTTTTTTAATACATTGAATTATCAGTCTATTTATTGAACACAAATTAATTTGTTTCTTTCCTTAGTTTACTATTCCCGAAGTGAGGGAATATATTCATATAATTCTTCCACTTGTACGTCCCATCTTTCGACACTACGTACTGTGGAGTGGGTTATTTATAATAATTATTTTACATTAAATACAAATTATTTTACTTGCAATTTCTTACCGGCCACTTCGTGCTACTATGCCTAATTGGGTGTTTTAATATGCAAATTGAACTAAAATGTTGTGATGATTATAAATCCATGTAACAAATAAGTAAATCAAATATACGAAAGCTATTTCTAATAGTATGATAGTAAAGAATGGTTGGGTATCTGCTTTAAATTCTCAGTCCTTTAGATGGAAGAGTTACTAAAATTTTATGCTGGCAGTTTTGGGCATCATTGGTTCCTTTCTTCAGAGGTAAAAATGAACAAAAAACAACAAGTTTAAGAACTTTGTGAAAAATAGTGAAACAGAATTTTTTAACAAGTCATAAATATAAAAAACACAATTTAAATTGTAATAAGTGACGATAACGAAAAGGGGGGTTTGGGAAGTAAAAACTATAATAAGAAATTAATAAATTAGATATTGTTTTGGTTCAGTTTTAGCTTTGTAGTAGGGAACCAATGGTGGCCAAAACTGTCAGAATAAAAAATAAATAAATTCTTCTATCTGAAGGATTGAGAATTTTTATCCGATGCCCAACCATCCGTTACTATAATTTATTTTATTTTATTTTTTAAGTTTTTCTTCACAATTTATATATTATTATGCCTACCAAACATTATTCTTATCATAAGTTTTTGTTTTGTCCTTTCCATAGTTAGCAATCAAATATGATTTGATATAGGACATATATTGCCAGGGCGGCCGTTTTCAAATATTTTAAACCTATGCAAATAGCTTCTAGTTGGCCCATGTCCTGTCAGTACTTGTTTGTGTTATTCTATTATTGATTAGTTGTAACTTTTTTCTTTGTTCTATATTATTTAAAATTCTGTATAAATGTCTCGCTTTATTTGTGTTAGTCCATCCGTCTTTACATTGTTTAAATGCCTTTAGGCATAGTGTGTTTTAAGCTTATATTTTCGTGTTTTTCTGTAAGCATTCATTATCTCCTTTGCTAGTCTTATAGCGTGATCATTTCCAATGTGTCCAGTGTGTGCCTTTATCCATTGTCTATTTACATCTATTGGGACTTCTTCCATAATTTTAGCGTGATTAGTAGAAGACATGCATTTTTACTGGGCTTACACTCATGGATGCAGCTACTTTTTGTGATTAACAATGATAAGGACCTGCCTAATAAAAATGATTACATACTAATATGTACAGTTTAGTTAATTTGGGGTTTTATATTAATGTTTGTGCTGTTAGTACCTCTTGTTCTGCCCGGGGAGAGGGACCAGGGTATTATTGATGGTTGCTGGGTGCTGAATGAGTAATGGGTGGCGAATCCGTTAGGAAGGGGTTCATAACTGGGCTAATCTCAGAACTAGGCTTGAATAGCGTTTCCTTTGATAAGGCGAGGTATAATGCCCGGGCACAGAATAACATAAATTAGGGCAGTTAGTAAGTCATTTCAGTTCCTCCTCAACCCAAAGATCATGCCACACACTTTTTTTTCGGAACGCAGAGTAACGCTTGAGCAGACACACATTTATTTCTAGGGATATTCTTTCTGTTCCTAGATAGACTCTCCTTGATAGAGATCTAAAGTCCGTCTAGCGGTCGCAATTTTTGTCTTATCGTTACCGTACTTTTGATATATAATCGTTTTATACAAAAAGAAAGATTAAGTTCGTTAACGGCTGAAATCGGACCAGGGGGAGGTGGGGGTTTGGAGGAGAATTTTAAAAATTCTTAATATCTCCGGTACTATGCGTAGGATCGAAGAATTGTATAGAACTAATCTTAGTGCAAATGTAATGTTCTAAAAATATTCTTATGTACTTTTTTTTCACTATCTTGATTATTAACTGAGATATTTGCATTTTTTAGTTTTAGGTCTTCAGTAAAGCCCCACTCCTATTCATGCCATATTTACAATATTCAATTATGTTACGAAGCACTTTATTTGGAGCTTAAATGCCAAATATTGATTTCAATGAACTTTTATGTTTTGAGACTAATGAAAATACGTGGCGCACGTGGGAAATCTGCTTAGTTAACGCAGCCCCCGCGTAACGAACTTTTTTTACATAGAACGATTAAATATCGAGTTTAGTAACGATACTACAAAATATATAATTTTGAACGGACCTCATTTTCGTAATCTCTTGGGTAGAATCCATGGAAATTTGTTTCGCGTCATTAGTACGACCTCAATAGATGATTTTCCTTAAGGGCAATCTGCTAATAAGGTTATTTACGGGCAGGTATTACTACTGGCTTTTGTTTGGAAAATAAATTAACCGCTCATCACACACACCAAATTAAGTCATAAACGAATACGAAGATAATTACATTAATTATATTTATTATATTAATTGAGATAGTACTATAATTATATGTTTCGGCGGTGAAGGTCTAAAATGTATCGAAGTCGTCTCATTAATCTCATTTATTCGAGATTACCTGCTCCTGACAAAACAAAGAACCATACTCATAACAGTTATAGTGGAACAACCAACATTGTTATAGTGGAAGCGTAGCCAATTTTATCTTACCTACATACTAATAACATATTATTGTAGAAACAATATCAATTTTTATCATCTTGATTCAGTCTTATAAAATATTTATATCGTCAAAGTAATCAAATAATTAAAAATATATTTATATTTATTAATGTTTAAATTAATATATCAAAACCAATTGACCAAAGGTGCAAATACGTGGCGCACATGGAAAATCTGCTTAGTAACGCCGCCCCTGCGTAACGAACTTTTTTTACATAGAACGATTAAATATCGAGTTTAGTAACGATGCAACAAAAATTGCCACCCTTAGAGCGTTTATATATAGTTTTGAACGGACCTCATTTTCGTAATCTCTTGGGTAGGATCGATGGAAATTTGAGGAAATTTTTCCCCCCTTAACCCTCCGTTAGTCGCGGCGTCCTGACAGGTGCATCTTTGAGGTGTTTTTCTAATAACTTCCGATTGAATAAACCTAACGACTTCCGCCTCCAGCAATGCTTCTAGCTTCCCTTCCTCCTCAAAACAGTATAGGTTTGACCTTCGAAGTTTGTACACAGTGCGTTCCTTGTGTTAAAATCACCCCACAGGTGCACCGCGACCAAAGTTGTAAGTTTTTCAATTTCTTTTATTTCTATATTTAATCTATTTACCTTAGACATATTCATCATTTGACGTTTGTAGTGCCTTGATTGTTCTTGAATAGTTAAAAATACCTACAAAATAGGGAATTCACCTCTGAGGTGACCGCGACTAACAATGCATTTTTAAAACATTTTTCAGAAAAAAATGGACCAGGAAATACGTATTTTTTGACTTGTGTAATCAAAATGATATTGTTAGACTCCACCACCCATTAATGGATCCTTTAGAAGAAGACGATAACATACAGAACGACACAGATTCGGAATTTGAAGACGGCTTGGAAGAACGGGGTATAGACTCAGAGACTGAACAAAGTGACGTGGAATCGGAAAGTGATGGGGAGAATGAGCAGTCACACGAAAAATATGTTGCATTGAGAAGTGTGAACAGAAAGATTGTTGACCGTTATGAGTGGAGGAAAACCCCTTTTCCTTTGCGTACAATAGGAAAACAAAATGTATTGACACACCTTCCAGGAGTGAAAGGGCGCGGCAAAGGAGGTTACTAATGAACTTGACTGCTGGTTCTGGCTCTTTGATAAGACGATTATTAGTAGTATTGTGCATTGCACAAACGAATTTATAAAAATCGTTGAGCCAGAATTTTCTAGGCAGAGGGATGCCAAAGTGACGGACTTCACAGAAATAAAAGCCTATATAGGCCTTCTTTACTTAGCTCGCACATACAGAGGAGCGAGAATGAATTTAGAAGACTTTATGTAAAACATGTTGGGCAAGAAAATCACCTGAGTTGAACTTGAAAGCACTAAAAGATTCGACTTGAAACGTTTTAATTTCCTTTTTATACATAAATGTTTGCTTGTATTAGCTATTCCTGCAGTAATCAAATGAATAAGTAGTTCTCAACTATTCTTATTGAACTTTATTTATATATGTTTTCTAGTAGCTAAGTAAGTAGTACCTAACGAATTCATAGTTCATAAATTGCTTCATGTTACCTGAAATGAATTAATATTTTTGATAGTTGTAAGATATATTCATGTGTTACTTCGCTAAGTTTTAAAATAAAATAGGTCTACTATTTGTTCAGATAAGTATTTATATTTGTTTAACTATATTTTTGCCCTAAGAAGCAGTTTTATCAACATATTATTCCATCGTCACCTCACAGGTGATCCGCGCCTAGAGTCGTTTGTAACTGACCCGCGCCTAACGGAGGGTTAAGGAAAATCTGCTAATAAGTTTATTTACGGTCACTTATTACTGCTTTTTGTTCGGAAAATAAATTAACAACTCATCACACACACCAAATTAAGTCATAAACGAATACGAAGATAATTACATTAATTATATTTATTATATTAATTGAGATAATTAATTTAATTATATGTTTCGACTGTGAATCTTCTTTATTCAAGTTTACCAGCTCCTTACAACAAAAAAGGAAACTCCATACTAATAATATATTATTGTTGCGAAAATTAAATACTTGAAAGAATTGG
Organism: Riptortus pedestris; assembly: GCA_019009955.1. Classification (NCBI taxonomy): domain Eukaryota; kingdom Metazoa; phylum Arthropoda; class Insecta; order Hemiptera; family Alydidae; genus Riptortus; species Riptortus pedestris. Next base: position 114,321,366 of record CM032232.1, read on the forward strand.
ACAGAGATGTTCACGTGAAGACAGTGCAGTGCGGTAAAGTGTTTTTATGTGAAGAACAGTGCTGTGGGGTGACTCTGTAAGTAACAGTTTAGTGCCATGTTTAAGACAGTGCAGTGCCGTCTTTTGGTGTACTTCTGTGACCGTGAGTGAATTATTGGACTGTGTAATCTGAAGAACAGTGACGCTATCAGTGCATACTGTGAGTAGTAATTAAGAATAATTAACCAAGTGTATTGTGCATTGTTAAATAAATTGTGCAGTGATAAAAACTGTGAAACTTGTGTGTGTTTAATTTTGAAATCCAAAAGAACTCTTATTAACAACGTTTATTACTGGTTTTGTAATACAACGTAACATTATTGTAGAAACAATATCAAATTTTATCACTTTGTTTCAGTCATAAAAAATGTGTATATAGTCAAAGTAATCTAACACTTAAAATATGTGTATATATATATATATATATATATTTATTTATTAATAAATAAATTAAAATATTAAAACAATAATCAAATGTAACTTTTGTTCATTAGACCTTGAACTTGACTTTGGCATCAAATTTAATCTTATCTCTTTTTCAGGTGAGTATCGGACATTCCAAGAATACAACCACGAACCAGGCCGATTCGGAAGCCAAGGTTAGAAACCATTTATTACTGTTTTTTATTCTGGCTTATACCTATATTCTACAAGGGTGCTTTGGGTCTTCACACGCTGCAAACTATTTCTTTTCCTTAGAGATGCATGAAATTTAAATTAGAAAATGCTTTAGAGCACATTTGTACGACCATTTCTTTATTACTTATTCAGGTCTTTAGCCTCTTCTTTTGAGTTTTAGATGTGGGGAGGAAATAGTGAATTATTAATTTTCTTCTTCCATGCTTCTTAGATATGCTGTGTTTTACATATATGATAGTTTGAGATGTTCTTTTATGGAACTGAGTGTCCCGTACATAACTGTTATAGTTCAAACATACAATATCAAATGGACTACTCTTTTAGGCGTTATTTGATAATTCTGTAAGATAGTATATGATGTACTTCGATTTTAAAATACGTTTTACGAGCTTACCACAGCATGTTTGTTATATCTAGAATTCTTATGTGCTGAATAATCCGATTAGCTGCTAAAGAATATACTGAATATTTCAATTAATTGATGAAGTGTTGAAATAGGAAAATCTAGGTAAATATTTAATATGTCAACATTAATGTTAGGTTCTCTGTTGGCACTATTCCTAACCATAAATGAAACACAAATGACAATGTATCCAGTACAATGAAACTCACAAATGTAAACATCCATTTTTAACATCTGTTCCTTCGTAAATAACCCTGCAATTAAAAGGTTTTAGCAGATTTCCCTTAAGGAAAATAACAAATCTCTTATTGCAAATTAAATATACTGTAAATATTGTAATATACATTTATTATCTATCTTGAATATTAACCGAGATATTTGCATTTTTATTAAGTGTAATGGACTAGCTATGGTCGCTTTATTCGTTCCCGCCGAAAACTAGTTCGGCCGTTTCCGTAACTGTTCGGCACTCGTATGGAGATTTCTCTATTTTATAACTTTACGTGGGAAATCTGCTTAGTTTACGCAGCCCCTGCGTGACGGACTTTTTTTTTAACTTTCCAAAGGTTTATAACTCCTGGGAAAGTACTCCTATAGGGGGGGGGGTTCTCTTTATTGGACGTGTCTTCAATGACAGTTATGCATGAGCGTTTTAAAGTAGAGATATTCAGTAATAATATTGCCGTAGTGGTTCTACTAAAATTGAGTCAGTAACTACTTGTTAAATTTTTTCTGATATTTTTGTTCACAATTGTATCTTTTGTCATCTATAGATTTATCCCTTTTCTCATTAATAAAAGATTTCTCTCATCACTTTTTGAAAGTATTCCCTTATACAGTCTCGAATTATAAGAAGATCCTTCAAGTTTAATGTTTTCTACATTGAATAGTGTATTCTATAGAATTTCCATGAAATTTTAATATAAATGAAAAGCTCTCTATGTAATGCTTCTCCTTTCTAAAGCAGTTTTATATTAAAATAAATTCTTTTGACACGTCTTTTATTTCCTTCTTTACACTTCATTTCTTGTGAATGGTTCATTTTGATCTCCGCCTCATCACTATTCTGTCCCACCTCTCTAGGTTAAATGTCATCTCGCTTTTTTAAAAAAGCGAAATCAGTTTTTCGAGTGGGGCATTAATTGAAGACGCTTTATCTTCACTTTCATCTTTTAACAGATATCCCCTAAGGGAATTCAGCTATTAAGTTTGTATTACTCATTCCAAAAGTTTAAATACTTATATTTATTCATGTAAATTTAAAATTTTAAGTGTTGCATATGAATTCCTTCTCAGTACATAACATGGTTAATAAAGTAGGACATTCTATAAATATGCTGGGTTATTGCGACGGGTGTTGAAAGCCTTAGTTATGCTCCACGTTTTTACCGGAGTTGTTTAAATTTTAAAAAGTCTGTTACAATAGATAAATCTACTTACTCGTAACACTACCTCGAATGTTAAGTGAATAAATACAAATGGTAATGAAAAATCCTTCAGTCAATTTACAAGTTAATAATATCTACAACTGAAAGCGGCTGAATTTTAAAAGAACAGGCCAACCAACCTCGTAGTGCTGAATAGAGAGATAGACCGGAAAGAAAAACAGTTAATGAAAGTATTAAAGAAATATATGTGAATATGTATAATCCAAGAACAAATGAAAGGAGGGGGATCAACAGAACGTATTTGATATATCTCACTAAGAAAAAGTTCAATGGAAACAATATTTGGTATTCAACCTTGGAATGAAGTGGTTCATGATATAACTTGGTTAATGTTCAAGATAGAGAATAAGTGTATATGAAAATATTTATAGTACATTTAATTTGCAATACGATTGGTTCTATACAATTTTTCATACAGAGATATTTCGAATTTTCGGAAATCCCCCTCTAAACCCCCCCCCCTTCCACTTTAACAAAGAGTGTTAACAGACACACACACACACATATATATATATATATATATATATATATATATATATATATATGTGTGTGTGTATATATATATATATATATATATATATAATTTTGAAAGGCCTCATTTTCGGCATCTCCTGGGTATGATCGATGGACATTTGAAGAGAATTTTTCGAAAATCGCGTCATGATTACGATCTCAATAGCTGATTTCCCTTGAGGGAAATCTGCTAAAAAGAAATTTAGATTGAATTCGGATTCCTCTGGGGTAGGTGTGTGTCTCCGTTAAATAGAAAACGAACAGAAACCCGATCCGGCCAACACTGTGTTAAGTAAATATGAGTATTTTCTCCCCTAATATTTGTTCAGTTATCTGAACTCTCTGGAGGTCCAAGCCAAATCAATGTTATGCCAGCTTATTGATGCGTAATCTGAAACTTTAGTTTCATATTACTTCTACGGCTCACACTCTCTAGTGCGTTGGGTGGTATCCACGCCTATTAAGTCAGTGTTGGTAGTGACGGATGTCCAATTAAAGATGGAAAGATTATACACCCTCAATCCTTCACAATGTTTATTTCTCTCAATTAATTCTCCGTTCCCAAGATCTAACATATGAAAATAAAACTATATTGAAAATAATAATACATATTCGTTTTCATTGTTAGTATTTTTGTTTTTTACGTAACAGTCATTAGTCCATTTTGATTGAGGGCGTGGACCAGTAAAAAAAGTGTGTGAAATTCATATTGTTTACAAAAATAATATAAAAGTACTTTTTCAAACAAACAAATTTATTTTGCATAAGACCTTTGATTCTATCAAATATATTAATCATATGGACTGTTCGTTATTGATTTTTGGAAGTGTTTGTGTGTGTGTTCATGTTGGGGCTCTCGCAATCATCATGTGATTTGTTATTTATGTTCTTAGTATTTCATTCATATCCTTAGAATTCCTTAAACCAGAAATTTTATTGATGTGCGTTTATAAGACATTAAAAAAGCTTTCTGTGAATTAACTTTTTCTGGACCCTGCTTTAGTAAAAGATTCTATCATGTACCTATTTAATAACTACCCGCGCTTTTAGTAATGCTGGTAAAAGGGAATATTGTACAGTGGAGTAGTACGGTGTTGGTTAATAGGATTAGAAGCAACTAGTTTGTTCTGTTAACTGGTTCTGAGGGGGCGTTTCTTGCTTTCATGCTTTTTGTATAGATTTCCACTAACTAAATTGGTTGGATCCCGGTTAAGTTTGCTACCCGCTAACTTGAAAGTCTGAAGGTCTGGTATAATCCGTAAGTGAAGAAAGAAAACTGTTTAAATTTCTTCACATCAAGTTGCTGACGTCGGAGGATCTATAGCCCCCCCCCCAACCTCATTGGAAGTTTAACAATTAAATAATGCCTGATAAGATAATAGTTTTCTGTTCCGATTTCAGCCATTAACGAACTTGATCTTTCTTTTTACATAAAACGATTAAATACTTAGTTTGGTGACGATTAAACAAAAAGTGCGACCGCTAGAGTGTTAACAGACAAATATGTATTTAGTTTTGAACGACCTCATTTTCGTCATCTTCTGGGTAGGATCGGTGGACATTAGAAGGAATTTTTCGAAAAGCGTCATGAATACAACCTCAATAGCTGATTTCCTTTGAAAGAAATCTTCTAAAAATAGTTATTTCTGCTCCAGTTAGAGTCGGTACTCCAGCCTCCAGCAAAATATAACTAAGCATTGCCAGTAAATTTTAAAGAGAACTAACATTCTGTTGTTTTTAACATAATACATTGTTATAGTTTTTAATAGCATGTAAAATAAATATTACATTTTATTATTTATTTATTTTATTTAGTTTATTTAGGTGTGTCGCAATTTAAGCGGTTCACATATTTTCTTGTTATGATTCTAAAATAGTAAAGGTAAAGCCACCTTATAAAAACCAATAAAAAAGGTTAAAAAATCTACCGAGAGAGGTAGGTAAAAATACGGTAATTTATTTTTTCTCCAGTGGATATTATTGCAGTCTAATGTTGGTTTTTTTTATGAGCAATATCGCCTCGCTGCGAACGCTCCAAGAAATAAATAAATAAATAATGTATGATTATTTAATGTTACATCTGGTTGTAAATGTGTGTGTCTTTGAGGTGTTTCATGACTTTTGTAATGTATTATTATTATTATTGTTTTATCTTCCTGCGATAAATGTGCATATAATTAATTATAATGTTATCTGGCAGTAAACATTTCTTTCCTTCCTTAAACCAATCAACACAAATTTTGTAAGTAGTAGTACACGTAAGTGAAAAGGCCAACGTTTCACAGGAATTATTTATCATGAACATAAATCTAGATATATGAATTTTTTAGTTTTCGGATTTCAATTAACCCCCACTCCTACTCATGTCATATTATCAATAATCTATTATACCATTAACCATTTCATTCCAAGCTTAAATGCCAAATATGGTTTTCACTGAACTTTGACTTTGTGAGATACATCCAATTATGTTGTGATGACTTCATCAATTAATAGTTTTCGTTCCTTACTCGGACATATTTATTTTATCTACACCATACTCCATATTTAACAGATTCAGTCAACACTAAAGATCATACTTGCTATTGGCTGTAATCGGGGTAGAATAGCGGGGGTTTAGATGGGGTGGATTCGAAAATTCAAAATATCTCCGATATTATGAGCCCCGTAAAATGTTATAGATACAATCTACTCAAACTATTGATGGCCTACAATTATTATTCTATGCATTATTTCGTAACTCAAGCATTAAGCGAGCTATTCGTATTTTCTTGTTTTCTATCTTCCGTACCTCCTCCCTCTCCCACCCATTCCACTCAACGGTTTTTTACAAATAAATATATAAGATAGTCAACGGAAGGATCAACAAGGTAAAAACACCTCCACTCTTAACCTTTTTTATCCTTCCGTTGATGATGGACCTCCACCAGCCAGCCCAAATTCCGAGATATAAGATAGTGGTGAGATAAAAGATAAGATCGCGTGTGTGATACCAGCACGTAGGATATCTGCTTAGTTTACGCAGCTCTGCTTTACGGACTTTTTCATCTTCCTAGTTGGAGCGAAGCAGAGCCTGACTGTAGGGAGTAGCTAATTGCTGGTATGAGGCCGGCGATCGATTGACTGAGCGGTAGGGTTGCAGGAGGCAATTGACTGTAAACAATAAGTGACGCCTGGATTCCTTTCCTATGACTCACCAAGCCATCTCTTGTCTCTTCCTTTCAGCTTTTACACTCGGCTATGAAACATAAAGCCTTTTCTTCACAGTAGCAACCTGCAGCCCCTGTACGTTTTTAAATTGAGTTTGTCCCCTCCCCCTTCTTGGGGAGTCGTCTAAGGATCAGATCACAGGGAGGCCTCTGTTTCACGATATCCTTTTGAAAATCCTCCCGTCTTTGTCATTTTACTTTTAGATTTTATTTAGGTCATGCTCTCTCTTGATGTGGTACAGAAACCCATTATGTCAAAAGGCTCAGTCAAAGCGTGGTTTAGTCTGGAGGATATGTAATCTCCCAATGGTTTTCTATTGAACGAAAGATCTTTGAACACGGCTTGATGCGGGAAGTAATGACGGACAAATCCTACAAGTAGAACATGTGACCGGTTTAGCTGATTTTCCTTAGGGGAAATCAGCTATTGTGGTTGTACTCATGATGGGATTTTCGAATTATTTTTTTTTCAAATATCCACCGATCCTACGCAGTAGATAACGAAATTGAGATCCGTTCAAAATTATTTGTGAGTGTGAGAGAGTGGGCCCCCCCGCGCGGGATTAGAGCTGGTGAATTTCTCTGTTCGGATCGGAAAGTGTATAGAACCAAAGTCATTGCAAATGATGTTTCCCATTAATGTTATGTACGTTTTTTTCACTACTTATTAACCAAGATATTTGCATTTTTTAGTTGTTGGCCTTCAATAAGCACCCGTTCCTACTCGTCATATTATCAATTAGCTGTTATATTATGAAGCACTTTATTTGAAGTGCAAAATATTGTTCTCATTGAACTTTTACATTTTGAGATAAATGCAATGTTAAATAAATAATATATATAAAACACATTACATGATAAATGTAATGTTACGCACTTGGGAAATCTGCTTAGTTTACGCAGCAGACTTTTCTATTCTTTTGGTTCTCTTCGTGTTCTCTCCATCCACATCTTGACGCGAGAACTAATCTGAAGTACAAACCCTACAAGAAAAACACCGCTTTGGGTTTATCATTTCGAGCTCAGTGAGAGTAAATTACCCAAAATACGTTTGTCCTCTTTTTCAGAATGGTTGATGGTTATTTTAATGATCTCAATTTTTATACCTAATACGCTCGATTCCAGGAAAGAAATCCAAGAACAAAGGTTTCTTTCAATGGGTAAATCAATCAAATTCTTATCAGCTCCATCTCCAATTGCTGTGTTGATTAATGTCCTCAGAGTTATTCCAAGAGATAGCCAGAATATCGTGAGGTGAGTCCTTACTGGCAGCAGGAATCGGCGATATTTAGTAGGAACAAAACACATTTAACGAAACCTGAAATCAAATATCTGATTGCCTTTCTAGGTTTACCTAATAGCAAAGACGGTTGTCAACGACTTGAAGGAGCTTGGGGCCTCAAACAACTAATTATATATTTAAGAACGTTGCCTACAGGTATTATCATGAAAGCCCCCTTCCCCTCCCGTCTAATGGAACGTAATTGGAAATATAATTGAAATAACCTGTATTTTAAAATAAGATGAAAATGAGAGTGGAGGGTTCATTGCCAGGACTAGCAGAATGGGGACCCTCATTCTAAAACATTTTCATTTCAAACCACCTCAGAAAAAAAATTCCTAAAGAATTCTGCGGGATGTGTTAAATATTTAAATTAAGCGGACAATTTTCTTTTTACTTCTATTTCTTTATGTTTCTTATAATATAGTATTTCTCCCTTTTCATTCGATAATTTTGTTTTAAAAAAATGATCTTCTGTTTAATTTTCTCTATTTGTTTACTTGGGTTATAATAATAATAATAATCCATTGAATTGGTCGAACTAAACATCTAAATTGTTTTCTCACCTTTATTGTGTATCTCTGAATCGTGAAATTCAATGAGCTCTTCAATTTAAATACAGAGAATCGTCAATGATTCTTATACTCTTCCAAGATATTTCGAAATGGGAACTGTAACTCGCGAAAAGTCGCTTATTATGATTTTTACATTTGTGCCCATTATTTTCAATTTTCAACTCCATATATAAGTTTGTATATTCTCATTGAATCATTTAGTAACCGAGTACATTGTAAATTAATATCCAATTATTTCACACACATGTAGAATTACTTTATGCAATTAAAGAGAAAATGAATATTCGCCTAACGAATGAATTTAACTAAATCCTCCTCGCAGCCTGTAATAACTAAGTGGCAGAAATTACAGGATTTATCTTTCCAATGTTAAAAATATGTTAATTATTACAAGTTAGAAGGGGCGAATGCATGCAACTTTCTCGCTGAATATTTTGCCTGATGTTTATCTTATCTATTACTAACATGAAGCAATATGCACAGTCAGTTTGTTTGACACTTCATTTTCAAATATGATAAGTAAAGTTTAGCCATTATCACTTTGTTTTGTTTGACTTGAAGAGAACGATGATTTACTTGATAGAGATATTTCTGTTTGGTTAATATTTCCTTGTGTACATTTAACTCCTTATTGGGTGTTCGCTCAGTGGTCTAAAACAGTGGTTAGCAAGTATTTAAAGGAGGAAAACAACAATTACAGTTATAGCAGCAGGCGACGTCATCTGAACATTTTAATCTCTATTTTCCGCCTTTCTTAATGCTCTATTTTATCAAGACTTGATACATATGCTGTACATTATATGTTTTATGATGCAATAGCTTAAAATGACAATCGGTTTACTTAGGTCCGTCCGCAACGATACAAATATCTCTAGTTATGTTAGAGATAAAGGCCATGGGGTATCATTTGTAGTGCAATGCATTATCAACAAGATTGATTATTGAATTTGGGCATTTTTCGATAATAGTAATAGTGATGGAAATACTGTACGTTTTACCCATAATTTGAATTCCCACTCCTGGTTCAATTTTGTCCATTAACGGCCCCAAAATTTATTTTTACATGAAACGGTTAAATCTGGCACAGATAATTTATAAAAGGGAGTGCATAGAACACTACATCAGCTATTCGATGACGCTACACCGATAATTTATCTTTTTTTTAAAAAATATATCTTTGATTTCCTCAAAGGAAAATTTGCTAAAAAATAGTTCTTGAGTTTGTTATCAAATTCATTTTAACTGTTTCTTGTTGATTTTTAGGACGGATTAGATCGTTGGTGGATAAATACTAATTTTCTATTTTTGTATTGAGAGAAATAGATTTCTCCTGGCAGTTACTAAAAATTATTCTCTCTCTCTATAAAAAAAAAAAAAAATACAAAAAAATCATTTCAACTGGTTACTTGAATACATTGTCAAAATCATATCGTCTGAGCAGATGTTCCCAATCGAAAGAACTGATTCATATTCGGGGATATTTTGCCAATACATCGTTTAACGTTTCATATCAAGTTTAAATGCTGAGTATTGTTTTGATCGGAGCTTTACTTAGTGTGGTAACGTTATCACTGAATATTCTTTCTTCAGAGGCCTCAATTTTTATTTGATCGATATATATATATTATAAATTTAACCATTTCATGTCGAAATAAAGATCTAGTTCGTCAATGGCCAAAATCTGACCAACAGAGGTGGCGTTTTATGGAATCAGAGTAAAATAGGAATTCATTTATGCCATGGCTACTACTTATTGGATTGGAAAATATTGTACTTTAGAACTAATTAATTGAATTATGTACTACAGTTCTACATGTTATACATGTTCCTCTAACTAGAAAATGTCTTATTTTTTTTTTTTTATTATTAATATTGTTTTCTTTTAAACTTAGACTAGGCATAGTTAGCGACACAACTCCATGTATCTCTAACCATGTCCAGTTTAAAGCTTAAGTCCTTATTTACTAAGGGTTCTCATTAAGAGAGAAATAGAATGTGAGATGAAATCATTGGCGTGTGATTTCGGGATATATGGAACTGTGCTTAGCCTACGCATCTTCTGCGTAAAGGGCATTTTATCTTTTTAGGGGTATGTGGGTGCATTTTTTAAAGTTAAATACAAATATAATTGGTTTTCCACTTACAGTCATTAATTGTCTTAATATGTAATAGGATACATGTGTAAACTATTTACATTAATGTAACGTTATGAAGCTGATAAATGATAAATAAGTGGAAACTTAAATGAAATTCTAGTGCACCTGGAATGGAGCCATTGTCCTAGTCGGCACTCTTCCATTACAACATGTATACATTTTTAAATAATTAAATAATACTCTGGTATTTGTTGTTTCTGTACTGGTCTTGTGCATTTATAACAGCCCACAAATTTAAACTCCTGGAGCGAGTCCACTGATACCCTAGTATATATTACGTGTAAAATGCTCTCCGCTCCTTCTATTAAATGAAGAAATATTGTTTTCATTCCTTCGAGGGTACCTATTCATTTTCCCTTGAATCCTATTCCACCCCCTTTTTGGGACGCGTCCTCAGAGGAGGCGAAAACTAAAGATATACATACGGTTAGGGTGCTGCTAGGAGTGAAGGAGGTACATGCATACAGAGTGAATATTTGAAGAAGGGAGGTAACGCCGTCAAAAGAAATAAAAAAGTCCGTCACGCAGAGGATGCGTAAACTAAGCAGATTTCCCACGGGAAGCTTTACAACAGATAAATGTACATACTGGCAACACCAGCAAAAAGGGAATAAATACAAACGGTAATAAAAAATCATTCAGTCCATTCACAAGTTAATAATATCTACAACGAAAAGCGCCTGAATTGTGAACAATCAGGGCAGCCAACTTCACAGTGCTGAATAGAAAGTACATATCTGAATATAATAATTTTGTTTAAAACTATTTACTATAGCTAATTGAGTAATAGAAAGTACTTATCTGAATATAATAATTTTTTTGAAAACTATTTACTATAGCTAATAGAGTAATAGAAAGTACTTATCCGAATATAATAATTTTTTGAAAACTATTTACTATAGCTAATAGAGTAATAGAAAGTACTTATCTGAATATAATAATTTTTTTGAAAACTATTTACTATAGCTAATAGAGTAATAGAAAGTACTTATCTGAATATAATAATTTTTTTGAAAACTATTTACTATAGCTAATAGAGTAATAGAAAGTACTTATCTGAATATAATAATTTTTTTTGAAAACTATTTACTATAGCTAATAGAGTAATAGAAAGTACTTATCTGTAATTTTTTTTATTTACTATAGCTAATTGAGTAATTTGAAATGAACCAGAGTAATTTCTATTTCAATCACTCAAATTTTACTAATCCAAGTACAAAAGAAGGGGTGGGGGTCAACAAAACGTATTTTTTTGTATCTCGTATAGTAAAACTTTGTTGAAAACAATATTTGGTGAATAGCCTTGTAATGAAGTGGTTCATGATATAACAGCTAGCCTATACGCTAGTAGGAGAGAGCGTTTCCTGAAAACGTAAAACTAAAAAGTCCAAATTTCTCGGTTAACACTCAATATACGGAAATTATGTATAGAAAAATATTTATAGTAAATTTAATTTGCAATAAGAGTGTGTCTATACAATTTTTTTATTCGTCTTATAGTAACAGAGATATTTCAAATTTTCGATATTCCTCTCCTATAACGCCCCCCCCCTGTCCTTTCGTTAGCCGTTAACGAACTTGATCTTTCTTATTTTCGTCATCTACTAGGTAGGATCGATGGACATTTGAAGAAATATTTCGAAAATCGCGTCATGAGTACGACCTCAATAGCTGATTTCCCTTAAGGAAAATCGGTTAATAGTGGAAATTTATATGGCAGAATCGTTTCTGAATTCGTACAAGAAACTTTCGCTATTTCATTACAAGTATATTAGTAATATGTTTTAATTGTCCAACATGGTGTATTTTTACTTTATTTGCACGAAGTAAATGAAGTATTGTAATACTTGGAGGGAAGAAAACGTCCAGTTTTTTACAAGTTTTTGGACGTGTGAAGAATTGGGCGTTTTCTTCTCTCCAAGCACTCTGTATTCTTCACTTCCAACAACACTGCTGTGAATGAAGTACATATTTTAATTGTGTAAATTTTCGGTTTTTAAAATTTCAATAGAATTATCCGTTTTGAACTTTCCCGAACCCATTTTGACTAATCTCGGTTTGACTTCTGAACATACCCATCTCGCATAACTCAAAACTGGCTACCTCTTAGAATGATGAAATTTCATATCTAGGATTTTAATAAGGGCTACTGAAATATTTAGGATTGAAATAGGGCACTCGACGAAGGGGGGTTTAGAGGAGGCTACAAATTAAGACATTTCTTCTTACGTATTAAAGATACCAAAATGCTGTACATAACTCTTTTTGAAGTTGTATTGTTTTTTGCCCTTGAGTTCGTAGTGATGACCTGATGGGTGTTGAATCAATATCTAGGATTTCACGATTTGGAGTAATTCTTCCTAACCCGTCTGCCAAAAGAGTTTTTAATCTAGATGTTCTTAATTAAAGAATATTGAAGAAGTGCGTGTGTTAGGTATATTTTGTTTTACATTTTGTATCATAGATATATGTTTTTATTCATCTATTAATTTAATTTTTGATACGCTGAAAACTATTTTAACTTTTATTACTATGCAATTTAATTTTGTTTAAATATTCTTTTATCATCCATTTATTGCTTTTAACTATATTTGGTATTGCTGATTTTTTCCGTTGTGTTCTGAGTTTTGTTTAACATTGTCCTGTTTGCGTATTTTTATTCAGTATTTTGTGGCGTTTTGTTCTATAAGTTGCGTTGTTGTATTCATCTATTAGGAGGTTTTTTTTTATTTATTTAAATGACCAACATCGCCTAAGTTCCGAAGCCCTTAAAGATAATAAAAGAATTCTTGAATTCCTACTCTGATGACATTAAGTAAAAAAGAAATAAACTTAATAATAAATTTTTTAATGTTTCCCCTGCATTGTATCTGTCTCTCCCACACACTTGAATGACATTAAAACGAGATGTCCGTGCTCTTTGTCATGCATTTGGCCCTTTCTTTATTTGATAATTTTACGCTCTTGTCTTGGTTTACAGCTAGTACTTTTATTATAAGCATTTTACTTTTAATAGTGCCCTTGGGTCCAAACGCCCTTTTGTTAATAATGGCTATTATATTTTGAGTGTTTTCTAAATGTGATGAATTAAATAAAATCCTTAGTCACACCCTGGCTAGGAAAGAGTGGAAACTGTGGATAACCCGTCCCAATCAGCCATAGCAGCAAAACGTAGACGTTAATAAATAATAATAATAAATGTGATGATCAAATAGCTTCAAACTCATGAGTGCTTTACTTAATTACACTATTTAATGTGTGTTCTATTTGTAATAATTAAAGTTACATTCTGCTATTTTTTCACCTAAGGAAAATTAGGTTTCAGACCTTTGTGTTCTTGGTCGGGAGAGACTTTTTCACTCCCAGTAATAGATTTTGGGGTTTCAGAAGAGTGCAATAAAGTTTGTTCTGTGCCTAAAAGAAAAGTTTTACCTCAACTCCAGGCTTTATTGTGTTTTTCTAAGTCTTCGGTTGTAAATAAAAAAGTTAACTGGTATATACAACTATTTACTTGCTTATTTGGGTTTTAAACACAAAAAAAAATAATTATACCACTTCCTCTTAAATATCTTATACATTCAGAGACACAAATAATTCTTAACTTCATAATTCATAATTTACCTTCCACTCATCCGATTTTAGCAGATTTCCCTTGAGGGAAATCAGCTATTGAGGTTGTACTCATGACGGAATTTTCGAAATTTTTCTTCAAATGTCCATCGATCCTACCTAGTAGATGACAAAAATGAGGTCCGTTCAAAACTGTATATATATATATATATATATATATATATATATATATATATTTGTCTGTTACCGCTCTAGCGGTCGCAATTTTTGTTTGATCGTTACCAAACTCGATATTTAGTCGTTTTATGTAAAAAGAAAGATCAAATTCGTTAATGGCTGAAATCGGACTAGAGGGAGGGGTGGATTTGTGGATTTTCGAAAATCAAAATATCTCCGTTATTATGCATCGGATCGAACAATTGTATAGAATCAGTCTTATTGCAAATTAAAGTTACTATAAATATTGTTCTATACATTTATTCTCTATCTTGAATATTAACCGAGATATTTGCATTTGTATTCTGCGTGTGATCGGCAGGAGTCGGCTATGTTGGACTTTCTGCCGAGAGCTCTGGCGGCCGTTTCCGTAACTATTCGTCACTCTTGAATAGGTTTAGAGGTTTCATACTATTACAGTTGTTATTAGGCAGATTTCTCTATTGTAAAACTTCACGTGGGAAATCTGCTTAGTTTACGCAGCCCCTGCGTGACTGACTTTTTAGATGGCATCCTAGTCGGACATACCAGAACATGGAAAATCGGTTTAGTTTACGCAGCCCCTGCTGTTTTACATATGCCCTTCCCACCAATGCTATGCCATTTGAAAATCAGGTGCTATGAATTGCTTTCGAGTCTTCAGTTCGTTCATTTATATTCTTTATCGCTTCATCAAGAACAAAATGAGTTTTTATAATGTCTCATATCTTTCTTAATTCTAGATTTTGCTTTCTCATTCTTCCCTAAATTTAGAAGTTTCAGTACCGTAATTTTAAATCTTTCATATTTTCCTCATTTAATAAAGGCTTCTAAATATTTATTTTTGTCCTCCCTTTGTTGTTTCGTTAATTTGTAAATTTTGCATTCTGTATTCATCTTTCCATCTTGATAGATTCAGTTAACTGGCTCCTAGGACTAAATTAACTTATATTAAATCTATTACCTGATGCATCTATCATATAGCATAACATTTTTTAACTGTTTAGGTTTTGTAAAATAAGATTTGTTGCTGCGTGTGGAATGACTTTTACAATGAGGTAACCCAAGAAAAGTTGCCTTGTTTCACAATATATGTAATTAATATCTAAATACACACAAATAGATGATTCAGGGTCCAAAGAGTTATCACCTCACTCATAACGCACTCATTAACGTGTGGTTATATATATTATTATTATACTTATACTTGTAGGAACGGTGTACAATTGGCGAAATGCTTCAATGATTATAACTGATTCTTGGTAACATGAAAGATGGTTTAAATAGGTTGAAAGCAATTTAAGTAAGCAATTTTCTCTGCAGTTAAGCTAATAAAGTAGTTAGGATTTATTTGTGAAATGTATTACTCCATTTTGAGCGAGTCCTGTGGGCAGGAGGAGGAATCCCCCAGCTAGGAAGAGGGTCCCCGCCGGAACGGTTGTCAGCTAAAAAACGACAAGCTCTCTGAGCTGCGGAGACCGTGTAGAATTTTAATGAAGCTTCCACCAGCTGGCGTTTATTGATTCCAGAGGAAGCATCGTGTAGTGTGGTCCATGCCTTGTTGATGCTCCCTACTGCATCCGTCTCACTCTCTTATGACAACCTCTTTCTCTCTTGACACCTTTTGTGTCCTCTTGTTATTTTATTATTCTTTGTTTGCTGTTTTTATGTGTTCGGGCAGTGATATACGAGCTGCATTTTTCATTGGTTCCAAGTTCCGTTTTATAAACGTTTATGGTTTGATTTTTTAGACACCTCTGCTTCCTCATTTTATACATAAAATTATATTATATTTATTAATATGACTCCCTAAAAGCTACCAACTCCTTAATAACATGTAACAAGTTGGTTGCTTTGGGATACAATAAATATTGTTCATGAGTTCCTTATATTTTTAGCAGATTTCCCCTTAGGGAAATCAGCTATTGAGGTCGTACTCATGACGCGATTTTCGAAAACTTTCTTCAAATGTCCATCGATCCTACCCAGGAGATGACGAAAATAAGGTGCGTTCAAAATTATATATATATATATATATATATATATATATATATATATATATATATATATATATATATATATTTGTCTGTTAACGCTCTAGCGGTCGCAATTTTTGTTTGATCGTTACCAAACTTCATATTTAAGCGTTTTACGTAAAAAGAGAGATCAAGTTCGTTAATGGCTGAAATCGGACCAGTGGGAGGGGGGGTTTAGAGGGGGATTTTTGAAAATTCAAAATATCTCCGTTATTATGCGTCGGATCGAAAAATTGTATAGAATCAATCTTATTGTAAATTAAATTTACTATAAATATTGTTCTATACATTAATTCCCTATCTTGAATATTAACCGAGATATTTGCATTTGTATTCTGCGTATGGTCACCAATAGGCTATGTTCGGAGTTTCCGACGAGAGCTCTGGCGGCCGTTCCCATAACTATCGTCCCTCGTGAATAGGTTTGGAGGTTAGGTTAATTGTTTTTTGGGCTAGAAACTACTGGGTTATTACGCCCTAAATAATGTTTTTTAGGTTTAGAGGTTTCTTACTACTACAGTTGTTATTAGGCAGATTTCTCTATTGTAAAATTTACGTGGGAAATCTGCTTAGTTTACGCAGCCCCTGCGTGACGGACTTTTATTAATCCTTGTAATACCTACGCCCTGTTGAGTTCATTCATTTGGTGAAAATTTCAATAGGATCAACTACTGCTGCTCCATTTTTTAGAAAACTATCAATTCGAACATTGGTAGTTGTAATTGTATAAACAATAAATATTTAATAATTTAACAGGACAGAAAAAAATAATTACATATTGATAAAAAATGAATATAATATTCAGAAATTTATACCTAGTTAAATAAATGAAAAAAAGCTAAAGCACTTAATGGCACCGTCTAATTACCGTATCAACCTACGGTTCTAATCCTATTTCTATCCTGGGTTGGATTAAAGTTTTTATTTATTATATTCGTTACTAAAGTCCTACTGTCTAGGCGGGAATCGGGCCCATGAATCTAGGTTTATTAAGCCCTATTAAAACCAATGCCTTAACTCTCATGACTAACCTGATCCGCTAGATTAAATTAAAAGGTTTTTATCAAACCTCTTAGAGCATGGTTGATAAGGCTCATTTAAAGGAATAGTATGTCTATATAAATATTATATTTATTATTTATTCACACTTTCTTTTCTTGATATAATATATTTTCAGATTTTTCCACACTTCCATTTCTTGATATATCTCATTTTCAAAGTTTTTTCATCAGAATAAATACAAGATCACAATATTGACATATTTTTCTTGTGATAGTTTCTATAAAGTCAATTGGCTAATACAAAATCAAAGTGATTCTATTTTTCTTAAATAACAAAGTCCCTCATTAATGTTATTCTACAATGATGAATTCATTCTAGTATCTATTAGTATGTGTGTCACTAGAGTGAGATTATTTATGATGCTCTTAATTGGCTTATGGTGGCATTTGGAATCTGTGTTTGACTAGCATGTGGGCAGCGCCCGTTTCGTAACTAGCTTAATTTCGTGTATTTCGGACATGGCACATATGTTTATCGTATGGCTAACACATTATGCCCTTGGTATTCAGCTGAATTATAGACCAACTATGTTTAGCACACTATTTTATTGCAGGTGTTAATTATTACAACATAGTAAACTTGGTGATGTCAAACTTAGAAAACTAAAGAGTCCTACAACTCCATTAAAAAACAAGTTTCGGATTCCGCTTTAACAGTTCAAACGATGATAGGTAAGTATGAGTAAAACTGAATACATATTTTCAAGGACTTGTGGAGGAAATATAGACATGTTGACATAAAGAAACAGAATGTCACCTGTAACCAGGACAATTTCTACGTTTCTAAACTAGTCAAGTGAGCTACCTAGCTACCTGAGAATACCTATATAACTAAAACTCCTAAGTTTGTGTGGAGTTCAATGTATGCATTATACAATATATGCATATTATATTGGTATACACGTCTGTTACCGATTACTTTGGAACTTTCCTTTGTAAAATGCATTCAAGAATTCCGTGACTTCATCATTGCGCATTTCCAACTTTATGAAGAGCTCGAGGGGATTCAATTGGGTAAAATGAAGTATTCGAAATATCTCCGTTTTATATATATATATATATATATATATATATATATATATATATATATATATATATATATATATATGTAGTATTCAGCCTTCAAGACTCCCACTCTTACTCATCTGAAATTAACAATAGGCCTATGTATCTCAAAAGGTCTTATTTTAAGCCTATATATGACGTATTATTTCCATCGAACAAAGAGAAGTGGGGGTTTAGAGTATGTGTCAAATAAGGAAATAGATATCTTCCTTATTTTGATCGAATAATGTAATATAATAAATCTTTTTGGAAACGACCTTTATTCTGAATTTGAGTGAAATGTATAGATTAGTCAAATATCCATTGGTTGTTATTTAATCTTTGCTACAATTGTAGATTAAATAAGAAACCAATTTTCTAACTTTCGGGACATAATTGTATTTCAGATCGTATAATCTCTAATACTCTTTCTTCCTTTTTATCACAAAAAAATAATATTTCTTTATAGGGAAAGACGTTGGGCAAATTAATGTGTTCTTTACATTAGTAGTAGGTATTAACGGAAATGGGGATTTACTTAGCAACTATATCTTAAGGTACATTTTTCGTACTATTAGTATTATCGAAAAAAGTGCTTACGTACTTAAGTAATTGAGCTTAGGGTATACTTATCGTTCAACAATTGTTTTCCCTTTTTCATTTTTTCAGTTCCAGGAGGACGACAACAGAATTGAATAAAATCATTTAGTGCTAAGTTAATTCTTTAATTTAATGTTTCATGCGAAACGTTGGAGAATTCATGCATGCTTTGAACTCGGTTCGCTCCCAGCGTTATCAGAATTTCCCTAGTGTTGCACTCGAGTTCATCAAGTGATAGTGGTTTTGGTATTGGTCTTGCACTCAGCAGTTCCTTATCTGGGAGTTGCTAGAGCCTGGCCAATACAGTAAACACTACCATCTGATAAAGCTGTGAGCAACGTTAGAGAAATACAGATAACGCTGGGAACAAACCGATTTTAAAGCGTGGATGAATTCTCGAACGCAAAGAAGTCTAAAACAGTATTAAAGATGACTCACCTTCAAAACTACTTTACAACAACCCCAAAAATATCAAAATTTTCGTTTATTTTGATGTCAATTTGTGTGGCGTAAATTTAATAGATCTGAATACATAGCACCTTCGAGGCCAATTACATTATTTATTTGATGAACAAATAAAATCTCCGCAACTAGGGGAAGTCGCTCAGTATCATTTATTTTCAATTCCATAAATTAAAATGTTAAAATAAAGAAAAATGTTTACAAAATTATTAAAACATAGTATAAAATATAGCGAAATAAAATTGAGAAAGCGTTTAACTATGTGAAAGTATAATATTTTGCGATAAATCCTGGAATGAGGACGGTGGAAGCCTTTAGGCACGAGTTTGAAAATTTATTATACAGTATTGTTCACACAAACGAATCAGTAACGTAATTTCAGTTATAAAATGTGGAGGGAGAAATGAGTGGAGGTGTGGTTTAAAGTTTGTTGTAAATGTCAACTGACTTAAGAGTGTTTTTGTGTGGGCTACCTTCTGTTAATAGTTCGTACGTTCAGATCTTATCTACGTTACCTGCAGTCTGCCAGGAGATGTTTAATGGTCAGTACAGGGCTCAGGCTAGCCATGGGAGTTAAAACGTTGACCTTAATCTCACATAGTAAACTTAGAGTGGCGAATTCGATTCACGACTGGGCAAAGGAAATTATTTAGTGGCGGAATTCATTAAATAACATCCTAAGTCCCACCCTAGCTAGAAAAGGGTGGTAACCTGTAGATAACCCGCTCCAATTAGCCTTAGTTACAAAAAGTGGACGTTAATAAATAATAATAATAATGGTCAGTACAGTGTTACAGTGAGTGCATGTAAGTCGATCTTTTCGGTTAATGAGGTATGAATGTGTAAGTAGTGAATGTCCGATTATAAGCCGAATCAACACCACTTGATCGCATCTGGTTTGATTTTCCAGGCAGGACACAAGACTTCAAAAGGGTAATTAAAACACATGTACTCAATGCCTGGGCAACCGACTGGCTACAAATTGACAACATACTCCGAGAAATCCTAGACTACCCAATTAGATTATTGTTCATTATGAGGGCCATTTTCAGCCTTACTTGTTTCCCAAGGTGCCCAAAATCAGGCTCTAATAGTGTAATTAAACGAGTAGTTTGGTTTGATACGTGATTGTTTGGCAGAAGCAGAATATTCAGGTGCCAAAAACAGTGTTGGAGGTGGTTTCCAGTGGTCAGTGTTAATAGGACAATTAATATGAATTAAGTGTGGTGGCTAGATAATGGGAATTGGTGGGGGGAGGAGTGAGATGCTCGAAAAGTTTAATGGGATTCTGGCTGTTTGTCGAATGGTCTGGTTGGCTCGGCTACCGGTGGTCCGGCTTCTTCGTGCCTTTTGTTGTCACGTTTCTGCCGTCTCCCTCCAGTCCACTCCAAACTTGCTCTCTCAGTCCTTCATTAACGTCTGTACCACAGCTCTTGAACAGGTACCCTTGTCGCTTTCAATGGTCTCTCTCATCTCCAATGCGTCTTTTGCGTATGACGGCTTAATGGACATTTCTCTAAGTTCCTTCAGTCTTATGACTCCGTCTAATAGAATGTCTTTGAGGTCTGGTGATCTGGATTAATGAAGCAGGATCTCCAATCGTCTTTTATAATATTTTTGGTTTTAGAAATGGAAGTTCCTCTTTGATGAATTAATATTTTTTGTTGAAAATCGGGAAGAAATAATTCGACAAATTCCTCTTTCACAAAGCAGAGGGGACGAGATAACATTCAAAAGCCATTTTATCCTTATTGATACAAAGAATAATAACCATTCTATTTCAGGCTCTTGTCAATGCTCATACTATATATACTCTTGACCTTACTCGTATGCCATCACACTGAAAATGAAAGTAATTATTATAAATCATGGTTTACATCGATTGTGATAAGGCCGTCCGTCACGCAGGGGCTGAGTAAACTAAGCAGATTTTTCTCGTGAAGTTTTGCAATAGATAAATCTACGTACTGGTAACGCTTAATTATTTGAATAACCTCTCAACGGAAAGCGTCTGAATTGTGAACTAACAGGTCTGCCAACGTCTCATAGCTGAACAGATAGATGGAAATATTCTTCAACGGAAAAAGAAACAATTACTGAAATATATCTAAATATAACATATGAATTATATTGAAAACTGTTTACTATGGCTAGTGCTGTAATTTATAATCAGAATAATGTTTATATCCATCTCTCAAATTTTAGTAGAACAAGATCTAAACTTCTGTTGAAAATGATATTTGGTATTAAAGCTTCAAATATATGGTGGTTTATTATATAACAGAGTATTGTTTTTGTTACATGAGTAGAAGTGGGGGTTTGCTGAAGGCTAAAAAATACAAATATCTCTGTTAATATTTAAGATAAACAATGAATGTGTATAGCAATCTGTATAGTACATTTAATTTGCAATAAGATTTGTTCTATTAAATTTTTCGATTTGAGGTACAGTATCGGAGATATTTCGAAATTTCAAAATACTCCCCCTCTAAACCCATCCTCCCCCCTGTTCCGATTTAACCTTTAATGAGCTTGATCTTTAGTTTTGTATGAAACGTTTATATAACGAGTTGGTAACTGATCTCTTTTGATCTCTTAGGTAGGATCGATGGACATTTTTCGAAAATCGCGTCATGAGTACTCCCTCAGTAGCTGATTTCCCTTAAGGGAAATCTGCTAAAATGTTTGTAGTATTGCTGCCAATAACGAATTTTAATCTTGATATTTTCTATTAAATGTCATCAAGAAATTGTTTAGTAAGTTAGGCGCAACAGTAGAGTGATTCAAACACCATTACTATGTGGGTTATAATCTAGTTCTTGCTCATTCTGGGGGAACTTCATGAAGTTTCATGATATGCCCTGTTCCGCTTTATAGATAACACCTTCCGTTACAACCAAAGATTCTCTGCCTTATCTTACTCGGCTGCTGCCTCCGCTACACTCCATAGCATCGCTTACGAATGCCTTTATAATAAATTACCACTGAATAGCTCTTTTCTTAATTTTTAGAAATATGTCCTTATGAAATTTGAGATTTGTTCATTCAGTTTTTATTATTATTACATAATATTTGATACTTTAGTAGAAGAACTAACAGTTAAAATTAACAATTAAACAGAACCCCTCAATAATGAGATTATATAGTTTAGCATTAATCGGTAACAATAATTGTAACATAATACGTTAGTTACTTTTCGAAATAGGGACTCAGGTTAGCCATGCGAGTTAAAGCGTTGACCTTAATCTCACACGGTAAACCTAGAGTGGTGAGTTCGATTCCCGCCTGGGCAAAGGAATTTATTTAGTTCACTAAATGAAGTCCTTAGTCCCACCCTGGCTAGAAAAGGACGGTAACCTGTAGATAACCCGTCCCAATTAGCCTTAGTTGCAAAAAGTGGACGCTAATTAATAATTTAAAAAAAAAACTTTTCGAAATTTGAATAGTACATCATTATCGCACCTCATGCTTGGTATTGAGGTTGTTACGATAATAAATGTTGTATACATTATGTCATACGCTTTATCATACATCATTTGTGTTAATAAATATGAATCTTATGACTATGGTATTTATTAATTGACGAACTGACTACATAAAATCCTTAGTTCCTCTCTGACTGGCAAAGGGGTTCAACCCGTCCGTATTAAGTACGTTGTAATAAAATGTGGCACATAGTACCTGCTTCAAAAAAAAAAAAAATCCGAAAATTAAGAATGTACATTTCAGAAAGCTCTAAGAGAGAGTACTTTCGAGAAGTGGTTGCGTTTGTAGGAGAAGGCGGGTCTGCGACTCTTAATCTTGCCTGCACAGCTTAATAACACTTAGATCTCAACATAGCCATACATCCTTATTAAATTAAAAACACTTCCTCAGCATTATAAAACTGGTAATATCATATTTTATATTTAATTTGCTACCAACGTAGCATATAATTAAAATTATATTTTCGAAATTCTAGGCTATTTGTAAAGTACTTTCTGGATTTCTCTAATTGAACAGATCAATGTAACCAATTGTTGTTTAGCTACCTAGCCTTGCTCGACATTAAGGACTACTTGTTCATTCCCCATCAGAAAACCATAAAGATTCTCATTTTGATTTTGACGCACAATTATTTCCTCTTCAATAATGAATATTGAAGAGGAATCTACTGACGGGCTTGGAATCATAAACCCAACTTCATCCTTATTAACGTGAGCCATGTTAAAATGCGAAATAGTGCTTTACTTTTGGTTGTAGGTGTCACATTTTGCATGGAGACTAAAAATTCAGTAGACATGTTAAAAGACCTATCCATAATACATAATGTAAACAGGTGAAGGCCGGACCTTAACTTTCCTTGACATTATAAAGGAAGAAATGACTCCACGAGTACGCCATGTACGTGAAACCAGCCATACTTACTACAATACACCCCTGATCGAATCAGGGACGACTTTTGAAGATATGGCTATCAATAATGATCAAGTATTCCAATGTTAGAAACCATTCACGACATTTAGCCATTATTTTCTGTCCTGTCTACATGAAAGCATTTATTTTACCTTGCTTCTATGAGTTGGATCAAACTATATCAAAAATATTCCAGTATTATTGATAAAAGAATTCACTACAACATTTACATGTTTTGGGCCTCTATTGAGGTCGTACTCATGACGCAGTTATAGAAAAATTTTCTACCCAGGAGATGACGAAAATGAGGTTCTTTTAAAATTGTATATATATATATATATATATATATATATATATATTGCTTGAATATTGACATAGTTATTTGTATCTCTGTTTTCGGCCTTCCGTTAAGCTCCCATTCCTACCATGTATGTGATTTTCAAGTTTCATTGATGCATTTCGTAACGGACGGGCACCTCTCCCAGTGAACAGTTTTCAAACGTCCTATACTGAATATAGACATGTTATTATATCACAACATATGACGGCTGACTTAAGTTTTAAAGGTTTGTTTCAATTGAGTTCTTATTATACACTTAGTTTAGGCAACCTCTGCATCATAAAAAATTTGTTAAACATTACTTCTTACTAAGAGACAGCATTCGTTTTGGATTTTGAGTCTCTGTCCAGACCATCCACTATTAAACAACCTCTGCAAGGGCCAACCGCTGCTCTTGCCATCTAGCTTCTTATTATGTTGGAGTGTCTGAAATAGAATATCCATTTTTTTTTTAATTTAAATTAATACCACAATGGATCCTTAAAAAAATGTAAACAAAAATAGCATTGTCTATTGTTAACTTAAGGGCACTTGGTGAACGAATGCCGTTTAACTTCAAGCTGTCAAGTCAATCTGATGCCTTGTCAAAAGAAGGTTTTCAAAGAAACAAGGACAAATAAGAAAACTGTTTAGGACAGAAGTTTGAACCAAAGTGAGGCATTTAAACCTGACATTTAAATTTTAAAGTGGACCTTTGTAAGGCTTCATGACCATTGTTAGCCCAGCTATTCCAAATGCTTTACAGCCTGTAAAGCCCTCCGCTTCAATAATGCCAAGTCCCCAAGAACAGCTAGGCCAGCCTTTCTCAAAACGAGGTCTATTGTCACGTGGGAGGTATTTTCTCAATGAAATTATTTATTTAAGAAACTCAGCTTGTCATTTATGATGTAATGTAGCCCAAAATATATTACAAAATATTTTAAATCAAATTGATCTAACTCCAGTCGTTCATACAAATTTGAGAAAAATAAATAAATGTAGTGTTGATGAATCCAGAGAACACAAACATTAAAGATTGTTCTATCCGTAAGTCAAAAAGATCTATTTATTTAATTTTCGTTATATATAATTTGAAGTGGAAATATGTATGGGTCAGTCCGAAAAGACCTCAATAATATGCTCACTTGAGCAAAACGATTTGTGCGTCCGTCACGCAGGGACTGCGTTTACTAAGCAGATTTCCCCATGCGCCACATATTTGCATTTATTTCAAAACTTAAAAGTTCAATGGGAACAATATTTGGTATTTAAGCTTCAAATGAAGCGCTTCTTAACATAATAGAATAATGTTAATATGAAATGAGTAGGAGTTGGAGGTTTGCTGAAGACCAAAAACTAAAAAATGAAAATATCTCAGTTAATAATGAAGAAATGTACAGTACAACATTTATAGAACATTACATTTGCAATAAGATTGGTTCTATACAATTTTTTGATCCGACGCATATTAACGGAGATATTAAGAATTTCAGAAATTCTCCCCCTCTAACCCCCCCCTCCCCCTGGTCCGATTTCAGCTGTTCACGAACTTCTTTATTTCTTTTTATATATCTTTTTAACGACCTTTCTTTTTGCATAAAACGATTATATATCAAGTTTGGTTACAATAAGACAAAAAGAGCGGTTACAGAGAAATATATATATAGTTTTGAACGGACCTCATTTTCGTCATCTCCTTTGTAGGATCGATGGACATTTGAAGAAAAATGTTGACAATCGCGTCACGAGTATGACCTCAATAGCTGATTTCCCTTAAGGGAAATCTGCTAAAAATGTTAATCCTCGTTTACAAGCACCAGTCTTGGTATAAGGCGAATGTTTGATTCCGTTACAGTAGTTATGGGTCAATGGACGGCAGAGCATGTTGCGTGCTTAATGAAAAATGTAGCTTCACAGTCTTGCTTGATGTAGTATGGCAAATCTCATCTCCATGCATAATGGAAGCCACTATCAGTGTTTTAACCCTCAAATTAATGAAGATTCTTACTAATGATTCACTATCGACTAGGTGGTAGGGCTGCCAAGTTTTTGTTGGTCACCTACGCATTGCAACAACATTCCTACTACTTTACTTCATTGTGATAAATCCGAAAATATCTAGCCAAAACAATTACTTCCCTTTATACATTTGCAGAATATTGTTTGGCACAAAAAATGAAAAATGAACACTTGTGAGACAGACGCCGCTCACATTCTCTATTGTTACTCATTAAATAGTCTGTATAAAATGAAAGAGGTTTATAAACTTGTGATTTTAATCAACGGATTAATATATTGGCCTAGCTTCAGTGCTTTCTGTTACTCAGTATATTCTCGAACTCAATTTATTGGAGTAGAGCCAAAATGAAAGTGATGGGATATGCCATCTAGAAATAGAACCCCGTGTTATCAGGTTGTCATCAGTGATTAAAGACTATGCTTTTCTTCCATACTCATCATTATTACATTCACGGGTTTCTCTATTTTTCATGGAAGTTATTATGAATCTGTTTACATGCCAAAATTGTTTATCCATACATAATCCGCTTTATTTAAGGTTATGTTTTAGACATTTTCTTCAATAGAGTATTAATTGGGATGGATTATTTATCATTTGATTGAAAAAATGGTGACATTTTTAGTTAGTTCACTTAGGCGACTGTAATCATCAGTTATGCAAATTAAACAGCCGAAATAAATAGTTAATAATGTTCAAAAAATGTGAATTTTGACAAATAATAATTTTGAAAATCTAAAACAATTTGTGTTGCAACAACTGTTTCAAGCCTTCTTTCAATGACGCGATGACTTAGGGAGAATTAGTCCTAGCCGGAGGGGATTAAAATGCTCTGATTACGTTTTTTGAGTAAAATCTGCTTAGTTAGCTCAGTCTCTACGGGCGGGGACTTTTCTTCATTATTTAGGCAAGAACAGTGGATATTTGGAGGAGTATCTCAAAAATGTAGTCACAAGGGCAACCTCAGTTGTAGTTTTCCCTTAAGAGAATTTGAAAAATACAGATTTATGTGGTTAAACTGTTGTAAATTAAAGAATAATGTGTTAAAGAATTATAGAATTTATTTTCAACACATTTCGCAAATGTGAGGTATACATTCTTGTCGAAGCTGACATTTTTTGCATCCTTTAAAAATATTATTTCTTATTTCATGTAGTGTAACTTTATTTCCTGTTGAGTTTTTGTTTCATATTCAATTACACATTAGTACTTTTTTGCTTTTAGATCTAATCTTTTCCCCTTAAGTTATTATTCAATTTGTTTTCTTGTTACTGTTGTTGAGATGTTTTGTTATTTTCGTTTATGTATTATATATTTATTATTGTTGTTGATTTGTTTTGTTGATGCTTTTTGTATTTTGCCATTATTGTTAATGTTTTTATTTATTGATGTTCATGTTTATTATTTTTTCTCTTTTGTTATCTGAGCAATATCGCCACGTATAATAAATGATTATTTCCTCTAAATACCTGCATGGTTTTAGAGTGAATTTAGGCTATCACACGTGTCAACCCTTAGGTCTCTAGAAACTGGAATCAATTTCTTACCGTTATTTGCCTGATGTCTCTATTAGAACATTGCTTGCATGATGAATGCCTACTGTTCATGCTGTGGGTGCATATGAGCCCAAAAGATACATTTCTAAAAATCGTTTTTGCTGTTTTAGTCTTTAAGCTTTATAACAATTTGCCATAGGCTTTTGAAAAGATGTTAGAATGCGCTTTGTAATCCTATTTAGTAACGTAAATGGAATTCTAGATATCTTACTCACTTGATCGACATTGAATTGAACACCAATGAAATCCAGTAAACCGTCCAGGCCTTTCAAAAAGTGTCGAACCAATTTGTGGGGCAGTGTAAACTCTGTACCAGCCGACGGGAGCGTGTTAGGGCTTCCCAAAGGATTATTTGTTGGCTTGAACGTGTTCAACTCGAGCACTCTTCCAATGTGGCGGCCAGATGCCCTCATTTGCGCACAGCTGAATAAACCTTTCCTGTTTGGATTGTATGGCCTGATAAAGTACGTAAACCCACTGTTGGAATTACATGATAATCCCTTAAGACGCCCCTACAAAACCAGCTTTCCCTTCCTACCTCCATAAGCTGCGGTAACACAAGAAATATCTCATACATTCCAAATGTCGGGTTGTAGATAGAGTTCTCAATGAATTACAAATTACTTTTTTTTATAATGAGCCAATTAGAGGACGATATATCGACATGCAAATTATTCCTTTAATTTGTTAAATTGTAATATGTTGTTAAAAGGGTATTTAATTATGAAAACATTAAAATTCCTTAGTAAATATATGATTACAAAATTAATTACGTATAATGTAGATATTCTCATTGTGGGTGGCTCGTGGAGGCTCCATTTGATGACCAGGGTAAAAATAAACATCATTTCCTCCACTAGAGTTTTTATTTAGCATACTAGCTCATTTCCCTTAAGAGGAATGAGGAGCTATTTAGCACGACGACTAATATATATAGCTCTAGCAGTCGCAATTTTTGTTTGATCGAAACTAGATATATAAGCGTTTCATATAAAACTAAAAATTTAGCTCATTAACGACTGAAATCGAACAGATAGCAGGGGAAATCGAAATATCTACACTAGTAGGAGTCGGATCTAGAATTTATATACAACCTCTACTTAGTTGTAAATTTAATTTAAGCACACATTACTTCAATTGTCCATCGGTCCTACCCACGAGATGACGAAAATTAGGTCTGTCCAAACATTATATGTGCGCGCGCACGCTTGTGTATGTGTGTGTTTTATATGTGTATGTATATATATATATATATATATATATATATATATATATATATATATATATATATGTCTGTATGTATATATGTCTGTTAATGCTCTAGCGGTCGCATTTTTTTTTCTTAGCGTTACCAAACTCGTTATTTAAACGATTTATGTTAAACTTAAGATAAAGTTCATTAATGGCTAAAATCCGACAAATAGTAAGGGGGGTATAGGGGGAATTTAGAAAATTCTTAATATCGAACATAACGGATTATTATGCGTCTTATATAATTATTGTATATTTTCAATCATCTTATTGCACATGTGATATTGTTAAGTTTTTTCTTTTTTATTACTAGCCTATTAACCGCGATATTTGCATTTTTTAGTTTTCGGCCTTGAGTAAACCCGCATTCCTACTAATGTCATATTTACAATAAGCTGTTATATTATGAATCACTTTATGTGAAGCCTAAATACCAAATATTGTTCTCATTGAACTTTACGTTTTAAGATAAATGCAAATACGTGATGCACGTGGGAAAGTCCTTAGTTAACGCAGCACCTTTGTGACTTTTTTATAAACGTTGTTCTCTATCATGAATAATGTTGTTCCTTTTTTATAACATTTTCCCGTTAAGAATTTATTAAACAATTGTGTGACAAAGACTTATTCTGATAAAAATAATGTATGTTTGTTATTAAGCATCAAATATATTTTTTACCAATTGCTTTATTTTGTCTGTTTTAAAATGGTGTTTAATTAGTGTGTTTGGCTGGCATTACGGATGACTCTTCTTAAACTGTCATTACTAAACCCTCTTCAAATATTACATACTATGCTACCATAAAAAAATTATCTGATTATCAAATTAATCCCACTCCCTTAATCCAGTCTACGTTTGAATGTGAAAACGTTCCCATCATTTTTAGTGACTCTTTCCTTCAACCATGGTGTTTTCAAAGCTGATATCAATTTTTGATTTGGATCTGATACGATTTCTTTTGTTACGTATGGGGTTTGGACAAAAGCATTATAATGGTAAATTTGTATTGTATATTTCTAAAAAAACTCTTGAAGCTTCTTATTTTCCAATAGATTTTGTTTTTGTTTATGAAAATAATTCACTTTAATAGTATTTATCATTATTCTACTTCGACCTAGAGGGTCATTAGTAGACAAAAAATAGTTGCATTATTTTAAACACGCTAAAAGTTCTAGAAACAAATTTTGAACTGCACTCTTCTTTTTTCAAAATTTTGTGCAGCGGTTGTCGAGGTTGTTCATTTTTCTGACATTCTCGTACGAAGGGCAGTGCAAATATTCCACTGTGCAACTTGGCATGCAGGATAAAAAAAGAAAATGCTGTTTTAATTTTTGCAGTTTCTCGCCTTCGGCAATCACCCACCAGTTGTCTTAGGTCTCTTAGAATCATTACATGACAACATCTCAGTATTGTTCCACTATTACGTCTTATGATATTAGGGAAAACCTATGAATATGTTTTTGGCTTCTCTAAATTATTAATAGTTTAGGACTCTGTAATCATATCTCTACCAAAACTATATACAACGGTTCGGGGTACACTGAAGATGACCATCGTATTTGATAGCTGTTGAAATGCAGCCTATTTTCTTCCACTCTTAGCAACCATGATTAACTTGCAATCGTTAATAAATAAATATTTCTTCTGCAGCTTCTGCCGTATTGTTAGCCAAACTAAATAATCATATATAAACCAACTTTAGACACTAATATAAGTTAACCTTTGCCTAACTTTTAGTCCTTTAATAACGAGAGGGATACTCGTATATTTTCATGTGCTTTAATAGCATGTTGATAAAATAATAATTGTTAAATGCTATTTATTAACGTCCACTTTGTTACACTACAGGTTACCTTCCTTTTCTAGCCAGGGTGGGACTCATGATTTTATTTAAGGAATTCGTCCTAAATTCCTACTGCCCAAGTGAGAATCGAACTCTTGTTTTACCAAGTGAGATTATGACCAACGTAATAATTCACATGGCTTACTTGCAGTGCTAAGGCATAAATACCAAGGGATTTTATTGAAACTGGGTTTGGTGGGCAGGGTATTCCATATTGCCGCTAAAAGCCTCTCAAATTAATTGAAAAGGATCACTTTAAATTTATTGGCATGAAGCAATGTGGTGAACTCACGAACCAAACTGCCCTCCAGAAATATGTAACTGGATATTTTCACCAATAATAAGCAAAATAAATCAACTGATATCATTGATGTGTCTTTACCGAATAACGAGAGTGTTCCAAAAGTAATTGCTCTGCTCTAAAATGGAGGAAAACACCAACAAGACTTAGCTGTGGAATTGAAAGATAAATTGGAATCAATCAGAGTTACTGCCATTATCGTATCAACAAGTAGACTTGTGTCGAAGAAGAATACTGTTGCGAAAATTAAATACAGGAAGAACAGAGATAGCCGCGTATTTGGGAGGTGCAAGGAACATGAAAGGAGCGACCGATGAAGATTAGTGGCGCCGGCAGCATCTAATTAGGGCCGCGTATGTTCCAGGAAAGTGTCTAGCCTCTTCTGGCCATTCTGATTGATGTTTACCGACAGGCTATATAGGGACCCTGACAGTGCCCAAGTTTGAGTTGGTGCTCAGCGGTCTTCGAGTGATGTTTGGCGCTACATTGCGGTAAGTGCTTTTATGCGGAGAACAGTGTCGTGGGGTTACTCTGTAAGTAGCATTATAGTGCCTTGTTTAAGACAGTGCAGTGCTGTCTTTTTATGTGAAATTTAGTGACCGTGAGCGAATTATTGGACTGTGTAATCTGAAGAACAGTGACGATATCAGTGCTTACTGTGAGTATTAATTAAGAATAATTAACCATGTGTATTGTTTATTGTTAAATATATTGTGCAGTGGTAAAACTGTGAAACTTGTGTGTGTTTAATTTTGCAATACAAAAGAACTCTTATAAACAACGTTTATTACTGGTTTTGTAATACAACGTAACAATACTTCCAAAGGACTAAATATTAAATATACTGGAGAATATAATTTTACAATATTTTATAATTTTTATCGCAACAATGTTTACAATCAGGGAAAATTCCTGAATGAAGTAATCCTTTTCACCGATGGGATTTATCCCGGTAAAAAGATTTCTAGTAGGTTTCGAGTAAACCGAGTATCCACCTGTCCCTCCACTCAATAGTTATAATAATCCGGTTACGCTCTTTAACTGTTCTGGTACTAGGGCGTAATTGTTTAAATCCACCCCTTATCTTGAACCCTATTGACTTACGTAAAACCTAAAGGAGGATGGGCTTGCTCATAACTTCCCTTTCCAGCCGATAAGTGGCTGGGGAGGAAGACGCCATTTTGGAAACCGATAACACCACACTTCCTCCTTTTGCTGTCGATGGAAACCACCGCTCCGATCTCTTATTAGAAAGAGCTGATTCTTGTTAGGCTCAACTTTTCCTCCACCCTTGTGGTTTTCGTTACGTGCGGAAGTGTCTAACGTGGAAACGGATGATTTCATTTTCTCTATACTTTTGATGGTTGATTACTTGTATTTATAAGATAAACTTTACGCTCCTGCTATGCTTGTTAAATCTTATTTATTGATGTTAATCACCACGGTTAATCTGGCCGGGTTATCTGATCGTTTCTTTCACCCAGTTATATATATGGTGGGACTTAAGACTTTAATTAGTGAGATCATCTCTTAAGTCTTATTTCCCTCGTTAGAATCAAAACCCCGACACAAGAATTAATTTTCTAAAATCTTAAATCACGTGCCTGACCTGAACTGACCCTTAGCATATGCCATATATGGAATCAGTCTTTTCATTCCTGTTATATCCTAAAATTTCTGTTCACAAATTTTCGCCATTGTAGACACAAATGGGCGCTAATTTTAATATTAATCTATTGTCATCTATCCTAGCCTGTGAACCTTATACGAAATGTAAACACGGAAAACCCTGTTTTAAATTTATTTGCCCTATCATTTTACTGGGCATTTATGGTTTTTCTGATAGTCCCTGAGTATATATTACTCATGGTTTTATCTAAGCTTTCATAACTATTAACTTGTTTTTTATTTATGTATGTATATATATACATACATATATACATATATGTATATCTTCTGACAAGAGGTATTTGATCTGATGTGGTATTGGTCTTATATTAAACAAAAATGTATTTTCAAATTAGCTATATTTAGATTTTACACGCTAGTGAACCACATTAATCGCTCTATCATTAAATGTTGTAAAGGCTCCTAACCAGTCGATTTCCCGTAAAGAAAGTACATTTGATAAATACAATTACGTACGTATAAACATTTCCACATGTATATATATTTAAAGACAAATTATCAATGTTCATATTTACGGGGTAAACCAAATGGAAAGGAAATCCTTTCAATCATAAATAGGGGATGTTAGCATCAAGTACTATTTAATGTAAACTCTGGTTTGTCTGAAGTTCTTCAGGAATAAATTTTGAAGGCTGACATCAAAATGGAAATCTTTTTTGTGTGTCCGCGCCCTTCCGCTTATACATAGGGTATTTGAGAATTCCTTTTAGCAGATTTGTCTTAAGTGAAATCAGCTATTCAGGTCGTAGTCATGACGAGATATTAGAAGCTCTTCTTTTTCGCAATTATTCCTTTTTCGTTACAAAACTCGGTATATAAGAGTTTCATGCAAAACTAAAGATCAAGTTCGTTAACGGAAGAATTCAGATAGGGGGAGGGAGTGGGTTTAGAGGGGGAGAATTATGAAAATTCGAAATATCTCAGTAACTATACGTCGGATCGAATGGCATATAACCAATCTTATTGTAAATTAAATTTACTATAAATATTGTAGACACATTTATTCTCTATCTTGAGTATTAACTAAGATATTTGCATTTTTCACATTTCAGCCTTCAGCAAACCCCCACTTCTACTCACGCCACATAAACAATAATGTTATATAGTAAACCACTTCATTTGAAGCTGAAATATTGTTTTCAAGAGACCTTTATTATGCAAGATACTTGTAAATATATGTTCTGTTTACCCCCCCCCCCCCCCCGGTCTTCCAAGTTCTTGGACTACTAAAATTTGAGTGATTGAGATAAAAATTATTCTGATTCATTATACGTTACAGTACTATATACAGTAAATAGTTGTCAATAAAACAAATATGTTATATTTAGATGTATTTCAGCAATGGTAGTTATTCAATTAATATTCACAGTGGTTATGTGTTACCAGTATGTAGATTTATCTATTACAAAACTTCAAGAGCGAAATCTGGAGCCCCTTCGTGGCGGACGTTTTATAATTAAGAAAATGTCTGCACAGAATTGAAATGTTATTTAGTACTTATTTAGGATGATGAAATTAGTTAGTTTGGATGAGAAATATTTATTTCTTTATGTCTTAGAAGACTTCATTTTAATACGTAAATTTGCACTTTTTACTTAAGGAGTATTACAAGAGAATGAAGTGCATTTATGGTTTGTGGTGAAAAGGATTGAATTATTTATGGCTGAGATTTTAACAGCCAGGAACCTATTTTTATTTCAACCTGTTTTGAGGTATGTACTTATAGTTACGCGTTGCTTGATCCTGAGACCTGCCTTTCACCATTGAATCACTGGATCACGATTGCAGGCTCCTGATGCGGTTTGATTGTCGTGCCCTAATTATTATCATTATCCACTAATAATCCCCCATATCTAATTAAGCTATTTGGTGGTAGCTATGTGACTGGATATTGGACTACAAAAGGATCATTTAGCTCCTCTATTAATGGTAAATGGTGTCATATACTTGTAAATTAGTTGCGGAGCTCTTCAAATTAATAAGTAAATAGGAAATTAAAACTATCACTGTAGCGTCTATCGTTTCCATCTTTTCTAGGAATATTTGTGATACGTGCATATTTTGTTTTAGCAGATTTCCCTTAATAGAAATCAGCTATTGAGGTCGTATTTCTGACGGGATTTTCGAAATTTTTCTTCAAATGTCCATCGATCCTACCCAGTAGATGACGAAAATGAGGCCCGTTCAAAATTGTGTGTGTGTGTGTGTGTGTGTGTGTGTGTGTGTGTGTGTGTGTGTGTGTGTGTGTGTGTGTGTGTGTGTGTATATATATATATATATATATATATATATATATATATATATATATAGATCTATCTATATATTTGTCTGTTACCGCTCTAGAGGGCGCAGTTTTTGTCTTCCAAACTTGATATTTAATCGTTTCTATAAAAAGAAAGATCAAGTTCGTTAACGGATGAAATCGGACCAGGGTGAAGGGGGGTTTAGAGGGGGAGAATTTCGAAAATTCTTAAATCTCCGTTATTATGCGTTGTATCGAATAATTACCCAATCTTATTATAAATGTAATGTTCTATGAATGTTGTCATGTACATTTTTTCACTACCTTGAATATTAACCGAGATATTTGCATTTTTTAGTTTTTGGTCTCTAGTTAACTCCCACTCCTGCTCATCTTATATTAACAATTTGCTATTATGTTATGAAGCCCTTTTTTTGTTACCTAAATACCAAATATTGATCTCATTGGACGTTTAGAGATAAATGAAAATATGTAACCTACGTGGGAAATCTGCTTAGTTAATGCAGCCCCTTGGTGACAGACGTTTTTGTTATTTTGGGAAATTGGTTTCTTTTTTTCAATTTTTTCTGGCAGTTATTTTTTAGAAGATATCGTTATTAATACTGTTAAGGTCTTCGGGTATAGACCGTGTCTGCATTTTTGTTGCCAACGTTTCGCTATACATGCTTCTAGCTTCCTGAAGAGTCTATCTCTGAGATTGAAGAGTGTGTGTTCATGCCAGGTATATATGTAAGACTTATCCGGTTTCCTTGGGCGGAGTCTTCCCTTCCAGGTGTCTACGGATACTTCTTCCGGTGGCCGTTCGCCGGCTATACCGTCGTTTTTGTTTCTTGTCTGTGGTCTATGTGGAATGTCGGGCTTCCAGAGTTCGCTGAGTCTGTATCCAATCTCTCTGTTGATGTTATATGAACATTTCGCTATTTCTGTGGCTTCTCGAACAAGTCTTTCTTGGTATCAGTCTACCTTTGCCAGCACATTAACTTCATCGAATTTGATGTTGTGGTTAGTTTCCCAGAAGTGTTCTGCTATTGCTGATTCTTCTGTCCGAAACTTTAATTACTTTCCAAAAGTTCCAACATTGCAGTCGCTCCTGGAATAATCCCTACGACAAAATCATTGTGGGCATTGAATGTGCCATACGCCATCTGGTTTCACGCATACTACGCCAAGCCAAACCACCTAAACGAAATATTAAAAAAGAGGAACTCCATGCGTTGAAGGAAATAAAACAACAAGAAGACGTACTAGTCCTGCCAGCCGACAAAGGAAATGCAACCGTTGTTAGAAAGAAATAAACAAGGCAGTGAAAGCCACTTCTACGATCAAGAAAGAAGTATACAATCGTTTGCTCAAGTCCGACCCAGTTCCACCCAGACTTTACGGATTACCCAAAATACACAAGGGGAATGTTCCTATGAGGCCAATAGTCAATTCGATTGGGTCTGCATGCTACGGGATCTCAAAGTATATTTCGAAGAAAATACAACCAAGTATTGGCCTGACCCCGCACCACATCAAGGATTCATCAGACTTCGTGAGGAAATTAAAAGATATTAAGATCGATGAAAACGATCGTCTCGCAAATTTTGACGTTAAGTCACTTTTTACGAGAATTCCCATTCAAGAAACGTTAAATATCATGAAGGGATTCTTAACGGAAAAAGAAGCCCAGCTGGCCTACAATCAACATATTTTTTATTCAACGGCAATTTCTACCAACAAATGGGAGGAGCCAGCATGGGGTCGTCATTAAGTCCATATGCAGCCGATGCTTACATGGAGAAATTTGAAAAGATGGCACTGGAAACAGCAAGACTAAAACCGAAAACATGGTTCAGATATGATAAGTTCATCATATGGCCACATGGAGAGGAGTCCTTAGAAGAACTTCTGGAGCGTCTTAACTCAACACACCCCAACATTGAGTTCACGATGGAGATCGAGCAAGATAGAAAGATACCATTTCTGGATGTTCTGGTGGAAAGGAAACCAAACGGACAGCTGGGGCGATTTACAGAAAACCAACAGATAACTACACGCTGGATCTCATCACCATCCAGCACAGAAGAATGGGATAATTCGCACTTTGGTCACTAGAGCTGAGAGAATATCAGAGCCACAGAACCTCTCAAAGGAAAAAAGACACCTGATGACTGCTCTGTTAAAGAATGGCTACGGGGAAGAAGAAATTAGAAATCAATTTAAAAAGAAAAGAAGACAAAATCAATTCCGTAATATCTTTTGTTAAAGGTACAACAGAGAAGATATCAAGGATACTCAAGAAGCAGGGAATAGAAACAGCGTTTGGCACTGACAGGAAAATAGCACACACGTTACCCAGCTGCAGAGATCAACTCCAGACTAAAATCCCAGGAATATACAGCATACCCTGTTCTTGCGGCTTGGAATATATTGGCCAGACCGACAGATTGATAAACACCAGGGTCACCGAGCATATCAAGAGTTTAAAAAGTTTCCGACAGAAGAATCAGCAATAGCAGAACACTTCTGGGAAACTAACCACAACATCAAATTCGATGAAGTTAAGGTGCTGGCAATGGTGGACCGATACCAAGACTTGTTCGAGAAGCCATAGAAATAGCGAAATGCCCATATAACATCAACAGAGAGGATGGATACAGACTCAGCAAACTCTGGAAGCCCGTCATTCCACAGAGACCACAGACAAGAAACAAAAACGACGGTATAGCCGGTGAACGACCACCGGAAGAAGTATCCGTAGACACCTGGAAGGGAAGACTCCGCCCAAGGAAACCGGATAAGACTTACATATATACCTGGCATGAACACACACTTTTCAGTCTCAGAGATAGCCCTGAGGAAGCTAGAAGCATGTATAGCGAAACGTTGGCAACAAAAATGCAGACACGGTCAATACCCGAAGACCTTAACAGTATTAATTATCAGGACCGTGGAAGTCTACGAGTATATAAGAAATCGTTAATTCGTTATTATCCTAATCTTAATAACTACCGCCTAGAACAAGTCGTTGTGCACTATAACTTTAAAGAGTTCAGTGGCTTTCTACATTAAATAATAATAGTGTCTTTTGCATACTTTTGCTAAACTATATTATTACTTATCTCCAAACATTTTTTTAGAAACTGAATGTGGCTGAGTATTCTTGTATTCTCACTTTTCTATTTTTACTAGAATGCCTTGTTTAGTTTTATATCCGTTGTGCACGTACTCCAAATAAATTATTATGAATTTCTTTTCATATAACTGTGAAATTGCTGAATCGTTAACAGTGATTCACAGGAAATGGCCTCTGATAGCCTTTGTCACTATCAGTGAGGTCCAGCTGCTGCGGTGCACATTCAATGCCAATGTTAAAACCACAAGCATTTTTTAAGTTTTATTTTTTATTAAAAAAAAAGTCCGTCACGCATGGGCTGAGTTAACTAAGCAGATTTCCCACGTATAGTTTCACAATAGATAAATCTATATACTGGTAATAGTCAATACCACCGTGAATATAAAGTGAATAATTACAAACGGTAATGGAAATCTTTGTCAGTTTTAATAACCTTCCTACGGAAAGCGCCTGAATTGTAAATAAACGGGCTACTAACCTCTCACCGGAAACAATAACAATTACTGAAATGTATCAAAATATACTATATTAATTTTATTGAAAACTATTTACTATTTTTAGTAGTTCCATTTATAATGAATCAGAATTATGTTTATACAATAAATTTTAGTAGTCCAAAGAAGGGGGGTCTCCAGATCATATTTACATGTATCTCGTATAATAAAGGTCTTTTGAAAACAATGTTTGGTATTTGAGCTTCGAATAAAGTGGTTTATTATAAGTTTATTAGTGTATTGTTTATGTGACATTAGTAGGAGATTTGGTTTGTGCCCCACATCGATGGTGATTGGCAAGATCTCTATTAAGGGGTAGTTAGAATAATATATTTATTCCTTCATGTACACCTTCGTGTTGAAAACTGAAAAAAAAAAAAAAATATCTCTCTCATTAATCCAGAGAGTGAAAAAATGTACATAACAACATTTATAGACTATTACAATACAATTGGTTCTATACAATTTTTCGATCCAACTCATAATAACGGAGATGTTTCGAATTTTCGAAATTCCTCCCGCTAAACCCTCACGCCCACTGTTCTATTTCAGCCATTAACGAACTTGATCTTTCTTTGTATATAAAACGTTTAAATATTGAATTTGGTAACAATCAAACAAAAATTACGATAGCTAGAGGGTTAATGTTTTATATACACTCAACCGCAAAAAAAACCGGACACCTCATATTTGTCGTATTAAAAGCTAACATTCAGCAATGTGTTTCTTTATGTGGGTATTCTTGTTATTACAGAGAATGTAGAGTTCCATTGAACTGTTCCCTTCAGGATTAGTGAACAATAAGATAAAACTCAGATTAGATTTATTTGTCGTGAAGTTGATATATTCTAAACTGTAAGTAGTTTTTCGCACATTTAAACATTTTTAATTATTAACCAAGCATTTTCTTTAATTAATGTTTTATTTCTATTTCGGCCCAGAATAATGGGTCTTTCAAACTTAGATGGAAGGCCGGAGCATACGTTACATTGCCGAAACGCTTGGGTTAGCGAAGTCTACCATTCACTGTAATAAAAATGAAGAATAGTTTTGTTTTTTTTTTTTTTTTAAATGTGTTAATTTATATATTTTTTTTTTATTTTGTATTTTTGTAAATATTATTTGTTGTATTTTTTTGTAAATAATCAATAAAAATTATTCACTTTTGGCAGATTTTGTTTAAATAACGTATAAATTAACCAATTATTTTAATTAAAAAGATTAATATACATATATATTAAGTATTTAACAAAATTATAAGACTAAATCTAAGTGTCCGGTTTTTTTTGCGGTTGAGTTTATATAAAGTTTTGAACGGGCCTCATTCTCATCATCTCCTGGGTAGGGATCCATGGACATTTCGAAAATCGGGTCATAAGTACGACCTCAATAGCTGATTTCCCTTAAGAGAAATCTGTTAAAAGTTAGTAGTGAAATGTAACTATCCAGCATGTTTAATTAATTTTTAGCAGATTTCCCTTATTTTTGTAAGGAGGAATTATTAAGTAATTTCATTTCAGTTTGAGAGCTCAGGACGAAGTGTCAGAATCAATTACCCTCGATTCTGAAGTTTGTATTCGGTATTGACAGTAAGTTCCCGACTTGGGGCGTGAGGTGCCATTATAGTGATACTACCATTTATTTGGCCTATGTTTGTGCTGGCTAGCTAGGCCCTTGTCGACGGGAGCGGGAGGCTGTGTGAGTAAACATTCCCCACCCGGCGGAGTCAGCTGATATTGATCACGTGACTATTTGGGGTGGGAGCCGGCGGGCGGCCAGTCTCCTCAGGAGAAGCCGCTAGCTTGGTTGTCTGTGCCGCTCCTCCCGTGCTCTCGCGTCTCCACGTACAGC
Source organism: Riptortus pedestris (assembly GCA_019009955.1). Lineage (NCBI taxonomy): Eukaryota > Metazoa > Arthropoda > Insecta > Hemiptera > Alydidae > Riptortus > Riptortus pedestris. Next base: position 114,361,696 of record CM032232.1, read on the forward strand.
CTACCTTAGGTCGGCCCACCTGGAGAATAAAGGTCAGACTCTCACATATATTATTTTACACTTATCTTGTAGTAAATAGAATTTAGACGAGTATACTGTTTTCATTTTCTTATGTAGAAATTAGAAACTTCTTCCTATATTTAAGTTTTTATTTCTGTCAGTTTTTTATTTTATTATTGCATGTAGGAAAATTAAATCAGTATTCTGATCTACTTTAATAGTGTTGTCAACAGCAATAGGAAGACTATGAGCTAATGACTTATTATGTCGTTGAAAATACTGTTTTCAATCATGTATAGAAATTCCTTTCCTTTATTACACAGGGTGAAGCTGAGGGAACTCATGTTTTCACTATTGAAGGACTGGGATCCGATTTGATAAAAATAATAAAAATAAACATTAAGTGATAGATATTTTATTGCAGTTTTGAAATGTACATACTTTTTGAGATGACTTCCTTCTTGCTGGATACAAATTTGGATCATCTCCCGAAAGCTACGTACGGCTCTCTCCGACATTTCATTCGGCACGGCTTCAATTTCCTGACGAACGGAGTTCTTCAGGTCATCGATTGTGCGAGGATTGTTCGTGTGGACTTTTGATTTTAAACATCCCCCACAAAAAGAAGTGGAACATCGAAAATAGGATGAGCGAGGGGGGCAGTAAACACCACCATATCTCGCAATAACATGTCCGGGGAACATTTGTGGAACCACATCCATGGATGCTCTCGCCTCCACTGTCCTTATTGGCTTCAAGCATTACAACATGTATACACGGCGAGAATTTCGTGCAAACCTTTACTCTTTGACGTTTCCCGTAATGTTGTCCCGGCATTCTGATACAATACTTAATTTGCATTTCTAAAAGTTTACCCTGGAAATAAAAGCCGAATGACATGACGACATCAACTCTACAGTAACCATTTGGTCTCTCCGGTTATGGAACTCTTGGTGAGGAAGCCTCATAAATAAACGAAAATAAATTTTCTCATCCAAAATCTACTGCCAAGCGTCTATTGAAAAGTAAACAATGTCCACTTTGAACACACACACCTTAATTTTTTTATTAACACAAAAACACTGTGGTAAACGAGTTTATAGTGAATACATTTATTATTTTTTCATCATAAATAATTTTAATAAACAAATCGACCACCTAACACATAACTCTCATTGAATAATATGTTTGTATAAGCCTTTAGTCTTCAGAGCTCCGATTATCTACACAGCAATTCAAAATAATTCCCACAGTATACAACCCTGGAAAGGAAGGAAGCAGAATGCGCAGGATCCATGTTTTCAGAAAAGTCAGAATTTTTTTTAACTTTTGGCTACGTCATTAGTAAATGATTGTCTTTTTGGGGAAATACAAATGACATTCTATTACCAAAAAATAACAAAATTTTCTAATAAAATAATGTTATACAGTAATAAGCTCACTTTATTCTAATCCAGGAAGTTGCGGGTACTGCTGTCACTCCGTTGACAGTGCAGATGGTAATTTACTACCGTAATGTTGTTACAATTATCAAAAGTCTGTCACGCAGGGGCTACGTTATTAACGAAATTGACCTTTATTTTTACATAAAAGGTTTGAATATCGAGTTTGGTAACGATCAAACAAAAATTGCGACCGCTAGAGCGTTAAAAGACAAACACACACACACACACACACACACACACACAAATAATTTCTAACGGACTTTATTTTCTATATCTCCTGAGTAGGATCGATAAACATTTGAGGAAAGTTTTTGAAAATCTCGTCAAGAGTCTTAGAGGAAATCTCCTAAAAATGTATTAATTTATTTGATCAAACATACAATAGTTATCTATAGGCTTAACCATCCAATAAGCAATAGGATCTGCCGTATAACGTAACGTTTGACGAATGATATGCAGCTGCCTTCTTCAGGAGAGTGATACTATGTATTAATCTGGATGTACCAAGTTGATCTGGTTTCCTTCACATTGCGTTATTAATTCTAGAGCCAGTGACTTAAGTTTATTTCTATGCCCTACTGTGAACGTTCAGCCTATTGGTATTTAGGCTTGGGTTTGGTATGCCATCTGGTCACGGTGCCTCAGTATGGAATTCGTGCCGAAACCCGAGTTCGAGAAGATGGAACTAATCGCCAGGTAGGAGAAATTCTAGTCAATTCGCTCCTAACAGCTGCACTCAATGGTTTACATGGCAACTGAGCCAGATATTTTATTTGTTATCATGATATATTGAATTGACAGTAAGTCATTAATATGTATATTTTGCTTTATTAGCCATGCCCGAATAATAAATGAAATGAATATGATGTTCAGAGCTTTGTTTTTAGAAGTTTTCTCTGTCATTTTTATTTGTTTCTCTCTGCGTAGTCCATTTTTTTGAGTCTCTAAAATTGCTTTCCACTCCCTACAATATGCCCCAATATTTCAATTTTACCATTAAGGCTGCTGTTGCTGCATCCATTATGCCATTAGGGGTATAAATCCCCGAACAACGCCTGCATTTCCCTGATTGCGGGTTGTTCAGTTTAATCTCTGATGAATCGTTCCATTTCTCGAAGCAGTTTTTCAATCATTTCGTCGTTTTATAAACAAGAGCTCGTCAATTCTAAATCAACTTTCCGCTTTTTATCTCAACATTTAATCGACTTTGGGTTACCCCGTCCCGGAAAGGAAACGTCCTCAACGAATTTCCTACCTTTCAATATTTAAAAATTCAGGAAGATATTCCATAATATTAGAATAACTTCCTTAATTTTAGTTTTAGGTAATTGATTTTCTTTTTAAGAAGAAGAAGAAGAAGAACTAATTTATGTGCCATTTTCTAACCATATCGACCTATTTTAATTGGAGGCGTAAGGTAGTTCAAAATTCTAAATCGTAAAATATACCAACAATTCTAAATTTAAATCCCCTTTCCATCATTGTAGCTATATAGTGACTACTAATCGTTTTACTGTAGTTTTTATAAACAAGCACGTTGTGGGTTATGTGTTCCACCAATGAAAGTTAGTGGGTTGTCGCCTTAAACATACCACCATAAAGTTTTAATTGTCAGTTAGGGCCTTTATTATAGACCTCGTTTGACATTTACTATTTCCAGTTCCGCTTTATAATTAAACGATGATTCATTGTTTTCCTTTTGTCTTCCGATCCCTATAAATCCTACTTTGCCTTTTGTAAACTTTAGTGGAACAGATGTTGGCTTGTATTCAAGCCCTCTTTGTGATGAGCTGTCCAAATGTTTTGGCCGAGTTGGCTCATAGTTTAAAGTTGACAAATAGCTGTCCCGTTTCGCTGCAAATTCCCCCAACACTATAAACACGAATATACACGTCCCCTAAAACTCTTTTCTCCGGGTGCCATGTATCAAAGATGTGGGTGTTAGACGTCAGGGAAATAGTTTCGTCACTAGTCTAAGAAGTCAAGATCCTAAGTTTATTTTTTTCATACATTTGGTGTTTGGGAGGTTATGTTGTTTACTGGGAGGATTGCCAGCGATTTCTGGAGATGTAAGATCCCAATTTGCATTAAAACTATGTAGTATCGCATCAATGTAGCCTGTAAATAAAAATTTAGTCCGGGAAGTATGGAGTGCAAATGCGAATAAAAATAATTATTGATTGCTATTACTTTCTAAATTGTATCATAACCTTTTTTAAAATGTTAAATTTTAAAAATGCTAGTCCTTGTCATATTAGTGTATTATCAAAATCAATAAAAAAAAATTAGATCCAAAAGTATCATTGGAATTCGTCGATAAGAGGTTGTAGTTGGCAGTCCGTGACATTATTTTTACACAGTCCGAATAACCGTCAGAATCAAATTTTGTCTTGTATCTTTATATTTAAATTAAAAATATTTCTCCTTTGTAAAAGGCATAAAACGAGCAATGTCTTGATATAATAGAGACATTATGTATACAAAACTTGGTATAATCGTAATAAAGTGTTAGTTCATATAAACTCAGTACCTGGCCAAAATTAACCAAAATATTTTTTGCACAATAAACTATTATGCTGAAATAGCTGTGAGGTTTTTAAAAAATAGTTCGCTGATACCGATGGAAAAAGACAAGATAATGCTTGTCAGTTCTATTTATTTAAGTAATTTAGGAATTTAAAAATTTATAGAAACTTATTTTTAAATAATACTCAAGGAGAGTTTTTCAGTGATAAATTACATTATCGGGTCATCTACAAAAATATTTCATGAGTCTCCACAATTAGGATTCATTGTGAGGAATTCGGCTATCTGTTCCAGCGGTTTGAATTTTTATTGGTTTGCGAATTTTTCATCTTTACGTCGGTGGTTTGCTCCATCTTCGTCAGACAGTGTTTTTAATTTGAATAGCTACTTGATTAAATCATATGTTTTGGATTTTATAATATGGCTTTCTTTTCACGTTTCGGAGAGTATGACACCTCCATCCACGCTGTTTATTGTATTTGTTCTCTTGTTAATTTCGAGAGCTTCTAGTACTGGTCATTTACCAAGGTGGTCTTCTATTTGTAGAATTTTTGTCTCGTCGAACTTAAAGGTTAACTCCTCACAATGAAAATATTTCCCAGCGATTTAGCCTGAAAAATAGAATTTAGGGTTAACTAGTGGAGGGTAAGATGAATTATACAGAATAGATTATTATTAAAAATCAAGATTAAAAGTCTCTTTTTGCTTGCAGAAAGAATTTGTAAGAACTGTAATTGTCAGACGGGCGCAAAAGCAAAGTCATGTCGCCACTTCTCGAAGACAACGGACCCTGAAAAGAAAATTTGAACCATTCTGAATGTGTTATTGCCCCGACTGGCCCGGTTCCATAAGTAGCTGATAAGCAGTGTACGAGGTGACAGATCGCTGTGACAGGCACACCGATTATACTGCAGGGGGCACTGTCCTGGAGTCTTATGCAACCACCACCTGCTCTCTGCCTACACACACCTAGGTATAGGGCCTTCACACCACTCAACTACTTCATTAACTACTTATCTATATAGCATACGCACACATGTGAAGTTATATTTTGCAAATGTCTGATTGCATACATGTAGTGGTCCCGTCATTCTTGTTGTTGTTGCTTCTAGAGAACTCTCCCATAAATACTAATATTATTAGTCATATAATATTACTGTTCTTTTAACGATTAAAAAACAGAAGGCTAATTATTAACGCCCACTTAATGCGACTGATTGGGTAATTGGGACGGATTATATAGAGGTTACCGCCCTTTTCTAGCAAGGCTTTTCAGTTAGTATATTTAGAGGTTTTGATTTTCATTTGATTCGCTTAAATTCCTATTCTCCAAGTGAGAATTGAAGCAACATCTCTTTAGTTTAACAAGTGTATTAAGGCCACTTTCATAACTCACATCACCAACCAGAGCCTAAGAATTTAAATCTTAAAGTAGACGATGGAGTCAGTTTTTTTTTGTTTTTTTTTGTGGTGGATATACTCCTAAAATTCTACTAGTAGAATTTCAAAATGTTATCTTAAATGACAATTAGTTTTCATGGAAAATTAACTCATTAATCAAAAACTCCTTGCGAATACCCGTACTCCCCTCATATACAACATTTAGTATTAGGTTGGATACCATAACAGTTTTCATGACATTAGTATTTAAGTAGGATCTTACAATAACTTGGTTTCGATTATAAAGTTTGTTTAGGTATTCATTATGAAATAAGTAAATGAATTTCAACTAAAGTTTTATTTATTTGTCCTTTACAGGCTGAAAAATAAAATGGTTTCGTCACTATCTAATTTAGGACAGTTCCAATATCTAATTTTTATAAAAAAAAAAAAAATAGGATTTCCTGGATATTATTGGAAAAAAACTGCACAGTTCTTGGCTTTCATTTTCGGTTTCACCAATTACTATAATTTTCAACTTTGAAACGCCACTGACATAATCTTCATTACGTGTTACCTGGTCATCAATATCATAAATTTGTTTTTATTCTTTTTATGAGTTATAATGTAGGGGATTTAATGCATCATTGCTATATATTTTTCCCTGCTCTTCCTATGCAAACATTTCTCTTAATGTGTAGATGACAAAAAAAACCCAGACAATTTGAAGAAATAAACACATTTTTAATAACATTTTTGGGTTTGATTAAATGAAGAAATAGTTTAAGAGATTTTTAAAATTTGTAGCGCAAAGTTATTTAAAAGAACCGGAGACACCCATGTATGTCCCTTTCTTAAACGAAGAACTTTTTTTATATATTATGAGAAGAGATATTTATCCATTAATGCTTTTTACAACTAACCCTTGTGAGAATTAGTAGAAGTTTTGAAGAGAATTATCTATAATCCTTAAGCGTGCAGAGAGAGTAGTTTTACCCTCATTTTCATTTTAAGTTATTTTTCTCTGCTGTTTGTGACGCAAAAGCGTCATTTAGGCTTTTTGTTGGACACGATCATGATTTAATACATATGCCATCTCCAAAACTGTTGAAGCTTGTGAGGTATGCCAGAGCAGGCATTTATTACGAAATTGATGATTTATTTAATAACTAATTTCGATCGTATGTTGAATAGGTGAGCAATATGGAAGTCCTTGAAAATAATAATTGCAATAACAATTTGTCCTTGAAATGGAAACTCTGGAAAGGAGGACGTTAAGATGAAAGTATAGTGTTCGAGATGTCAACTGTTTTCGTGTAAATTTTAAATATATGTAATGGTTTCATTTTTGTTGTGCCGACGTTTTATGTTTACTTTAATTTGAGACCAATGAAGCGTCTGATTACTTACGAATACGAATAACTAAATTCTACCCCCTTACGTTGTTTTCTGGTATTTTTATCATTGATTTATTCTCTGTTCTCGTGTAGATAATAACATTACTTTCTGCAGGTGCAAGAATACTCTTGTTTGATCTGAATTTGAACATTTATTCCACCGTTTGTTTTTCTGGTGACTCAACGGATATGTTGTGTAACTCTCTGACTAGTAAGTTCACTGCCATTGGTAACTAGATAAGGTTGGTCTGTTTGAATGGCAGTGCGGTCCATCTGTAGCAGATGATATCATTGAATCGTGATCAGGATCTCTTGCCCTGTTTATTCTTTGATAGATACGGCCATCCCAAGAATAAGGTCTTTTTCCCTTTTTTTATTTCTGTTTGTTTTGCCTTTACTTTTATGTACATCTAATGCGTCCTACTATTTTCCAAGGGGTTTCTGCACGCATATAGTTCTATAGTTCACCAGAATCTTTCTTTTTCATTTCAAAAAATATGGATTCAAGGTGAGAATGTGCATTGTTGATGGAAATGGAGGAATTATTGGTAACTTTTTGCGGCTTTTAAATTCCTTAGTCCTCAGGAAAAACACCTTGCGCACATCCCAGTGGTTCCTAAGTACTGCAGGAGTCCAGCGGTCTTGCCGTGGTTTCCTTTTTCCTTTAAGATGGTTGTTATTCAGTTAGCCTTGGAATAGATTGGTCTAGCGGTTTTATGATTGGAAGCACGGTTAAACCGCATAGCAGTACCTTGACGCATCGCTACTCTCTCCCACGATCCTCTACTTTATTTTACTTTCATTTTACATGCCACAAATGTTTCGTATACAGATCATGGTAACTTAATTATTCGCTTAACCCGCATTAATTTTGCCCATGAATTATGAAGCAACGATTGAAGTACTAGGTAAATGTTCTTAATTGCACGCTCGTCTTAAAATTATACTATGTGATCTTATAATTATAAAGGAGACACCTTTCTGAAATAAATAGGCATGTTTAGTAGATTCCATCGTGCAAGGGTACATTAGACATCCTTGATACGCCTACAAGGCCATGCATATCTTGATTTGCAGTTTGTCTTTTGCGTGGTAGACACTGGCATTAGGTGGCTATCGCATCTCAACTTGCATTCCGTGTTTCTCCATCATTAAAAGCCTGCTATAAACCTTATTTGCTATTTATTAATGTTTTATGAAAGTCAGATTAGTAGAAGTGACAGTTTACTGAATAAATTATTCTTCCATTCCGTCAATTCAGTTAATTTAATTTTTTTTTTTAACGGAACACAGTAAATCCTAACTAAATCACCTTAATAATAAACAAACGCCCACTCCCACGTCAAACATTTCAAATTAACAGTTAAAATATGTAGCTGGTTGGGGTGCCGGGGAATTGGTTGTTTGAGGAGTGGGGGTGAGAAGAGAGGGCAAGGTTAAAGCCCTCCTCTTTTTCTACATTGTCAGCAAGGTCCTTATTCGTCAAGCAGCCTCTTCATGCCTCTAGTTTATGGGGTTTTTGCCTTTGAACAGAATGAGATTTTCTTTTACAAATTCTGTCGTGATTTCCCGATTACCCTCATATGTAGAATTCCCGTGGGAAAATACTCAAATAATATTCTGAGTGGGGAAAGGTACTTGCTAAATCTAGAAATAGATGTTGATCGTTAGATCGTGTGCTCTGATTAGCCTTAATTGCAGGAAATGATGTTAAGAGATGTATTAACTACCATTAAGACATAGGTCTTAATACTTTTTACTTTTTTCATTTCATTTATTAATTTTATTTGTAATTATCTTACTTATTTTAATATTTTACTTTATTATTATTATTATTTTTTTATATTATATTTGATTAAATTGTTGATTAACGTGTTTATATTGTAAAATAAAAATGTATTTAAACATAATCATACATGTAATATGACATGTGGCAATGGAACATGTATTCAAATAAATAACTCTACTATGAGGAGAAAAAAAATAGGCCTTAATTACAATAGTAACTAACTCAGTAGTAACTAATTCAGTTATCAAATCGTTAAATAAAATCCTAAGTCTGCCTCTGTCTCTGATAGGGTGTAACAGACAACCCGCCCCTATAGGCCTCAATAGCATAAATAACAAGATATTATACATGCACATTATTAGTTTTTATTTTTTTTTATAACAAATTTAATGTAACTGTAACAGGTCAAGTATGTTGGGGGTTAGAAAATGAATCTTCCGCCTTCCCAAACAGAATTTATTTTCCATAACACATGAAATCAAGCACTTAGCTTTAAAATAAATAACACTAGGAAGGAATGTACCATTAATCCATCTGTGGTAATTGCTTACCAAGACCAACGGATCAAATTTTGTTATTGGAACATGTTTTTTACTGTTTAGATTTCTATTCAAAGCCCAAGTCACTCAACAATAAACAATTTATACTTTCACCTTTTATTTAAACCTTGATGATGAGCCTCTCAACATCCAGCCATAACAGATATTTTTAGCAGATTTCCCTTAAGGGAAAGCAGCTATTGAGGTCGTACTCATGACGCGATTTTCGAAAATTCGAAATTATCTCCGTTACCATACATCGGATCAAAAGTTTGTATAGAACCAATCTTATTGTAAATTAAATTTACTATAAATATTGTTCTATACATTTATTCTCTATCTTGAATATTAACCGAGATATTTGAATTTTTATTAAATTTGGGCCGATAACAGACGACAGTTTCCCGCCAAAAGCTAGTTTGGCCCTTTGCCGTAACTGTTCTTCTCTCGTTTGGAGAATTCTCTATTGCATAACCACGTTGGAAATCTGCTTAGTTTACGCAGCCCCTGCTTGACGGACTTTTTTTTACGGTAGCCATATTTCCATGTCGCCAGTCATAGCCACTGTAGCAACATTATGCTGCCCCCATGCCTGCTATACATAATGACCTTATGAACTTTCAACTAAAATGCTCTGACGCCTTCTCTATTCCCGTACTTGACTGACTGGTGGTAGGTCGTTTCCAGTTAAAAGGAATTGGCTGACGTCAGGGTACAAGCTGCCTTACCTGGGCCTCACTGACTCACTCCCTTCTGAATCGGACCCCAAGAATGTGGTTCGTGATGGAGCAGGTGTGTTCGACTTCTTAGTTCTTTAGTTTCAGTGTTGCTCATTGGGCTTAGCTTGCTTTTATTCTCCCCTGCTCTAACAAACTATCGTCCCAAGGTAATTTTACATTGTCAATGAAATTAATGCTTGTATTATGATTAGCTACATTTTGACACTTTCAAATAATTAAAAAAATCATTTTTTTTTTTAATAAGTTAAATGAAGTTACTTGTATGTATATTGGTGACAAAGCATATAGAAATTAAATATTTTCCTTTATATTTCATTTTTTATCAGCAAACCTTTGGTGGCTTTTTTGTCAGGTTTTCTTTGGTATTTCTTGATTCATACCATATCTTTAAATAAATGTTTTGAACAGATTTTTGTAATGCGAATCCTTAGTCTCATCCTGGTTAAGGAAAGGATGGTAACCTGTAGATAGCCCGTCCTAATTAGCCTTAGTTGCAAAAAGTGGACGTTAATAATTAATTTTTTAATGGTAATAAGAATTAAATTACTTTTCAGATTTACGAGTTTGTTGTAGGTGACCCAAAAAAATGTAACGCTCTTTTTGTAAATTATACGATGAAGTTTCGTCACAGGCTTCAAACGTTAAACCCAGCGTTCTTAATTTTATTAAAAAGAATAAGTGAAAATCCTCCCAATATCTGTACAAATCTTTCAACGCCAAAATCCCTATTTTCAGGCAAATAATTGTTTATTTTATTATGTACTTAAATTTTCATGAATTAAACTTTTCCTCTTAAATTATTTAGGAAGAAAATATCTATCTAAATTTCATTATCTTGACATTTTATCCATCTTTGTCCTTATCCATTTTATGCCTTTTTTTAACTTTTATTTTTTTTAATACAATTTATTATTGTGGTAAAAAGTGCACAAATAAATAAACAATAAATACTTTGTATATCCCTGTAACACTTGTTGATGATTACAAAACACACACTCGTTTAAAACATAATGCCCCAAGAGCCTTGCTTTGACCATGCCTTGGAATACGAAGGTGAACCGGTCTCTAGTCGAATCAGCCTCCCTAGATACTCATATACAGCTCGCGTTTGCATAGTGTTTACAGTTCGTATTACATAATGAAAAAGTATAACATTATTCCTGTTTCTCTGGGGAAAAAATTGTTTTATTTCAATATCCTACACATTTATTACACAAGGTCAAGAAGAATGTAAACCATAATACTATTCTATTATGGGTATATATTCCAGAACTCATAAAAGTTTCTCTTACTAAACGAGTTATCTGGAAATTATAATACTTAATTCATTTAAATTACCGTTGTGACATATTGTAATAAAACTTTTCTTGTATTCCAATTTTTAGAATATATAGTTGAGAGTTTTAATTAATTAGGAGTAGTTAAACAGATTTTGATCACTTTTTCGCAGATGCTATGTACCCAGTATACATGTTGACGTCTACGATATGTATAAAGAATATCCTATGAAAGGAAGTAAATAATCTGATTTTATATATTTATTTGTTTGTTTGGTGTCACCCAATTTTAACGATTTGTACCATACATAAATCAACTTGCACAAAAGCATCATTTTAGCAGATTTCCCTTAAATATCTCCGTTACCATAGGTTGGATCGAAAAATTGTATAGAATCAATCTTATTGCAAATTAAATTTACTATAAATATTGTTATATACGTTTATTCAATATCTTGAATATTAACCGAAATATTTGCATTTTTTAGTTTTCAGCCATCAGCAAACCGCCACTTCTACTCATGTTACATAAACAATACTCTGCTACATAATAAATTTTATTATTCGAAGTTTAAATTCCAAAAATTTTATTGAAGTGACCTTTAACTCATTATTAAGGTCTCTAGTACAGTACTAGACATAGTAAATAGTTCTCAATAAAATAAATATGTTATATTTGTTGGTTTTAAGGAATTTCTAGAGATATTTTAGAAAAAAACTCAACTATTCATTAACGAATTTATTTAGGGAATTTCACACATACGCGCATATGTGTGTCCGTTAAGGCAATAAGTTTCCGATATCCTTTATCCTTGAAATTTGGAATATTAAGTATAATATACAGGACGTCTAATGACAAAAATACAAAATTTCACATTTATTTTTTTTGTTTTGAAAGGGGTTTGCGTATTATAAAAGAATTACAGATTATGTTGATAAACATCTTGTAATTTAATCCATAGTAACGGAGGGTTTTATGATTTTGGTTTACCTCTTCTTCAACTCCAATTTACGTTACTGCCTCCTACAGTGTTTATATTTTACTATTGTTAAAAAACGTTTAAATATCTAGTTTTATACAAATAATTTTTACATTTTCTTTCAGTTTGTTGTCGGCTAAAATAAAATCAGTTTTAAATTGCTGATTATGTTGTACATGTTTGGGTAGTCAATAAATAGTTTTTTATATTATTTTTTTTGTCGGTATAAATTCGCGTGGCTTGGTGAGTTAATCGCCTGCTCTGCATATGTTTTTCTGAGTAGCAGTCGTGTTATTAGGTTTATGTGATTTACAGCTCAGTGTTTTATGCGTACCAAATTATGGTAACGCCTGTTCCCAACTTCGAAAATATTCACTATTCCAAGATTTTGTAGTATTTCTTATCTGTCTTGGTGTGTAGTTGGAGTTTAGCCAGTCCGTTTCCCATTCCTTAATGATGCAGATAAAGCCAGATAATGTTGGTTTTCTCACCAGCTTTACTAAGTATTTATTATTTTTAAATTTAAATTAATCGTTACCAAACTCGATATTTAAAAGTATTATGTATAAATAAAGATCATGTTCGTCAACATCATCAATTATGATTTTTCGTTCTATAGACGAAAATATTTATTTGAACTGTACTCGATATTTAGCCGTTTCAGTTAACACTGAAAATCATACGTTTATCTGTTCTTGGCTGCAATTGACGCTAGAATAGTGGTTGTTGCGAGCGACGGGGGGGGCGAGAATTTGAAAATTGCAAAAAAAAATCGTTATTATGAGTCGGATCATGAAATGCTATAGAACCAATTTTAGTAATCTTTTCTGCAATTGTTGCTATATGCATTTTTTATAACCCAGGTTTTAAGCGAGTTATTCATAATTTCTTGTTCTCTACCTTCAGTAGAGGTCGTACTCATAACGCGATTTTCGAAAAATGTTTTCAAATGTCCATGGATCCTACCCAGGAGATGACGAAAATGAGGTACGTTCAAAATTATATATATATATATATATATATATATATATATATATATATATATATATATATATATTACTGTTATGTATTGTTAACGCTCGGCGGTCGCAATTTTTGCCAAACTCGATGTTTAAACGTTTTATGTAAAAAGGCAGATGAATTTCGTTAATGGCTGAAATCGAACCAGTGGGAGAGGGATTTAGAGGGGAGATTTTCGAAAATTCGAAATATCTCCGTTACTATGCGTCGGATCAAAACATTGTATAGAACCTATCTTATTGCAAATTTAATGGTCTATAAATGTTGTTATGCATAGTTTGTCGCTATCTTGAATATTAACTGAGATACTTGCATTTTTATTAAGTGTAACGGACGAGCTATGGTTCCCGCCGAAAGGTAGTTCGGCCGTTTCGGTAACTGTTCGGCACTCTATGGAGATTTCTCTATTGTATAACTTTACATGGGAAATCTGCTTAGTTTACACAGTCCCTGCGTGACGGACTTTTTTTACACATAGAGAATACTTGCTATATGAGATCACAAGTGTTATACCAGCATTTAGGAAATCTGCTTAGTTTACGCAGCCTCTGCGTGACGGACTTATTGTTGTTTGGTGTATGATGTAATAAATAACTTGAGAACATTCCCAACCTGTTTCCTGTTGATATTATTTACTTCCGAAGTAATATACTGATGAAGGCGGATGTAAAGGTCATTGAGGCGGCCTAAGGCCCGTCACCACTGGTAGGTCTCCTTGGCTTGGACCAGTTGTGTTCGAAAGTGATAATTAATGTCAGTTGATACCTTCTGAGGTCATGTACTGTTCCTCCTCGTCAGTCGGCAGGAAATAGGCTAGCTGGTCAGTTCGTTATACATCAACAAGGAGCGGTTCAGTTTTGTGGCTTTTCTACGTTTTCGTCTTGATACTTATTTAAATTTATTTCACTATGAGGCAATTCTACTGTGAGTAATATTCATTAATCAGTTGATTCCTTCTTTCTTTTATTGTAATATTTATTTTTGGGGTTCACTAATTCAGTGTGCTTTGCGTTCAAAAATGAAGCTAATGTACATAGTATAAAAAAAAACATTGTTTGGGGGGTTTTTCTCTTTGACGGAAGACATGGGCCCCATACATTAACAACATATTCTCATACCTACAAAAAATTCAAATATACGACAAAATTTAACATACAAATTAAATCTGTGGTGTTTACCGGAGAATAGGATTTCAAATTATATGCATTAATTGTATTAGATGCGTTTGCACACATGTATATGTTTACTCTGAAGGAGGAAATTTGCGACAATCCTTAGCAAAGGTTCCATTTTCAGCCATACATTGATCATCCACCAACTATGCTCATCACCATTTTTCTAATGTTCAATTATAAAATGTTTATCTAGTTCACGTTTGTTATTTGTCATTGTTTTTTGGTATTTGTTATTGTTACTTGTTGTTATCTATTTTACTTTTGTTATTTAACTTTGTACAATTTTTGGAAGGGCAAATCAACTTTGATGTGATGTCCATAAATAGATAAACTTGAACTCTTTGGAGACCTTACACTATTATCAGTTTTCTGGTGATGCTTATGGTGGATTAATTGAAATTATATTTTTTACTGAAATTAATTAGAGGTCCGACACTATGTTTCTGCTTTGATTCTTCTTCTTATAACGACCTTTAATCCGAAGCACATGTTCAGTTCCCCTACCGTACAGAAGAGCTTCTGTTATGATGTTAAAGTAACAAACAACTTTTAATGGAAACATGATCTGACTTGTGAAATTACTAAATAAATTCTGAATTTCTACATTTCTTATTATTATTTGTTAATTTTTTTATTTATTAATGTCCACTTTATGCTACTAAGGCTAATTGGAACTGGTTAACTACAGATTACCACGCTATTCTAGCTAGAGTGGGGCTTAGGACTTTATTTAATGAGTTCGTCACTAAATAAATTCCTGTTGCACATCTGAGAATCAGAACACACAACTCTAGGCCATTGTATTATTTCGGTTGAATAATTTTAACTTTTTAATTTTAAATTATTATTATTATTTTATTATTTATTAACCTCTACTTTTTGCAACTTAGGCTAATCGGGATGGGTTATCTACAGGTTACCACCCTTTTCTAGTCAGGGTGGGATTTTAGGACGTTATTTAATGAATTTCGTCACTAAATAATTTCCTTTGCCCAGGCGGGAATCGAACTCTCCACTCTAGGTTTACCATGTGAGATAAAGGTCAACGCTTTAACTCGCGTGGCTAACCTGAGCCCCGTTTTAATTTTAAAATAATTTTTATTATTACTTCATTGACGTCAGATTCCTGATAGAGTTACATTTGTTATTTATTCAGTGACTTTCCTGGACCATTACGATCATCGCTCTAGAGAAGAGAATAAGAGACGTGGTCTAGAATGATAATTAAGTAATGAAGAGTAATGGACGCTCGTGTTGAAGTTGACCCTTAAAATTTATAATCACAATGAAATAAAATTTGTTGATTAGGCCCAGTTTTTATGGAAACTCCATCATTACTTGCATACGTACGCTGGGCGAGTAATATTAGGGGGGTAATATTCGAATGAAATTATTCTTGAAACTCGGAATATAACTTCTTGTAAACAAGAAGTAAAAATATATTAGACTTAATTTCATTAACTAGCAAAGTTGCTAAGATGCAAAAGATGATTCCACCTCTTATTAAAAGTACAGTATATTTGTGTAAGGAATTTTTTTGTTCCATAAAAATCTATAAATTATGCTTTATAACTATTTTTACAAAAGCAAGGATATGTTTGGATTTTTGTTTTGACCTCTCTTACAACCCCCGCTTAGGTCAATCAATTATGACTAGCCAACTGCAAGCACTATACTATTTTTCTGAAAAGATAAATTACGCGTGTTTAATTCAATTAAATTTAAAATTGTAGCTGCTACATTGTTATCAGAAAATCATCATTAAATTCCTGAAATATTGAAATTCAAGGGGGATACCCTGTAAATGGGAGGGTGACACACATAGTGATAGTTGACAGCCGAATTGGCTGAGCTATATTGAGTTACACTCATATATGTTTATCACATTGTTGTCAGTTGTTAACCAGAGAACGTTTCAAATTAAATTGACTTATTTGCAAAGAAAAAATCTTGTTGCCAATATATTTATTTATTTAATTACCTCCACTTCATCCTTCTATTACTGGTTACCACACTTTTTGGCCACTTAGGCTATGGATTTTGTTTAGCCAGATTGTCACTAAATAGTGTCCCGATTCTAGATTTGATTCAACATATCCGCATTTCACACTGGCAAGGGACATCCTTTATTCTGGAATACCACTTTTATAAACTAAGTACTCACATATTACTAGGACAATTCAGATAAAGTCGTACGTACATAGGATCATTAGAAAACAAAATAATTTTATTTGGAAATAAAATTTTAATTAAACATTTTTTCCCGTCGAGGTTTGTCTTATGCTTAACAATGTAATATGTACTTCTGCTCCCTGGTGGGGCTTGACTAGATGGTTTAATGCGTAGTGTATAGGTTTGGCCCCATTGTATTGCATTCAGGCATTGAATTGGCCAGTAGAATGGGTTGATCCCAGCTATTGTTGCATAACGCTCTTGATGCAACCATATAGTGCGTTATAGTCGGCCTCTTGCAATCACGCATGCAGAAAAACTAGTGCAGTTTCACGAAAATTTACTATTGAAAACGTCTGTCACGCAGTTGTTGCGTAAACTAAGAAGATTTCCCACGCCCTGGAAATTCTCTGATGATCTCATCTATTATCTATTTATCCCACAGCAAAATAGTTCCAAAAAATTACAATTCCACCAACATTGGTCATATACAATTTTTCGTTTCGACAGTAACCGAGATATTTCGAATCCTCATCTGAACCCCCTCGCCCTAATCCAGTTCCGATTTCTGCTATTAAGAGGTGAATGAAACATAAATAGCTAGTTGGCAAAATAAAAACCACATAATTTAGAACGTCAAATCTTAAATGATGACCCCACGAAGTAAAATATTCCCTACGCAGGGGCTGCGTAATCCAAGCAGATTTCCCACGTGCTGCAATACTATAATAACGGCAATATTTTGAATTTTAAAATCTTAATTGATGACGTCATCGCAATACGTATTTTCATGCATCTCATAGAGTAAACGTTCAACGTCTATCGAAGTTGTGAATTTGGAATCTTCAAATGTACTCTGTCCTACCTAATAGACGATAAAAATGAGTCTCATCCAAAGCTTGTGTGTGACCGTGCCTACATGCGTGAATGTGTGTGTGTTATGAGCTCTTTGGCAGTTCAAAATAATGCGTACTTACCATACTCAAAATGGCCCCCCCCCTATTAATGTATTCATTAATTTTAGGAGATGAATCATCTCCACAAAAGAAGGAAAATTGTTATATAACTGATCTTGTTTATGAAGTTACGTTTTAAAATTGCTCTTTTTTTGTTCAGCATTTTCCCAAACTTACCATGATATTTACTCAATAAGGTAATATATCATGAAATACGATATGACTCGTTTAAATAAGTCGAGGAATATCGGAAATCATTTATGATAGTCGCTGACTTTCTCTTAACGGCTTGTGCTTGGTTTTTGTTTATGTATCAAGGATAGCTAGTGAAGAGGCCATGCAAAACTTTATATTTTTGGGTTTGTGTTATATTTCATGGCTAGCAAACAGCTGACCTGGCAGTGATTTGTATATGTTGAACTGGAAGCGAGCTAAGAAGAGCCACATTCTGATGGAAGGCTTCCCTGGAATTGCAGGTGCCCATGGCACCTGAGGATTTACACCTGCTCTCTTCGCCCTCACATTCTTCCGCTTGCTTTATACCCCCAAGGTAACTCATAACTCTCAGCATATCACTTCCTCAATGTTGATTTTTGTAAGGTCTCTTTTCATTTTTTATTTTATTTCTGAATAATTAAGATTCCAGTAATTCATCCCATTGAATTGGTTTTAGGAGATTTCTCTTAAGGGAAATCAGCTATTGAGGTCGTATTTTGAATTTTAGGCAAAACCTTTTCATGTAAGAAATTCAGCTATGGAGATTATTCAAATACGTGCCTGTTCAACGTCTGTGCAGTTAATGAAGGTGTTCATTCCCTCACGCCAAGATCAGTTTGGGCGATCGATATAAATTTTATATTATTGGTTTGTCCATCATTGTTTGACAAAGTTCTTTTTGGTCGTATGGAATCAGTAGTAAAGAAGCTAAATATTTTACATGCTTTTGTATTTCCTAGTTTTAGCTGACTGACTATCGAATCAACAAATTAATATACCCATACTTTTTTTTTTGTATATTTTTGATTACTCTTGCACCCAACTATGCGAAAAGTTTAGGACGATTTTTCCAAAGACTCACTATTGGTACAAATAAAAGGAAATTGGATTTCACTAACACTGCGGGCTCAATGAATTATATTTCCTATATCATCTTGACACGTTAGTTTACTTCTTCCTGTATTACAGACTGCATTTTTGTGCGTGTGTATAAGTACGTGTTTGTATAGAATTGTATAGACGTTTTTGTCCTGGCTATTATTACAGAGGGTGCAGTTTTTTTTTGTTGTTGCTTTTACCTGAGATAGAGAAAATAAAATTATCGAAATATTGTCGTAGATTAAAGCTTGTATCATAAACATTGACCACAAGTTTCAAACAAATCACACAACCACACCAAATTTCTCTCTCTATCTCTCCTCCACCCCTATATATATATATATATATATATATATATGTGTGTGTGTGTGTGTGTGTGTGTGTGTGTGTGTGTGTGTGTGTGTGTGCGTACGCGTGCGTGCGTGCACGTTTGTAGCATAGGAATCTTTTGTGAATGCCCTTACTGATAGGTACACACACTTGTTTTGAAGGACAGTTACCTCTTAGATTTGAGAATAAAATCTCTTTGTTTCATCCGCAAGTTCTCGTGTTATATATTTTCACTTTCTGTTTCCCTCTTGTAATTCCTGTAAGGGAACCTATAATATTAAAGAAAAATCGTCACCTAGGGGCTGCGTAAACTAAGCAGATTTCCCTCGAGCTATGGATCTGACACCATCTATTCTCTATTTTTTCTGAAATAATAAATCACTGTCAACACGGCTTGAATATTAACAGAGAATGAAATATTTTGGCACTCAGGTACTCAAAGTGACATATCACACTTGTAAGAGTGAAGGTTTTATTTAAGGTGGAAAACTAAAAAAAATCAAATATGTCTTTTAATATTGGATTTAGAGAAATACTCGTATATAACAAAATTGATAAAAAATGAAATTTGCAACGAGATTGGTAAATAGAATACTTTAATATACTGATGTCCCAATACAAATAGATGCTTTGGTTTTGCTTTAGCCAATGATTAAAAAATCCTATAATAAAAATCAAAGCTATTCTTAGCCCATCAACCAGTTGACTCAGTTTCCAATTTCAGGAGTGATACATTCAATTTTTTACTTGCTTTGGTCTTACCAGATTGCTAACGTGGTTAGCACCGAGAGGCTATCGAGGAATTACTTTAACAAAGAAGTTCTTATATTGATTTAGAATTCTTCATTGAGGGGAAGGTGAGACTAACACTCATCTCAGCTGATGACGAGTCATATGCTCAGATAATCCTACCATTGTAAATGTACGCCCACCATGAATGTTCATTCGTGATAAAACTTTTCTTTGTAATCTGACTTTGTGTTAATAATGCTTATATATTTGTTATGATGCATCACTAAGTTATTTCCTATTTTGTTGTGTCTTCATTATGGGGTATATGTACTCACCTCAAACGGGGGTGATTCACGTTGATGGGCGTGTTGTTGCTGACAAACGGAATTCCAGTCGTATTAGTATACTTAAGCACACCTACTACGTGTAAGTAACTTATATACGTTGCTTGAAGGTTGTTTTTTTTTTTTTTTTTTTTTGACAAAGTTTCCTGTTAATCTATCCTGACGGTCTAAATAACTTATTTTTGTCCTTCATTGAAGGAACTAAATGTAGTGCAGCTTTATGGGTCTGTTTCAAACATACTGTAAGTCAGTTAGTTTATTCGTCAATTCGTTCGTTGGAATTCAATTATACTGCATTCAAACCCCAAATGGAAGTGATTGAAGCATTCAAAAATACCACAACTGATGGAAATAAATACTGTTATAGAAAATTAATATTCTTAAATTAACTTTAAACAAACGGTTTTCTTTTAAACTTCAAATTTAGTAAAGAAACTATTTAGTTTTTAGTTTGAATTTTCACCAGATGGATGTTTTAGCTCTCAGATTAAGATGATCAGAGTATGATAATTGTTTTTGGAGGACCTAGGTAGATATCAGTAATGCTCGCTGTAATTAAATTAGATAAGGGGGGCTTTAGAAGATTTTGGGCTACTTGGAATATTGAAAGTCCATCAAACGCAAGGATTTGTTAGGTTGGTATATAATGCTCTACCGATCGTGATTGCTGAATAACGTGTTAAATGTTAATATGGGCGTTGACTTATAAATTTGGTAAAGGACTTGTGAACGAACAAGCATGAATGCAAGTATTGAATAATGCAAAGCCGTCAGACATATTAAATGCAAGCATATGCATATCTTGCAGGATAGAAACCTGCTGGAAGGCCGACCAAAGGGTGATGTTTGTGAAATCATTTAAGATAATAAATTGATGGGGCAGGAGAACTCGTATTTTACACTGTGGGTCTAAATATTTATAAAAAATCACCTGAAGAGCATGGGTAGAATACACCGTAGCCAGAAAATTGATAAGAATAAGAGTGGAATTTGACAACAGGATGTCCTGAATGATAAGTTGAACTATATTGATTGAGATGGGATTTTAGTCCAGTTACAGTTCAGCTGTTAATAGAGTTAACGAAGATGACGGTTAACCAGCGCGAAAAAATTGAAAAGATATTCGGGAATGAAGTGTTCTCAACTATTTATGGAATAGAAAGGTTTACTTCCTAAATAGCAAGAAGGTTTTTTTTTTTTTTTATAATCAAGGACAGGCCAGAAAGATAAGTCAAAGTGACCTGACGCAAAAATAGTTTCATTAAGGGCGTCTGATTACAGGCGAACCAACGTGTCTTTTTTTAATAGATAATTTCAAGTCACTGGACTTTTCAACGTGATTGGATTTTGCACTTATACTTATCCGATTTTGTGTTTAGTTTATTCATGGGATTTTTCGAAAATTGCTTGCTTCCAAAACAAAAAAAAGTTAATTAGAATCGTGAAAGAAGTGTGGATGAAGACCGAAGTATGAATATAACAGAAGTTGCAGCGATGGTGCGGGTTACTGAAAGTAATGGAATTTTAAGGTAGCAGTCATTCATTCGATTCTCTTTATTTCAAAATCGTGGCTCCCTTCAATAGGAATGCTTGTTTGTAGCTTGAATCCTTTAAACCAATTTTCTCTTCCATTTTTTTGTTTGTTCTGAATTTACGTCAGAGTTTTGGCTATTATCTCTTTTCCCACCAATCAATTTCACCCTCGGTCGTTTTTATTTCTTTCGTACTTCTGCATCCCCTAACGTTTACAGAACAATAAATGTTACTCATTAACTTTGGTTTTGTATATTAAATAACATCAGATAATATTTCGTCCATTGCGTGTATGAGGTGAATGTTGAGAGGGGGGGGGATCTCATCTAGAACTTTATTACATAAAATAAAGGAGAAATTTTTACCAAGTTGTTTACATTACGAAAAATGTAAAAATAACTTCCTCATACTGCTGGGACGAATTTAGGTCTACCAACGCCCAATTATCATCAACTGCAAAAGAGACACACGCAACTGCACAAGAGAATCGTGAACATGCGTAAATAGTTCATTTCGGGGTCATTATCAGGCCCCAAGTTCACTTATAGAAAAACAAGATGCATGTTTATTGATTGCATACCTGGAAACCCGGTCTCATGTTTAGTAATTTGGTCATTTGTGCATTATTATCAATCAACAACAAAGTTTGATTCATTAGGCTTTCTATCCTTATTGGCTATTTTAATATATTATTTTATTTAATTATGAGTTTCAAAAGTAATATAAGTATTACAAAGTGTTATTTGGTCCAAACTGTCGATAGCTGCGCCTTGGCTCGGCTGCTGGAGAATCGAATGCATAGGCCAGTTTATGTTATAGCCACTAGATGTCAGTTGTCTTCTGTTCTACTTGGTAACCATCATATGTTTTTCAGGAATTTGAGGGCGGACTAAATTATTTCTTCTGCGGTGTAGCCCTTTTTTACATATAACTGTTACCAAGCAAAACAGAAGACATCGAATATCTAGTGACTATAATATAAACTATGTATTTGTTTCTCCAATAGCCGAGCCGAGGGGCAGTGACGTTAGTTTGGACTAAATAATGTTTTGTAATACGTATATACCTTTTGAAACACCCGGTTTTATATAAAAAAAAAACTGTAGTTTTGGTTGGTGTGACACCGATTAGAGATATCCAAAAGTTTGGGAAACAGGTCTTAGTAACAGGAAGTCTTCCCACCAATTTCTTTATTAAAGCACAAGGCCTTTCAGCACTAACGTGCCATCATCAGGTGCTCGGCTGTATAATAGATACTAGCACTACGGCTTTGGGGCAACTATTCCGTGGGAAGACTTCCTGTTATTAATACCTGTTTCCCAGATCTGCACTCTCATATGTCCAACAACATACGAATAATCCAAACGTTTTTAGTGGCTTTTTTTCTTCATTTGATGTATACGTATGTTCCCAAATAAAACAAAACTTGGTATGTAAATTAGCAGCAACTGCTACATGATAATAAGGTGTTCCAACATTTCTAGGGACGAGCAGGAGTGGTGGTTGTAAGGGAGGCCTGAAATTAAAAATATCGAAATTTGGTTTCCTATTAGTTTTTCGGGATATATGCACATGGCAAAAGTTGTTTATTCTTTTATTTAGAGTACATTTCGTTATATTCACTTTTGTGTTTCCCAGATCTGCACTTTCATGTCCAGCAACATTATAGTAATCCAAAAGTTTTATTGGCTTTTTTCTTCATTTGATGTATACGTATCTTCAGAAAATTAAACATTTAAAAATATTAGGGGAAAATAATTTCACACATCCCCTGGA
The DNA here is from genome assembly GCA_019009955.1 of Riptortus pedestris. Lineage (NCBI taxonomy): Eukaryota > Metazoa > Arthropoda > Insecta > Hemiptera > Alydidae > Riptortus > Riptortus pedestris. The sequence goes on from CM032232.1 coordinate 114,384,902, forward strand.
AGGTACTGTGCCCTTGAAAGTTGTGGAAACTATCTGTTTTCTATTCTCCCCTTGGACATCTTCATATTGTCTCGTTCTCTTTTTCTTTTACGCGCGGGGGATATTATAGAGTCGTTGTTAAAGCTGTGGTTGTTTTTAATTTGGAGCAGGGCAAATGTGTTTGTGCTATGGCTGTTTTGTTCTCTAACAAAGGGTCTGCCGGTTCGGCCCTGAAGGGTATTGTTTGCTAGAGGATGCCGGCGTATTGTCGTACTGTCATCAGTCCATATTAACGGCTTCGTTCCCCTCCGCTCCCCCGTCCAGTTTTATTTTTACTTAACTATTTGAATTTAAAATTAAGAGGAGTATGCATTTTTTTTAAAAAACTCATTTCTGAATATTTATATCATTTTTAAATATATTTCCCTAGAAATTTTAAATTAAATTTTCCTTTCTTTGGAGGATATGGTGACGTTGTTTTAATCATTAATCTGTTAGTATTTATTTATTACATTTTCTTTTTTTCTCCTTTCTTACGTTATCTTTTAGATCTAAAAGTCTAAAATACCAACATAACATTGAGCCGTCCTTGAAAATATTTGTTGTTTTTTTTTAACTCTTTAACGGCTTATATTATTATGATACCAAAAATCCAAAATGATTTTTAGTGGCACCAAAATAATTTTTCCTTTCAAATAAAGGGTTAGGGGTGGTTAGAACTTCAAATTTTTAGTAGATTTATCTTATTTGATCACTAGACCATTCGTATGTGGGTTTTAGGTCTTAAGCTGTTTTTATGTTAATTTCTATCAAGGCTCTAACGACCACATTTCTTTTTTGTTACGAAAGAGAAAGTAGAAAATAAAATCTTATAAACCATTGTTATTTTGAGTTGCAAAGAAAAATGTTATATATACTCAGTTGCATATAAAATGTTAACTGAGTTATTTGTATCTTTCGTTTTACTTTCTTCATAAATAAGCCCCCCCACACCTACTAATTTTGCTTTCACAATAAGCTATTAATATTAAACGTTCAACGTTTCTTCTGAGATGAAACCTACTCTAAGGCGGAAACAAGGAATTAAATGTTAGAAGTTTTAGTTATCTGCATCATTTGTGTGCCGTAACTGACCTGCATTTCGAGTTATGTACCAGTGTTTTGTATATTTGGAATTGGCGGAATTAGAATTGAATACAAAACCTCTTGGCCAAAGTTCGAATAAGTTCTATCTTGTTGAGTCAGAAGGCTATATGCATTTTATCGAAATTGGAATACAAGCGATGCAATAGATGGGTTTATTTTCGATAAAAGAATTGATTTAACTTCCTCTAGGGATCCAAACAATTGTCCTATCTCATCTTTATTCAAGGCGAGTAACTCGAGCACGAATAGGAAGTGTATCTATACTTGCAATCTGTCCTTGATCTGTGGACAAATGATCTTAGCTATCTCTTCAGGAGTATGTGTGTCGGCATTGTGAATTTTAGAGTGACCTTTTTCTTGAAATTGCTTTTGTATGAAGATTGTAAAGTTATTTTATTGATAATTCAGTCGATATACATTCTGTTTTAAAGAGAATCCTCTGCTACGCCTAACAACTAAACTAGATTAATCAGTTATAAGGTAAAAAGAATCATGCACATTATTTATTATTTTGCTTATTTGTGTTCCTCAAGAATTTTGAGAACTGAAGTTCGTCAATATAGAAGTCACCATTAATTAAGAAAATTCTGAGTTGTAAGTGTCCTCTTTTAAAGTATTGTTCAACTCATTTTTATTATTCAGTAAATGGTTTTAGCCGTCAGGAGGTCGATTACTTTTAATAACCTACGTTTTGACTAACTGATTAGTCATGTCATTAGTTGACAAAGAATCTCTTTTGTATTCCTTTTAAGCTTTCTCAAGATATGTACAATATCTAAGAGTATGGATTCTGATGACAAATTTTATATTATTTCATATCGCGGGAAAAACGATTAGTACTTAGTAGTATATTGTGGTTTCGAGTTATAATAATAGATTACAATAATAACAATAATGGGAGAATTTATACGAGTTATAAGAAAGGTAGATCTCGAAATGTAGAAACATTATTGAACAGACGTATACACATGCGTGTAAAAATTAAAAAAAACTCGAACGGACCTCATTTTTGTCATTTCTTATGTAGCAGCGATGAACATCAATACAGCATCAATAGCTATCTTCCCTTGAGTGAAAGAGTGTTTTCATCACAGCATACTAGTAGTTAATATTCCATTCGTATTATATGTGTGTGTATTTTGAAATTATTGTTTAATGTTGTTTGGAAAACTTTGAATCTGACGTGAATAAAATACAGTTCACCCTCATAATCGGGATATGATGTAAATGAAAGCCTTGGCCAGAGTGATATACGAGTATAATGATTGTGTGGCAAGAGGTCGGCCATCAATCATTGGTCCCCAATGTCATTTCTCCAAGTATAGTTTTCTAGAGACTTAATCTGCTCATTTTAAATTTCTCTGAAAATAATAATAAGCCTTTATAAAACAAACGCGGACGTAACACACACTGTTTGTATATACATATATGTGTGTGTGTGTGAGTGTGTGGGGGGGAGATATGGTTATGATTATGACGAAGTGCCTCAAAATCTTTCCTGAATTATCGTGGTGGTAAAATCATTTTACGTAGTATGATGTATTCAAAAGAGAACATCAGCTAGTAATAATCCTTTAATTCTACTCCTAATTATTTCAGATAGTTGTAAATAACTACTGTTCTCTTTCAGCTTTGGGGCAATAACATCAAAATGATGAAACTATAATATAATTTAATACGTCATTTCATTTTGATGCATTACAAGAATTCGAATTAGTTACCGATCCTTTTAGCATATTTCCCTCGAGGGAAATCAACTATTGTGGTTGTACTCATGACGCGATTTTCGAAACATTTCTTCAAATGTCCATCGATCCTGCCTAGTAGATGACGAAAATGATGTCCTTTCAAAATTATATATATGTATGTCTGTCACCGCTCTAGCGATCTCAATTTTTGTGTTATCATTACCTAACTCGATATATAATCATTTTATTTTATTTTTTATTTATTTATTTTGGGGCGTTCGCAGCGAGGCGATATTGTTCATAAAAAAACAATTTATATAAATAAAATACAAAAATGAAAACAGAAACAAGAAAAAATTAGATAATACAAACTAAGAACGCAAACAAATAACAAAACTCAACTAAATAACAGAACGCAACAATATAACAAAACACAACTAAATAACTGAACGCAACTAAATAAAACTCAGCTAAATAATAGAACGGAATCAAATAACAAAACAACGAAAAACAACAGTAAACACAAAACAATAAATAAAATAAATAAACAAAAACAAAACTTTAAGTACAAAAACAAAAAATCTTGTAAGGAAACTAGATAATTAAAAACTATAGACTAATAAAATTACGTAAACAATTATATAATTTCAATAGATAAAAAACTAAACTAAAATCAAATAAATGTAAATTAGTATGTACAAAAAAATGAAGATTTCTAACATCTGAAATATTTACACTCATATTCTCTCAGTTTCTTTATCACACATTCAAACATGCAAACACATTCACGCGCGCCCGTACACGCACGCACACGCACACACACACACACACACACGCACATACACACAATCATTTTAAGTAATCAGAAAGATCAAGTGTGTAACGGATGAAATCGGACCAGTGGGAGGGGGGGGGCGTAGAGTGGGAGAGTTTGGAAAATTCAAAATATCTCTGCTATTATACGTCAGATCGAAAAATTTTATGGAACCAATGTTATTGTAAATTGTCTATAAATGTTGTTATGTACGTTTTTTCACTATCTTGATTATTAAATGAGATATTTGCATTTTTTAGTTTTCGACTAAATACCAAATATTGTTCTCATTGTACGTTTACGTTTTGAGGTAAATGGATATACGTGACACACGTGGGAAATTTGCTTAGTTAACGTAGCCCCTGCGTCACAGACTTTTTGTTACATTTGTTATAATGCTTTTGCTTCTTAGTTGCTCTGTATTGTTTCAGCTTTTTATTGTTTAGGTTCTTATATAATTGATGAATTACTAGTGTTGTATAATTATCTTGTTTTTTTGTAGTTGTGTTTTTTTAATATTTGTTTTGTAGTTTATTGAATTGTGTATAAAGTATTCTTATTTGTTTCAGCTGTTACTATGCGAGAGAAAAAAGGAGGTGCTCTCAGTAGAGTTCAGAAGATCAAGAAGCGGTTAAGCCATAGCTTCGGAAGACTATGTGAGTATACTAAATCAGTTTTTATTCATTTTCACAATTAATGCACAATATGGATTAAATGTTCTGAGTCACATTTCATTGGAAACACAGGAAAGTTTATTTTCCGTGTTTTTATTTTAATTCTTTTCATAACCCTAGGTTAATTTAGGACTACAACATAAGCAAATTAGATGTTTTCGAAATTCATTTTACGAATCATATGATCTAGTAAATTAATTACACTGTATTTGAGACTGTGCCACATTCTATCCGACTTTAGAAGTCATCTATTGCTATCTTCAGTATTGTTATAAATCTTATTGTCCAATGAGTGAATGTGTATATCTGACATCTGCTTACCGAGTATTCACATTGCTCGAGGAAATATATCTGTTGTAGATATAGATTTAAAAAATGCATTTTAACGTTTTCAGTCAAATTTATTTCATATTGTTTTACTTTTTAATTCGCGATCAGTATTTTCTTTATATACCTTACACTGATTAAATCTGAAAACAAAGAAATGGTTAACTGCTTTAGAAAAATAAAATGATTTAGATGTTTCACCTAAACCTTCGATTTCATAGTAAAACAAGATTAAACGCTACAATGAAGAATGGATAATACGATTAGTCTGTTGAAACACTGCCCCTTTCGAATCGAGGCTAAGGTTAATTCGTTAGTTTTTTTATGAGCAGATTTCCTGCTTGTTGTTATCATAATGGGATTTTTGAAAAATGCCGTCAAATCGATCCTATCCAGGAGATAACGAAAATTTAGTCCGGCGGTTGCACTTTGTCTGATCGTATGATCATGCATGATTTATACAGATGTATAAATATAGATCAAGTTTGATAGAGGCTAAAATCGGACCAGTGGGAGGGGATATTTCGAAAATTCGAAATATTTCCATTATTATGCGTGAGATCGAAAAATTGTTGTTGTTTGATAAATGCAAATGCATGCCGCATGTAGGAAATTTGCTTAGTTTTCTGAATGGGCACTTATAATCTTACAAACTATTTTGTACTTGAATTAAATACAAAATTTTAACCTCAATGGTTTATTTTAAATTTGGAATTATTAGTCTTTGGGAAAAGAGAAGCCCTAAATCGTTGCTTAGAAGGGCATATTATTTTAGATTTCTTTAATTTCAGATTATTCTGAATGCACTGTCGCCATCACCTTTTGACCCAGAAAAGTAATGTAATGCGATAATAAATTATATCCCTAATTTATGGAATGAACTAAGAACAAATGGGAAGAACAAGGAATGATATAAAATAAGTCTGAATCCCAGTGGCTGCAAAAATGAAGAACACCATTCCCATTCGCTGGAATGATACTCAGACGTCATCGGATCATTATAGCATCCATTTCTCCCGCATTAATTACTCCATAAAATCAAGGCAACAATAATTTTAAGTAACAATATACCTCACGCGGAAATCTCATGAGTGTTTCAAATAACTCCATCCGTTTGGCGGCAGAAAACGCATCGAATCTATTGTAGTATATACTTGATCAAGAGATTAATTATACACCATTCGTAGGAAATGACATATTTAAAAACTTACATTTTCCATTTCATTTCTCCATACCCAACATCGGTCATTCTCAAAATAAATTATTTCTCTAAGAAATCAGGGATGAATTTCACATTTTTATTTTCCTGCTAATTGCAGGCATTTAATCCCCAAGCTTGTCTTTATAATGAATAAAATAAAGTTATTGGATACTATAATTTGGGTCTTGCTTACATTGCTTTTTGGAATTGATTTAGATGCAGGTCTCTTCTACATCACATTGACAAAAATATGTGAAACTTCTATAATTTGCAAAGCGCCAGGGTATTAATATTTGGTTATGATTGACATAGAATGTAAAAAATTCAGTTTAAGAATTGCTAGTAGAGTAGGTAGAAACGTTAAAGGGTATGAAGCCTTTGATTCATATGAATTGGATTTAAATTTGGGCATTATGCTATCCCCAGAATGCTTGCTTTTCTCTTGAGATGTGATTTTGATTCCGACAAACCCTAATGATTTTAATCTTCCTTTTTTTACTGTGGACTTTTGCGCGGTCGTTCACAAATTTATGAAGATATATATACATAGAACATATATGAATACTCGCACACACACTCAGTAGTATGCAATGCATATAACATGTACCTGTTCACAGTCCTGAAGTAGAGAAAAATCCGTTACGCAAGGGCTGCGTAAACTAAGCAGATTTCCCACGTTTTACAATGAGTTTTACAATAGAGAAATTTCACGAGAGCCGAACAGTTAAGGAAACGGCCGACCTTGATTTTGGCGGAAACTCACGACTAGACCCGAAGTTAGCCGATCTCATCGAGAAGCTGAAAACCGAAAAATGCAAATATTTCGGTTAATATTCAAGATACAGAATAAATGTATATAACACTATTTATAGTAAATTTAATTTGCAATAAGAGTGATTCTATATAATTTTTGGATCCGACGTATAGTAACGGAGATATTTCGAATTTTCAAAAATTCTCCCCTCTAAACCCCCCCCCTCCCACTTGTCCGATTTCAGCCATTAACGAACTTGATCTTTATTTTTACATAAAACGTTTAAATATCGAGTTTGGAAACGATCAAACGAAAATTGCGACCGCTAGAGCGTTAACAGACAAATATATATATATATATATATATATATATATATATATATATAATTTTGAACGGACCTCATTTTCGTCATCTACTGGGTAGGATCAATGGACATTTAAAGAAATTTTTCGAAACTCGCGTCATGAGTACGAACTATATAGCTGATTTCCCTTAAGAGAAATCTGCCAAAATATAACTCTCAAAATATTGGCCTAGGCTAAATAGTGTCCTGCTTTCATTAACATTGACCAAAATCCCCAAAAAACAACCTCACCATCCATACACTTATACATACAGACAGGTATGTTGCTGCAAGAGTTATACGTAAGGATGATCGGGAGTTGCTTGTTCCCAACGAGAGAATTAGTTGCAGATGGCAGGAACTTATATGGATGTAGTTTTTACTTTTACATCTGTTGAGTCAAGAGCGACTTTTTCTTCGCTAGATCTTCTACATCTATGGTCTGAATCTTTTCAGGCCGTTTATAGTGAATTGCTTTTTTGTCTTATTCTACTCAACCCATCAGTGATTCTTTTAGTCTCTAAAGGTTTTAGTACCTCAGGGACTTCACTCCTACATTCTTTATAGGGTTCACGTCCCAACTACCCTAACAATTTTCCATGTTTTCAGTTCATTTTAGGTTATAGTAGTCGCTTTACAGGTCAAATATCGCTACTTATTCATTTAAGCAGTTACTCAATTGGTGTTGAGTAGTCTGTGGAGAAACAGATACAAGTACAACCTCTAAGCTCGGCGACTGTAGAACTAAATAAAAACTTTCTTGGATCCCGTAATCTGAACATATCACCTCCTGTATATGAATTTAGTGCTTTATCACTGGAGCGCCCAACATTTTCTGCATATTCCCATCTCCTCTCCGACATTTTATTGTATTTTGAAAGCTCATTTATTTTTCATATTCTGTCATAATGGTATTATATACTGTAAGTGAGGTGAGATGATTCAGGTGATTCTCGGAGGGTTTACCATTCATTCCAGTGCCTTACTTGAAGTGTCTCTGAGTCACGTCTCAGGTGACTTGCTTCCTCGATGAATCAGGGACTACACCCTCACCTGGGAGGTCAGCTATGTCATGACCATTGTCATTTATATTTATATCATTAATATATTATAAGTGACAAAAAAATTCTTGATATGAAAATTGACGGACTGAAATTTAAGGGTTCATCCTATATTTATTACTTTTGTTTCTTCAAAATAGATTGAAAGATGTATTTAAAAATAATGAAATGTTATTCGGTTATAAAATGCCTGTTTATTTGAGAACATTCAATATCTGGTAAGCCTAACTAATTTTTATTTTGCTGTTGCATATCAGTACCAGGGTTGTCTTAATAGGTTCTACTAGCGCCCACATGACATCATTTTGAGGCATATGGTAGCCTAGATCTTCGATAAAAGGATTGTTCTTTAATGCCTCCACAATTCCTATGGAAATGCATTACCTACCGCGTGGGCCCTTCATCGGCATTTGTGCCAATCATTTTCATTTTCACTCGAAACCCCAATTAATGTTTGGAACAAAGACTTGTAGGAAATATCTTTGTAGTTAAGACTAGTCCTAACATATTTGTGGGTTAAATAACTCAGATACTCAGTACATTTCGGATTTTTGGATAGAATTTTAAACTTATTTTGATATATATATATATATATATATATATATATATATATATATATTTCTATAATATATATATATATATATATATATATATATATATATATTATATATATATATATATATATATATATATATATATAATCCTATATTTTGTATATGCTAATTTAATGAAATGTATTATACAGGATTTATATTGATGTAAGTTAAGGTGGTCATTTATCTCATCACATTTATTACTGTCCTTAATGAATAATATAATAAAAGTCATGTTCTTTACTGTCCTGTTGAATTTCTTTTTTTGAACAAAAAAAAAAGAATCATTCAGTTTCTTTTGTGTTTTTTATTTACAAGAAAGCTGTTTTGCTGGTGTTTCTATTATTCAAATGAACACTACAATATCCCTAAATTCATAGAAAGAAAGAGGCGATTAGTGCCGATGGTTACGAGTTACAATTACACGTAGTACCCCGAATATGATATAGAGTACTTATTCCTAATATTAAAATAAAAATATTAACGTCCACTTTTTGCAACTAAGGCTAATTGGGACAGGTTATCTACTGGTTACCACCCTTTTGTAGCCCCGCGAGAAACGAACTCGTCACTCTAAGTTTACCATGTGAGATTAGGTAACGCTTTATCTCAGATGGCTAACCTGAGCTCTATCATATCATAATAATGATGAAAATAATGATTTTAAAGATATAATAAGATAATAAGAAAGAAGAATTTGTCATTCTGAATGTGAAATTAAGGTCAATGCAGGAATATTCGTAATATTAGAGTTCTATTTTTTTTATTTTCGTGGATATTTTACTTTAATTTGGGATGACTGAGATTCCTATAAATCTTTATAACTATGTATGCTAGTGGGACAATTAAAAATCACTTAAAGAGGACAACTTTAATAAATGCTTTCCTTGATATTTTTAAAACTTTATTAACCGCTGCAGGAAAACAATTTTGTTCGTTTAACAAATATTTGCTCATAATTTAGTAATGAACTAGACACACACTCCGGAAGGCATTGTAACCCTTGGGCTTTGTACACAGCACGAGAGAAATATTTCTTGTTGGATTTTAAATGTCTATTTCCTATCTGCGCCTCTCTCCTGTCAAAGAGATGGCTGTTATGTTGGGAGAGAGCAGTTCAAATATTGACTGGTAACTCTATCACTTTGGTCCCTCAGCTTATGTACTATTTGCTTTCGGATAAGAATGTTTACTGTCAAGATTAGATTAGAATGAATTAGTATTAGATTTAAAAATAATGAGCATTTTAATTCAAATTTTAAAACAGATAAACAAAAGATTTTGGTTATAACTGGACTAAATCTTGGACTGCAAATATACCGTACTTTTTCTGCTAATGAATTAAGTAGTTTTCATTAATAATTAGCTTTATTAGTTTAATTTATACGTGAGACGACTCATGCAAATTTTTAATGTAGTGTTTTTTGGGGGTTGCATCTCACGTAGGGTATGAAAACCTAAAAAATAATGGTTTTGCCAAGGCTTCGGTAATTTATACTGCCTTTATCAAAACCTACAGAATACTAAACACCTTACATCTAGTTGACTATATAAAATAAAATCTAGGTTCTATAATTTTTGTAAATAAACTATATTCACTGTTTATTAATATGTTCGAAAGATGTCATGTGAATGTTTGCATGCTAAGAAATGATTGAGCTAAAGTAAGCTTAGTTATAACATAAGATAAATTATAGATTAATACTGTAGACCAGTTTTGTGTACTAGAGTTCTCAGCGATTAATACAAAATTTACTAATATAAAGCCAGAATTGTAAAGTATGGATGAGAGCAACAGACTACCAGTGATAAATAATATAAAGTCAGGGCTGTCGAGAGGGAATCAGCAATCAGACAGTCTTAGATAAGAATAAACCCTTATCCTACTTACTGATTCCTAACTCCTTACTGTACGTGATGAACCATTATAATCCTAACAGTACCATCAGTGAACTAATAGGTGAATCATTTAAATAACTTAGATGTACACCAACAATCATGCATTTTCTGCTTTTACTTACACACTCGTGTATAACATAAAACACATTAAGGGAAATCTGCTTAAATCAAATGGCCATTTGGCAAAGTGATGCTTTATTCATATTGCTTTTTAAATTCCACTGTAAATGGAGTGGTGTGAACTTTACTGTAGTATTACATCTTCATTTGTTAGTTCTTCCAGTAAACTAATATTTACTTGGCTATCTTCTATGGAATATATTTTTTTCTTTTAAATGATATTTTCTTTTAGTATATGTTACGAATTATATACTAAACTGGTTGAACTGTTACGCCTTATCGTTTTTTACCTTTTTAGTTCGAAGTAACTCAAGTAAGTATTGTAATCTTATCATTTCGGGTCTAACATTTTAAAGTAATTGGCCAATTTAACCGTCCCTGAACGAATTTTGAATAGTTTTGAGTGTGACGTATGCACATATCTCTCATTTCTCAAAAACAGTTAGCCTTAGAATGTTGAAGATTCATATTTTGAATTTTTGTTAGCTCCAAATATTTTAATAACTATCTTCACTTGTCAAAAGTTATGAAAAACAGGAGAATGGCTAACTTTTTATCTCATATTTCCATCCCATTTTTGACTCGACGTAAGATGTTGTCCTAAAAATGATCTACCTTATTGAAATCTCGGGAAATAATCAGTTCTCCATAGTTCAAATACAGCAATTTTTTGTTGTTTTTGATATTGTATTTACCAAAGCTTATATACTGCTATGGACGTTGTCATCAAAGCGTCAATAAAACTCCTGATTCATTAATAGTTATTAACAAAGATAAAGTTACGAAATACGAAGATAAGAATTATAGATGCGACAGACCCACGTAGCAGGCGTTCCATAATTTTTTATAGAATTGCTCATTTTAGCAGATTTCCCTTGAGGTACATCAGCTTTTGATGTTACGCGATTCAAATGTCCATCTATCCAACCCAGGGAGATGACAAAAATAAAGTCCGTTGAAAACTATATATATATATATATATATATATATATATACATACATAGTTTGATCGTTACCAAACTAGATATATAAATGTTTGATGTAAAACTAAAGATCAAGTTCGCTAATGGCTGAAATCCGACCAGTAGGAGGGGGGGGGTTAGAGGGAGGGAATTTCGAAAATTCTTAATATCTCAGTTATTATGCGTTCGATAGCAATATTGTATAAAAAAAATCTCATTGCAGATATAATGTTCTCTAAATGTTCTTATGTACGTTTTTTCAATATCTTGATTAACCGAGATATTTGCATTTTTTAGTCTTGAACCTAGAGTAAACCCCCCTGCTACTCATGTCATATTATCTATAAGCTGTCATATTATTATATTATGAAGCATATTATTTGAAGCCTAAATACCAGTATTGTTCTCATTGAACTTTTACGTTATTTGGTGAATGCAAATATCAATGGGAAATCTGCTTACTTAACGTGGCCCCTGCGTGACGGACTTTTTTCTAATTTTATTATTTGTCTTTCTCATTTAAAGAATAGAATCGTGTGTTTACATTCACTTTGTCAAATTTAATATAATATATGCTACATGATATAAATATGATATCTGTTAAAGTAGCACGTACTCAGTGAAATTAATTCAATTTCTATGTGATGGCTGATTTTCCTATGAGTTACTCTATCATATTCCTCTCAGTATCTTCCAATCGTACAGCAGTGAACAAATTAACTAAATGATAATCCCAGAGTAATATGGAATATGTTTTTACGAATGGCATATAAAGGTTGCATTTGAAGTGAACCCTTGAAAGAGATCACAGGCCAAGAGTAATTGACCATATGGAAATAGTTGTTCCGCATTGAGCCTTTTCAAGATCGTCCCACGCAGCCATTTATCTTGCGGCCTTGACTCTTCCAACTTCTTTCTCCCTTTTCTTCATACATTCTACAAAATAGCTTTACATTAATTTTATTCTAACAGTATTTCTAGCATCAACCGCTATGCTCACTTAAAAATGTGGATACACTCACTCCTAAAGAACCTTGTAGGCTGTTGATCGTGTTTTTCTGCTGTTATAAGAGTGTAATTATTTCTATTCTTAAGTCATAGTAGTTCGTAGTTCTTTGTTTATCAAACCATATGTTTACATATTATTCAGTTGTGCTTAAGATTAACGGGTTCAGATTGTATACCGTCTTCACCCTTAAGGAGTATCAGCGGATTCCCTTGAAAGAAAATATGTTTCGAGATGTGGACATAATGCTCTCTACTAGACTTTAGGGAAATTTTGAGTTCTTGCGTGACGGATGTTTTAGCAGATTTTCCTTAGGGGAAATCGGCTATTGAGGTTGTACTCTTCTTCAAGGTTGTAAATTTCTTCAAATTGTCCATCGATCCTATCTAGGAGATGATGAAATTTCAATATATATATATATATATATATATATATATATATATATGTATATATATAAATTTACTATTTGTCTTTTAACGCTCTAGAGGTCGCAATTTTTGTTTGATCGATAAAAAAAGTCGATATTTAAACGTTTTAGGTAAAAATGAAGATCAAGTTCATTGACGGCTAAAATCTGACCAGTGGGAGGGGGAGTTTATTGAGAAAAATTTGAGTTCGAAATACCTCCGCTATTATGCGACGAATCGCGACTTTGTATAGAATCAATCTTATTGCAAATGTTATGTTCCACAAATATTGTTATGTACGTTTTTTCATTATCTTGATTATTAACCGAGATATTAGCATTTCTTTTAGTTTTCGGCTTTCACCCCACTCCTTCTTATGTCATATTAACAATAAGCTGTTATATTATGAAACACATTATTATTATTAAAGCCTAAATACCAAATATTTTTTTCATTGAACTTTTACGTTTTGAGATAAATGCAAATACTTGACGCACGGCCTGAATAAAGCAGTACTACGGGAATCAAGAGTTGTTAAAATAGCCCTTTACGTTCAGAATTTTAAGTCAGAAGATTTATTTATTTATTAACGTCCACTTTTTGCAACTAAGGCTAATTGGGACGGGTTATCTTCAGGTTACCACCCTTTTCTAGTCAGGGTGGGACTTAGGAATTTATTTAATGAATTTCGTCACTAAATAACTTCCCTTGCCCAGGTGGAAATCGAACTCGCCACTCTAGGTTTACCACGTGAAATTAAAGGCAACGCTTTAACTCGCATGGCTAACCTGAGCCCCAAAAGAAGATTTATTTTATTTAAAATGTAACATCTGTAGAGTTGAACTTTATTTATTTTTATTTCATTTTCATTTATTAATTTTATTTGTGGTTATCTTACTCATTTCAATACATTTTTTTTATTATTTTATTTTATTATTATTATAATTGATTATATGGTAATAACTTATTAAAGAGTACACATGTACTTAATAATAGTCACACACGTGATGGTTAATAATAATGGGAGATATATGGTTTAATAATCATACACGTAATATGTCATGTGATATTGTAACCTGTACTCATAAATAATTTCTAGGGTTACTATGACGAGAAAAGAAGACCCTCCTTAAAAAAATTATTAACTCTTTTAGAACTATTAACTCATTTATTAGCTTTTGGAAATGGCATGATATTGAAGATTGAAGAAAAGTATCCTGGTATTTGAAATATTAGTAAAGTATAAAAGATGCATAATATCAGAAGGTATTTCTTATTGAATGGTTTCTTTCCAATGCAGCCGTATTCCCTGAACTGTTTGAGTATGTCGTTCCCCTTCTACCGACCGAGAGGAACATGAAGACTGGATTAATGATTTCCTGATTGCTGGTGATTGGTCTGACCTTCTCTCTCTGACCCTTTTCGGACTGTTAACCATTTAAGGGAGTGATGGCGTGTGAGCGGCTAGACCGGTCATCAGCTGTTCGCAAGGTCCGTCAATCTTCTCTTCCGCTCCGGGCACCCCAATATATCCATCTGATACTTATTATATTTGGTCTCCCCTCTCACGTTCCTATACTCTCACGCCCTTGAAACTCTTATTGGCCTATTAAAATAAAGTAAGAATACACTGTGGATTTCCTGTTTTTGTTAGATTTCCCTTAGGGAGATCACCTATTGACGTTGCATTCATGATGGTACTTTTGGAACATTCAAATGTTAATTGATTTTAGCCAGGAAATAATGAAAATTAGCTCCGTTCAAAATTATATATATATATATATATATATATATATATATATATATATATATAAAAGTTATGAAAGAGGCATAACTTTTGACAAGCGTAGATTAAAATATTTGACGCTAACACAAACAATTCCAAATATGGATCTTCAACAATCTAAGGCTAACTGTTCTTGAGAAATGAGAGATACGTACGTACATCACACTCGACATTAGTCAAAATTCGTTCAGGGAAGGTTAAATTGGACAATTCCTTTAAAATGTGTGTCCCGAAATATTGAGATTACAGTACTTAGATACATTACTTCGAACAAGAAAGTAAAAAACGATAAGGCGTAATAGTTCAACCGTAACTAATTATGTAGTAAAAGTCCGTCACGCAGGGGCTGCATGAACTAAGCAGATTTCCCACGTGACGTATTCCAGTAGATAAATCTTATCTCTAAACCTATTCAAGAGGGACGAATAGTAATGGAAACCGCCGCCAGAGCTCTCGGCGAAAATTCCCGAACATAGCCGTCTCCTGCCGACCACATACAGAATACAAATGCAAATATATCGGTTAATATTCAAGATACGGAATAAATGTGTAGAACGATATTTATAGTAAATTTAATTTGCAATAAGATTGATTCTATACAATTTTTCGTTACGACGCATAATAACGGAGATATTTTGAATTTTCAAAAATCCCCCCTCTAAACCCCCCTCCCACTGGTCCGATTTCAGCCATTAACGAACTTGATCTTCCTTTTTACATAAAACGATTTAATTACGAGTTTGGTAACGATCAAACAAAAATTGCGACCGCTAGAGCGTTAACAGACATATATATATATATATATATGTATGTATATCCTCATTTTCGTCATCTCCTGGGTAGGATCGATGGACATTTGAGGAAATTTTTCGAAACTCGCGTCATGAGTACAACCTCAATAGCTGATTTCCCTTAAGGGAAATCTGCTAAAGGAAAATATTGCTTAAAAGTTTGAAAGGTTGCTAATATTATCTTAATGAAGATAGCCATTAAATAACAGTTCACTGGACGACCTCTCTCTCTCTCTCTCTCTCTCTCTATATATATATATATATATATATATATATATATATATATATATATATATATATATATACATATGTCTGTTAGGGCGCTAGAAGACACAATTTTTGTCTGTTCGTTATCGAAAATCTGTTCGTAAACTCGATATTTAAACGTTTTATGTAAAAATGATGATCAAGTTCGTTAACTGCTAAAATTGGATCAGTAATGTTTTTCATTATTTTGATTATTAACCATGATATTTGCATTTTCTAGTTTTCGGTCTTCAGTAATCCCCCACTTCTGCTCATGTCATATTAACAAAAAGCTATTATATCATGAAGCCCTTTGTTTCAAGTCTGAATACCAAATATTGTTCCCATTGAACTTTTAGGTTTTGATATAAATGCAAATAGTTGATGCACGTGGGAATTCTGCTTAGTTAACGCAGCCCCTGCTTGACTGACTTTTTGTTTATTTTGGCGTCAAATTACTCATGTTGCAAATGAGTAAGTTCGTATCGTTAGAACTCCATAAGCTACTTAATGATTGAACTCCACGTTTTTATGGAAGATGTAATTAGGTGTTTAAAATGATAATAATTGAAAACCTCGGTCGTTTTCTTCTGGTATGACAGTTATTCATTTACTTAGCCCTCCAAGCAATTCTTTTGAAGAAGAAAATATTTATTTATGTGTAGTTTTTCTGAATTTCAAGTTTTGGAATCTAATATGTCAAACAACTCCCAAACCACGTACAAATAAGAAACCACAGGTCATCCATATTTTTGGCAACTAGTTTTGGGACGAGATTTGCAAAATTTAAATATAAGACATAAGTATGAATGAAGGATTCAAAGAACCCAGGGTATAAATTAGAGTTGCATACCAATAATAAATTGCATTGAGTAGGTAACTAAAATTAAACTAAAAATTATTATTACGAAGATCATTAGTTGGGCAATAAAAACAAATGTGCTGTAATTTATTGGTGTAAGTGAACCAATAACTGACGTTTATATAAATTGACCGTGTCCTAAACGCACGTTAGTTATACTATCCGTTTTATTCTATGTAATCCGTTGATTCTCAAGAGCGATAATAGCAGAACGACCCATTCATAAATAAAATTATTTGAATCTGTCGTTGTATTTATGGAAGGACGGTCATTACCCGCCCACGCCTGCTCTTTATTGGGCTCGTTAGAACATATTATTTGGTGCATGTGGTGAAAGTGCTTTATGTTTATAGCATCACTGTTTTCAATGAACCTCTTATTCATTTAAGGGTTTTGTCAAACATAAACAGCCATTGTAGTGATCTTCCTAATAAATAAATATTCATTTGATAATCTCTGATAAGCGATTTGTTTTCTTTCTACTATTATTTATCACGATTCATTAAACTTTTACTTGATGCATTGATGCCACTGCACGAATTATTCAAAATACAAATAATTTAATTTGAACTACCAATAAAACGACCCCGAGCTTTTCTTTCCTCAGTTTTATTTATATGTAGGCTTATAAATAATGCTATGAATTACTTACTGTAGGTGTTCAAACGATGATAAGTATCATAATTGGAGCTAAGCGCTATTTCGCTCTCTTAATATGTAGTGTGAAAATAATTCATATTCTCTCCAGCTGATATTTGAGTTTAGAAATACGAATAAATCCATTTCAGCTTCAATCTCTCTATACGTTTGTATTATAATTATGTGAAATGAGTTCCCTAAGAAAATTTTCTTCAAATGTCCATAATGCACCCTGACGAAAATGAGTGCACCTCAAAATTTTTTTTCTTTTCCTTTATAATGTTAACTCGTTTATTTGTCTGTTAAAGCTCTAGCGGTCAAGCAACTTCAGTATTTATCGTTACCACAGCCTCTTTAAACGCCATTTAGAAAAAGACAGATCAAGTTCACGAATGAGTATAACCTTCCAAAAGTCAGTTTAGACCTTCATGTTTTCAAGTGTGATCAGGAGCATCGAAACATTGTATTTTAGAATAAATCTTCAGCCACCATGTCAAACAAAATTTCCTAAGAATCGCTTCTATACATTTATTCTGTATCTTGTTATTATTGAAATAGTTACTGCTTCTGCAACCGTGGTCAAAAAAACTGTTCGGAAAAAACTTTCCGCCGAGAGCTCTGGCGGCCGTTTTTCCATAACTCGTGGCTCGTGAAAATTAACTGTTTTTTTGGGCTGAAATCACTGGGTTATTTTTCCATAAATAATGTTTTGGATGCATTTAGAGATTTATTCTTACTACTACAGTGGTTATTAGGCAGTTACAATCGTGAATGCAATATAGGAAATTGGAGAGTTTACGCAATCTCAGTGACGGACTCTAGTAAGAGGTATTTCATACATACGTCACTCCGAAAATACTCCAAATGGGTTGAGGGGAGATTGACAGTTATAACCCCCAACATTTTTGCGATTTCGACACTTGCTTTAATTCGTACAAGGAACTAAAAAGACCAAATAGAACTTAACACACTCAATTTTTATATATCCTTTTAGAAATGTATTTCGTGGCAAACCCACTAATTAAAATTCATAGCCCCTGTCTGGCTGGATAAGGACGATAACCTGTTGATAACGCGTTCCTTTTAGCCTTAGCAAAGTGGGCGTTAATAAATATTCCTTAATGAGAACCTCTTAGGTTTATTTACACCTCAAACGCATTTTGTGCCACGATCAGAAATGCTTATAAAATGTAGCTACTACAGGCCTCTATTAAACTTCGATCTTTGGTGAATTTTTTATATTTTCACTTGAATATATAAAAAATTCACTAGTTCACTAAATTCTGCAGATTGGTTTTGAAAGCCTACAATTAATCGATTCATTATCACCCGAGTTTGATATCATTCACAGCACTCAAGAACCGTGATTGCCTTGACCGTATGGTAAATTATATTGTATAATCTCTTCAGTGTTTGCCCCTGTACGACTCATAGAAATATGAGCAGCATGTTAGTTTGAACGATAATTGCTTTCTTTGGCAACAAATCTAGCAAATGACAGAGCGTAGAGTAGCAATACGAGTCTATTTGTTTACATGCTTAAATCGTTCAGCCGATTAACTTAGGAATCGACTTACTAGTTGATTGTTTTAATATTTATTTCTATACTTATCGTCACCATTTTTTAAAAATTAATTGTAGTTGATAAATAAGTTAATAAATTTTACTGTTTTACTCATGCAGCAAATCGAGATTCGTGATTCACAATAAAACCCAAAGTATACGATACTCATGACTTAATTATAACAATCATACATCACTATCATTGAATATCATATTTCATTTTTAAAACTCTTGTGAACCATCGCTTATTTGTTTCAGTATTGACTAATAGCCTTTCAATGTTAAGAGCCATTATTCACTGATGGCTGTGATATATTGTTATTGTTTTCAACAGTGCCTAGCAAAAGCTTTAAATAATTTGTTCCCAGCATTAATAAGTCATTTCCATTTTAATATCACTTATAGTCAAGCGTTGAATGTAAGAAGTCTTGAAGAGAAACTGCCTTTGTAACAATTTTTCAGGCAATTATCTCAATGCTCGTTAGATTTATTATAGTGGGGATTAGATACATTGGTTTTTCCACATAAAACTCTATTCTCTTACATAGGATAAGTAATTTATTTGTTATGAGGTGAACTATTGTCTAGAGCGTGTATGCAACAGCAAGAATACTTATGGTGAGATTGCTTTTTATTCTTAATTTTTTTCTCCCCCAGACCTACCTTAAATATTTCAATTCTACAAATAACCGTTTTACGGATTAACAACCTTCCGTTTTCATCATTTTTTTTTGTTGAAATAGAACCCTATATCTCACTAAAATATGTGGCCTAGGCTATAAATGGGCCATATTTAAAGAAAAAGTAAAATTGTAGGAATTCCATTGGTCAGAGAGAGACGAGAAATAGAACTTTGATATCCCAAGCTATGTTTTACAGGTAACCGCCAAATCATCCCGATTTCTACCTTCTTTTTTGGTGTAGTTTGAATTACTTTCCTTGTAATTTCAGTTGTTCTCATAATGGCACTTTTCCATGCCATTTTTCAAAAATTAAAATTCCGATCGTTTTAGCATATTTTTCTTCAGAGCTTTCAGCTTTCTAAGCAGCTATGGACGTTGTACTCATAATCCATATTTGAATAATTTCTTAAAATGTCTATCAGTCCTATCTAGGGAAACTAAAATGATCCATAGGCACTTATATTTTGCAGGCCTATTAGGTTTTCGGATTGTTTGTTAAATGATACTTCTATTCAAGTTGATAAGAAAGAAGTTGCTAGTCCTTCATAGTAGATGATAAAATTTATGTGTTTCCCCTATTTTCATATTAAAAATTTACGGATATGTTACATATAGATAATGACGTTTTAGGTTAGGGATCGAGGATTGAGGATGTTAATATTAAAAAAAGGGAGGGGCCTGAGTGTACCCATTCTTTTCATCAGTAGATGTCAACATTTTTAAGTTATTAATGAGCGATGATTAGCTGAGTAAATATATGTTAATATTATTAGGATAATGAATTTAAATATTAGGTGACGAGGTTCGTTGTCGATTTGTTGCTCTGTATTGGCCTGAGTGAAGCCGTGTCGATGTATAACTGTGTGTGGTGTAGCGGAACTTGTAGCGGTGTGCCATTGTCAAAAGGATGTCGCTCTCAGTCTCGTAACCTTTCCCAGGCAGTTAAAGAGTCTGTGCATGTCAATACAACCGGTAAATACAGCGGATTTTGGAAAATATTGGGTTGTAACACATGAAGTGTCCGATTTTTTAAACCCTAATCTTTATAAAGGATTAAAACGTTGTGTGTTGATTCCAAGCAAAATATTTACCATCTATAATAAACATTTGTTAATCCTCTAGTCGCAAGCTATGTTTGTTTTTGTCCCAAGTAGGCTTACATATTTTAGTTTAATATCAATCGGGAACATGGAAACACGCGATTTCCGGATAATTTTCTTTTACGAGTATAAACTTGGTCATTCCGCGGCCCAGTCAGCAAGGAATATTAATCATGCGTTTGGCGAAGGAAGTGCTAATGAAAGAACTATTCGTCGTTGGTTTTCAAAATTTTCTTCAGGAGATACGACTTTAGAAAATCAGCCCCGTGGACGACCTCACTCATCAGTGGAGGACGAAGATCTTAAAAAAGCTGTTGAAGAAGACCCTCATAAAACAGTCAGGGAACTTGCGTCAGAGCTAGGCACAAGTCATATGACGGTCTCCAGGCATTTAAAAACGATTGGAAAGGTGAAGCTCGATTCTTGGGTCCCGCACGAGCCCAGCAGTTAAAACGCCAAGTGACGTGTGTTTCTTTGCTTGCTCGTCAAAGATGTTTCAATACAGACAGTGAACAAATTAAAGGAGTTGGGCTATGAAGTCCTACCACACCCCCCATATTCCCCTGATCTATCTCCTACAGACTACCACTTTTTTCGGAGTTTGGACAACTTTTTGCGAGGAAATTTTTTTACAGATGATTTAGACATTAAAAATGCATTTTCTGAATTTCTTTCAACACGTGACACAAACTTTTTCAAAAGTGGGATAGAAAGCTTGGTAAGTCATTGGCAGAAGTGTATTGAAAATGATGGTAAATACTTTGAAAGAATAATATTTCAGATTCGATCTCAATTTTTCATTTTTTTCCTGATTCTACAAACGGTAATTTCATATGTTACAACCCAATATATCTCCAAGCAGAATTTTGGAAGAAGTATTCATGTTAACGGATGACGGATAAACGAGGCCATTCTTTTTATTTTTACCTACAAAGCTCGGACATCCTCATTCAAAAATATTAAATAATAATTTTAGTTATCCATTGCTGTCTTAATAATTTTTCACGGCTCACGATAAATGATTTTTAGTGGCATTCCTTAGAATAAGTAGCTATTGAGGTTGCTCACATGGCAAAATTACACTAAAATTCGTTCAAGTTTTCGCCGTAGCCGTTTTAAATATCTGTGAATATGTTGAAGCAATAAGTTTATAATTTCTATGCTGGGAAATCGGGTTATTACTTAATTTAATAAATGAAATTATTAATACAGTTTCATTGAGAATGTTTTCAAACAATTTTAAATGATTTTTTTTGCTAACAATGTGTCTACATTTTGAAACTGAGTTACTATTATTTAGTATAGAGTTCATTCTAGTGTTACTGTATTTCTCGGTCCCAGAATGGAGTATATTTACTGTCGAATTTGAGAGATGAGAATCCATTTCCAAAAGTATTAACCGCTGGTGTTGGAGTTGGGTCAGCCATCTTTTGAAATTTTAAAATCTGAGAATTAGCATAAATGAGTACGTTTTACAACCGATTTTGTTTTAATAGTGATTGAAATTTCCTTCTTTTTTTTGTGTCTACTAAATATTGTTAAATAAAATCTTTAGTCCCACTCTGGTAGAAAATGATGGTAACTTGTAGATAACCCTTTTAGCCATTGTTGCAAAAAACGGACGTTAATAAATAATCATTATAAAGTTTTTTGTTATCAGATGTCCATGACAGTTTGGTTTCCGTAATACCTTATCTGGAAAATGTGTAGATCACCATTTGTAGAATATTACAGTTGCAGCTGAATAGCATTTGGTCCGACTAAAAATACCGGACGGTAACCTTATCTTTTCTAAACTATCTCTTCTCGTCCGATTTCAACCTTAATTTTTTCCTGGAGCATTTGAATGTCTATTTTAATTAAGCCCCAACAGACGAATATATGTTATATGGGTGAAGCAAAGAATTTGGGAAGACTTTGTTAGAGTGTTATTTTCGCATGCGGGAAATCTGCTATTTTAGCGCATCCCTTGGATGAAGGGCTTTTTCCCAGGTTGTAAAACCCGTTTTTACCCCCTTCTCTGCCTGTTAGAGTGCATCAAGATTATTAACATAAGTATGCTATTAAGGAATCATTTTAGAACTAGTTTCAGAAAACCATTTCTGCCGAACCGTCTTGACAAGTTGAGTGACAGCATGTTATTTGCCTTGGGATGATTATAGATAAATTAATGTATAAAAGAGGCTGTTATTGTAAATAATTATGGGCATTGGGACAGGATGGCCTCGGCTTGTATTTCCATTAAAGGTGACTGCACCATATTCCCCTCCAGTGCTAATTAAATGCTGCATTTGTCAACAGCTGCCATTTATGGATGTCCGCTGGCTCCCAATAGGGAAATTAATATCCATATCCTCTTCTACGAAAATCCTATTAGCTGTGGATTTTATGACCTTGACGTTGATGGACTTGCCTCACATGTTTTTTTTTTTGTTTTTTTATGCGGACCTTTCCGATCTGCAATTTGGCGCTACTATCACTACCACAATCATTATGTGTATGGTGACAAATAATTAACAAACAAATTAGATATATTCGTCGTTAAGGATTAACAGTCTCTTAGTTGTTCCTTGTTATTAAACTTATCTACTCCATTTGCCGATGAGGATACGGTGGCTCGTTTAGTTGCCTAATTCAACAATATATTCTATTTCAATAAATACATTTTTACGAAGATATTCTAACCAAGCTTGCATGTTTATTTGTAGAGACTATTTCTAAAAATGCAGTGGCACCTATAATAAAATCAAGTTTATGTTAGCACTGCAATTTGTTTGATACGACCATTTGCTTTAGCACCAGAGAGGATCCCCCCATTTAAAATTGTCCTTTTTAATTGTAATGTATCGAGTAATTTTCAACAGTCAAGGGATTATACTAACATCCGGGAGTAGATATTTATTCAGTCCATTTGTCCGTTTAGAGATGAATTTTTCAAGTCCAAGGAGAGTTGGGTTGAGAGCTTTATTAACGTGAAAACAGTTCCTTAGCCTCACTGATAATTTGATAGTTTTATTACCATTTCTTTACCTTGTAAAGTTACTATGTTGTCTAGTGCGATATTGGTATTTAAGGTGTCCGTCTTACCTTCCACTGACTCGTTCATCAGTTTAGTGTGCTAAAATTTAGTTTCCTACCCCTGATGATGTTATATCTTTCCCAGTATTACTAATCTATAGTTTGGCAAGAACTCCACACGCTTATTTTGTTTTATTAATTACTTTATAATTAATCGGCATTATTAAATAAATTAACTTAGGATACTGACATTTATATAAATATCCTCATTTTTTATCTTCTTTTGTCTTAAAAAAACAATTTCTAGCATTTGGTTAAAAGACTTATATGATTTTTAAAATAATCTAGCTTCATAGACATCTATTCTATAATTTGTCACCAAATGCTATAATAATGACTCGTATGAAAAGTGTATCTACATTTCCGATCATTCAACCTCTTAAGACATCCCTTGCAATTTGATTTAGAAACAAGTCGTTGTGCCATGTTCCTGTAAATGCTAATCACCTTCCCACAGTTTTCTTTTTATTCATTTCTAATTTGGCACATAATTATTTTTAAATACTTAATTAAGTGGCGCAGGAGTAGGCAGGACCTTATACTCTCCGCCAACATGTTTCTCCAACCAGTAAGACCCCCGGATACGATAATTTACGACCCCTAGCTTCCGCAGGTACACACTTATCAAGTCTCCTCAGACTGCACCTGCTCCTCTTTCTCACTCCATCTGGTGTGCCTTTCAGCATTTCCCTGGGCTTTCTATTCGGGTCCATTCTTATCTAGTTCCTCAAACAGCGCAACTCGTCTATCGCACCATAGGATCATGCTCCCAAGATCCGGTCCATTAATTCGATTAGGCTTCTGATCCTCCGTCTGCGTTGATCTTCCTCAGTCGGGATCTTCTGTCCCAGATCAGTAAAGCTTTCCTGTTTCCCATGGCGGGAGTACTGCCGTATTTCGAATGATTGTCTTATATATTTCTACTTTCGCTTCCCTGAAAAGACACTTTTCTTCACTCACGCCAAGCCATTTTAGTCATGAAAGGCTAACCCTGGCAGGAGTGTTATACCGCGAATCCAAATGTTATTAGGAATGATAGAACCACATTTCCCTGTTGGTTTCAGGCCTAAGTGTAATACGAGAGTTGAGTATGTCCTTCTTCCATAAAGCTGTTGGTGTTATAGATTATACTAAGTGGGTTTTCCAAAATAAACTTACCTGTCCCTTCAGTCCATATAGCTAGTAAAACATTGTCCCTGCTTGATTGAATTTTCCCCTCATACCGTATTTCCTATTTATGGTTGAGGTAATGTTACCATTGTATAGTATTCATTTACCAACTCTTCTATTACTGAATATATGTTTATTGCAATAACTTCATTAGTTATTGTGTGGAGTATGAAATTACTGCTGCAAAGGAATTAGTATGCTACCCTTAATCGACTCATATTCCATTCCATGGACTAACTAACTGCATTGAGCGGGTTTGTAATTTCAACTCCTCTGAATCTGGCTATTTATCTTCGTTTTGTTCCTAGTGTATTTAGCGATATAAGCAATTAGTTTATTACATTAAAGGGGGGTTCAATTTGCAATATTGCATAATTTAGATTATAAGCCGTGTGGTGTCATCAAATTAGTTATCTACTGCCCTGGCTATTAGTAAACGCGGTTATCTGTATCCAATTCTAAACCATTTACTGATAGCCGATGGCCTCACTATCTACTCCATTTTTCTTATAATCTTGCTTTCGTGTGAAATGTCAGGATAAATTATCCTTTCATTTCCTTTCTGCGTAGAAAGAAGACATTGACAAATAAGATTTTCCATTTCCTTTTAAGATATCCTATACAATTTATTTGAATACTTTCTGCAATTTTATGCGGTTTAATTTGCGCTGTCGATGAATTTCTGCTTCCGATTAAAAAACTTAAGTTTAGTATGATACATTTAAACTTCGAGTTTTGTAACGAGCAAACAAAAATTGTAGCTGCTAGAAAGTCAACAAACGTGTACTGTGTGCGGGCTCGTTAATGTCTAAGATGTTGGAAGTGGAAGTTTCCAAATACAGTGATGGAGAATAAAGTCTTCCCAGAATGAATGATATTTGATTTATCTCTTTCAGTACACCCGTGTCATTCTCGAGTGCCAAAATAAGAACACCTACCATGTTGACATACAAATATAAGTTGACACAGAATTATATTTATTTTAAAAGAAAGTTTTTTTCACAATAACTGTCTTAACCACTCTAGTTTTTTTAGCAGATTTTCCTTAGGGGAAATGAGCTGTTGAGGTTGTACTCAGATGGGATTTTCAAAAAAATAAATCGTTTTGTGTAAAAATGAAGATCAAGTTCGTTAATGGCTACAATCGGCCCAGTGGGAGGGGAGTTTAGAAGGGTGAATTTCGGAAATTCTAAATATCTCCGCTAGTAAGCGTTGGATCGAAAATTTTTATAGAATCAATCTTATTGCAAATGTATATATAAAAAAAACCATGCTATAAATGTAGCAATGTACGTTTTTTTCATTGTCTTGATTATTAACATAGATATTTACATTTTTTTAGTTTTCGGCCTCCAGTAAAGTCCCACTCCTACTAAATGCCATATTAACAATAAGCAGTTATATTATGAAGCACTTTATTTTAAATCCAAATACCAAATATTTTTCTCATTGAACTTTTACGTTTTGAGATAAACACAAATACATGGCGCACGAGAGATACCTGCTTAGTTAACGCAGTCCTTGCGTGGCGGAATTTTATGGATAATACCTGTCATAAAGTAGAATAAGAATGACTGTACATATACATACCCACAAGTCATATAATTTAAAACAATATACATATATTTAACATATAATTTAAAATAATATAAGAGTACATAGTTTTTATACGTGATAAATATCGATTTTCATTTACTCTTCTTATAACATCGGAAATTGGTGGAGTTGACGTCGTAAATATATTTGAATTTAATAAATCAGGATTAAGAAAAAATTATATATATTTATTGTTTGTCTAAGATTAAATAGGTCGGGGGCTATCTCTGGTAATAAATAGATTTTAATATTGATTTCTTTAAAGGCTAATCACTTGCTTATTTTGGAGGGGGGGAATCGAAGAAAGTATAATAGTAAAAACTCAAGTACTACGTTCACCATCCATCAATCCATAATATTTATGGTTTTGCTCATTTATTAGTAATTAATATCTTCAAGCTGTCGTAAATTCCTAAAGTGGTTGTAAATTATGAGAGTTAACATTATTGCAACATTTCTTTTCCGAAATGCGTGTAAAGGGGAACCTCTCTCCCCCAAAAGCATTTTATTCCCCACTCCCCCGAGTCATTAACCATTGTACTTCCTTTGAAAGGTATAAAAGGCCCTTCCTTCCCACTTACTAAACCTTTTACTTGCAGTTTAAGGGGTTTTATCTTTCAAAGTCCTGTAAGTAATAAGTTAAATATTCAATTCTTCTAAATTTTTTTTTGTCTCGAAGAACATTAATTGGAACCTAATCTGACATCTGACATGCATGTGGTATATATATATATATATATATATATATATATATATATATATATATATATATATATATATGCTGTTAGCTAGTGCGAATGCTCTGGGCTATTATGCTATTCGTCCTCCACGCCCACTCAGCATCGTGAGAAGAAATTGAGTAGGTGACCGTATAAAAAAATGGTAATTTTCGGTCTATAATGCCGGCACTATTTGACACGGATTGCGTCAAGCCTAACCACTTGCCCTCCCTATACCCTCCATGGACATAAGACCCAAATTTTGTTCACATACACACATACATTGCAGTATTTATTTACTTATATGTGTTATAAAGATCTTTTCATATCAGTTATATGCTCCAAAAATAAAAAAATAATTAACAATCTAGCACAATGTGTTACGTCTGCTGCTTATGGTCATTAGTATTTATTTGCACTTCACCGTTTGGTGCTAATAACAGTGTTTATATTTTCTACTTCATATGAATTCTTATCTGTAATGATTTTTACTATTAGTAATCTTGAAAAATAATTTTACCTTATATGAGGATGTGTAAACGACGAAAGAGTGTGTTGTATTTCAACTCTTCTAATATAAAAACATTTGAAGGTAATTGAAAAGTTAATGGATAATTCATCTCACTTCGCGATGTAAGTGCACGTACTTCGTTCTGATCATTACTTATCAGATACATTGTAATGTTGAATAATTAAATATAAATTACTTTTTTTGAGCCTTACCATCCTTTTTTAGAGTAAGCGGAAAGACTAAATTCGAAATTATATATATTATAGATTTATAAGTATTTATGGCATAAAAGGCTCTTGTTTCCATAAAAAATGCATGGATCTATTTTTCTCCCAATTTACCAATTGTCTACTGTATGTGGCTTTCTTCAATGAGAGTGTTGGATTTAATAGCTTGTGTGATCTTGCTTACCTCCAATTTTGAGGCGTATATTACGTTAGTTGGCCGGTTTCCTGGCCCATTTGGCTGGAGTATGTCCACCTCTGCTAGGTTGCTATAGCTGGCTCATGGAATATTAAGCACTACTTGAGCAGGAGCCTTCACCTTTCATGCATATTTGAGTAGCATGACCACACAAGCAGGCCACCAACTCAGCAAAGCTCAAGATGAATGAGATAGTCCAATCTACTCTATTCTAAAACTGTGTTAATTGTGCAAACAGTATTAATTGCATTGTACCTTATTACACATTGTTTTTATAATTTATTTATTTTTATCAAGTTTCTCTTCTAGGATATGGCTTCAAGCTATTATTCTTGTTATTATGAGTCGCCTGTATGTTATTTTATCGAGTTCTAGCTGGTTTCCCTTAGAGGAAATCAGTTATTGAGGTTGTACTCATGATGGGATTTTCAAAACATTTCTTCAAATTTTCATCGAAATCTACCTAGGATATGACGGAAATGAGGTCCATTCAAAATGTTAAATATATATAGTCTGTTAACGCTCTAGGGATCGCAATTTATGTCTGATCGATGCCAAACTCTGTATTTAAACATTTTATGTAAAAATGAAGATCAAGTTCGTTTACGGCTTGAATCGGACCATTGGGAGGGGGTGGTTTTCTCTCCGACTGGTCCGATTTTAGATGGGAATTTCGAAATATCTCCGTTATTATGCTTTGGACCGAAAACTTGTATAGAATCAATCTTATTGCAAATATAATGTTTTTTAAATGTTGTTTTGTACGTTTTTCATTATCTTGATTATTGCGATATTTGCATTTTCTTAGTTTTTCTGCTCCACTCCTACTGATGTCATATTAACAATAAGCTGTTATATTACGAAGCCCATTATTTGAAGCCTATATACTTAGTAGTACGAAGTATTGTTCTCATTGAACGTTTACCTTTTGAGTTAAATGCAAATGTATGAAATGCAAGCACGCCCGTGGGAAATCTGCTTAGTTGACGCAGCCCCTGCGTGACTGACTTTTTTAAATTAAAGCTTTCAGAATTTTAGTGTATTTTTCTTTATATTTTAAACCTGAATAAAGCTGTACAACTGATCTCAAGAGTTGCTTGAATAGCCCTTTATATACACAATTTTATGTTTACCTACGCCTTTGCGATTAGAGTTTTTTGTTCTGTTTTTTATTCTTTTTTATTGATTTATTGTTTGTAAGGAACTTTTGAATGTTTCGTTTGTCGTTATAAAATGTTTATTATCGTCCCTTTATAACAAACATTATATTTTTTTTCAGCTCGTTTTCTCGTGAGAGAATATTTCCTTGTGAAGTTAATGTGACGCAATGTATTAATTTCAACAATATATGACAAGTCATTAATAGCTGGCCAAGTTTAAATTTTTGTTATGTTACGTTTTTTCTTTTCTTTCTTTTTAATGTCGAATCTATCTATTTCATGAAATAAATGGCGTGATGGTTCATTGTTCGAATGAAGCTATTCAGCCTTCAGTCGTTAAACTTTTGTTCGTCCTCCTATAATAATTTTCCCTCTAAATTAATTTATTTTGTATCGTTGTATTTTCATTAAGGGCTTTTTGAATATTTTCATCTAATGTAGATGAATGTTTTTGTTGCAAATGTAGATTCACTCGCCATTAAAAATTCTATAAACAACGTTTAAGGTTAAAGTTTCAAAAATACTCATGATCCTGAACAAACTCATTAATGGTTGACCCAAAGACTTGGCAAGAATAATGAAATGGGAATACTGAGAAAGTAAGTTTATAAGAAGCCATCTTGCTTTAAGCGTCTGTCTTATTGATATACCTGATTAGCCACAAAAAACCTGTTAAATAAATATGGTGAATTGGATTTCTTAACAAAAGTTCCCCTTTGCTTTAAAAGAAATACTAGCGAAAAATGTGAAGGAGTTCGAAGGATAAATGTCTTGTTGAGTATCGTGTACTAGTGTGTGGCTGGTTGAAAGGCATTATTAGTGCTATTGGTAGAACATGTGTTGCTTGAGCCGAAATGACTGACGTCAGCCTTGGTCCCTGTGAACTTTCTCACGAACCCTTTCTGTCTCTATTGTAGAAGAGGAAGTCCTATATCTTCTTTCCTGCCGGGCTGCTCCAGTATTTTATTTCGGCTCACGAGATTCTTTTCAAAATCTCAAAGAATTTTATTGACAGTCGGTGAGTCCTCAAAGTTGTTCTTTAACTCTCGGTCCTATTTTTATTTCATCTATCGATTACTCTAGTATTCTTTCTGGATGAGGCAAAACAGACAAAATGCCTCTATAAGTTGCTTCATGAGTCGTTTATTGTAAATTTGATTCATCGGGCCAAGGTATTGTTTTGGTAAGAGACAAAATAGCAAACTACCTGTTTTAAAAAATGAATTAATTTCCATTTGGATTTATCCTCAGCTTATAGGAAAGTGACTGCTTGCCAATCATTTAGGAGTGCTATTTGACATAAATTCATATTATATATTTTATTCCTATATACTATTACATTTATATTATCTAAAATTATATTAAATTCAAACAAAAACAGATGTCAAAATCAAACAGAAGAGAAGTTAAATTTTTTTATATTATGATATATATAATATAAAATAGGTTATAATTATAAAATATAATTAAAAGGAAGGATTATAAAATATATTAAATAGGACTAATTTATTTTTTAAATAATAATGAACCATTTTAAATCGTTACTTTGAATACTAGTTTAATGTTATATTTGTAGTATAGTATAATATTTGTTGTTTTTATTATTTGTATTTAATGTTTATTTATCGCGTTTAATCTTTTTATTTTTTTTTGTTTATTCAGTTTGTGTTATTTTTCTATTTATTGATTTTATTACATTGTTAAATTTTGAGCCAAATCGCCTAGTTGCATGCATGTGCTCCTGTATTAATAAATAAATAAAAAAAAATTCATTACATTTCTTATATATTTTATTTCCTCCTCCAGATACTTTAAACCAATTGTTTTATAAATCTACGATAATGTGCTTTTTACAAGTTCACATTAAGGCTGTTGTCAGTCGGTTTTATTGTAGGAGGATTTAAAGTATGCACCTATATACTTATCTACTGCTATGAGTAAAGATGTAGTGAATAAAATGTGATAATATTAACTTTGGAAACACGTCATGGAGTTTGAACTTGATGAAACCAAAATGAGTTAAAAGATATTTGTGCATTCCTTGATTATCAATTCCTATATTTCCTGAGTGTGAGGACATCACTATACGTCATACCAGATAACCTCTGGCTTGTAGGTGATCTCCTTTAATTTAAACGCCCTGTATTTCGTACATCAAGTGCTTATGACATTACAATTACTTTTTTAAAGTGTCATTACAAAAATTTACATAAAAGTTTCTTTCTGTTTTTTTTTTCTTTGGAAGTTGACGATAATTGGTAGTTGATTTGAAGTTGATATATTTCAGATATGATAATTGGTTTTCTGTCCAGTCAACTGTATTGTTATGATTGAATGACATGTAAATATAATTCAATTATTTTTTTCTGCAGTTGAGTTTTAGAAATCACATAGAAATTCTAAAAAAAACTTGTACGGTGCCGAAAGAAAATCAAAAATGCTTTTCAAAATCTTATATTCTGTCCAAAAAGCTTTGTCGAAAAATATATTTGACGATAGACACATATTTCCTCCTTTTCTTAATTTACTCGGCATCATGTCAGTGTCCAAGATAAAATATAAGTGCAAGTTGTGATCAGCATACTTATAGTGCTTAATACCTATCATTACACAGTTTATATTCTCAACAGTTCCGACCTCGATTTGAACTTTTCCTATTCTTCTTTTATACTTTATTGCTGGCCATTGTTGAAGCAACGGGAAATCGTTCTGATCGTATTTCTCCTCTTTTTCCATTTCGTGAAAGTCTGAACATCCTGTTCAAGGAGTCGACTCGCTTGACGTAGCCTGTCATACGACAATGTGTATGTGTGTATGGTTATATGCGAGTATGATGTTAAAAGCCATTTATTAATTATTTTTAATTAATTATTTTGTCCGTCGTATTTGATATTTAAGAAATATCATGCATCACTCTGAGGAAACCCAATATTTTACATTTCCTTTGTAATACTGGATATTTCTAAATTTTTATTTCCTTTTAAATATCCGCTGTGAACTTTGTATAATTCTAACCCGATACTTTCTTTATATCACAGCCTACAATATACGATTGATTTGCTTTTGATATCGATAATAATGACACATTAATCAGAAAATATGATATTTCATTATTTAATTTCGTAGTATATTTAATTTTTCTTCTTTATTCTTGACTATTAATTTATTTATTTTTTATATTTTCAGGTGAGTAATTACATCAGGTTGCTATATCGTCTTGTCCGTAAGTTTCATTTTATTTTATCTTGTGGTTTTTTTTTTTCGACCTGGTTTGCAGGAGTATATCCGTAAATCAAGAAGTTTAACATATTGCACTTATGAAAACTGAATCACTGTCGTAATGACGCAGAAACATTGTTATTACCAAAGGCATTTCAGATGTCAATATTTATTAGTATTTATGTATTAGTTCTGTAGTTCACAATTAACTTATGTATGCCCTTGGCTAAATTTGTTTTTGAAATAAACTGATAATTTGGAGTCAACTATGTTACAGTTTAATGCTTAAGTTGAGTTCACATATTTCAAAAATCATTTCAAATTATTGAAATTTAAGAATTGATCCCAATTATTCTGATTTGTTATACATTTACATTCACATTGCTATACAATGTTATTAAGATAATGAATAGTTGAAATAATATGGGGACACAAATACTATATTATATTTTGAGTCACTGATCTTGGACTTCACTCCTGTGTTATACTTTTTATTCCAGTTTTGAGTATTTTAACGTTTTATTTGTTAATTGGTTAAAGTATAAAAAGGTCGACATCCATAGAAATGTTGACCTCCAAATGTCCCAGCTTGTAATGTAGGATTTATGTGTATCTGAATCATAATTAACTCTTACGGTTTATCCAGAATACGCGTAAATTCTAATGGAATAGATTATTCTTAGTTGACTAGTAAAGTCTATGTCTTTGTTACCTCTGCTTTCATTATACTCTGCGGTTTTGTAAACACAGGCTTGTAATGATTTCCACAAATGTAAATTACATGTAGTAAGTTCGTCTTCCACGTTTGTGAAGGAAATGTCAATATACTTGTTAGTAGTCTTATCACGGGAACGCTCAAGTTCACTATGACAACGAACAGAGTGTAAAAACCTGGATTTGCAATTTGAGACGTCATATGTTGGAGGTTTTTTTCTTTCCTTCCCTGTTCTCTTTACTCGAGCACATACGATCTCTTTACTCTGGAGCCAATAACGAGTTTAGTTTGGCGCGAGTCCAAGGTCATTAGAGCGGATATCCACTGTTGCCCTTAGTCCGTTTTAAAAATAACACCATTTGATATCTCTCTTTGTATGTTTGTATTATTAAAGTTTACGTATCCGGGTTATCAGTTATCTCGTGAACCCAAGATGAGCTGGCGCCCTCGTATCGCCCTCCGAACAGGAATTTTCCGCCGCTCTCGCAAGCCGATTGCCCTTGATGTTTGTTTTAATTTTAGCTTAGATATCTTAGTTCATTGCAGTTCAGCCCTGCGCATTTGTCTTTACTACAGTAGAAAATTGGTGATATCGAATGTTCCATGCTAGATATGGAGTAGTCATCGTTTCTCAATCTATATCATGGAAATGAATTTGAGAAACCATCTCGCTAGTATCAGCAGATTTCCCTTTCGTGAAATTGGCTATTTAGGTTTTACTCATGACGTAATTTTCAAAAAAATGTCCATTGAGATGAGTATGATGTGTAACACTAGTACTTGAGAAATCTGCTTAGTTTACAAAGCCACTGCGTGATGGACTTTTTTCTTCTACAGTAGATTTAGACTGTTAATCAGAGGTTTCCGTTCAGGGATTCAAGTATTCTATCCAACGCGTTATTGTTTTGAAGCACAAATTTAAATAAATTCTCTGTGGCACTCGATGATATTTAAAACTAAATACTTCAAGCTTGAACGTGATATTTTTGTTTTGTATTGATTTTTAGTTTTATTGCAACTGGAAACAGACCAATCGGAGGAACTCATCCCTGAGTGCACCAAAGTTCCACGAATATATCAAATACGACATAAGCCGTAAATATCAATATGTTACATATATAGCATTGCAATATTCGTAAAGTGAATACTTCGTATAGTGGCAAAACGGAAACAACCGCAAAAGGCATACAGTTTACATCATTACATAACTGAACTAGCATATATTAACATTAACATATAATAAATTAAAATCCACGGACTACAAAACTAACGCAGTTTTGACTGAACATGGACAAATACAATTATTTATTTATTTATTAACGTCCACTTAATTCTACTTTGGCTAATTGGGACGGGTTATATACAGGTTACCACTCTTTTCTAGCCAGGGTGGGACTAAGGATTTTATTTAATGAGTTTGTCACTAAATAAATTCATGTTTGCCCATGCAAGAATCGAACCCGCCACTCTAGGTTTACGTTATATTAATACCTAGATACTCAAGGTTAATGTGATAATAAAGCCATTGCTTTAACTCACATGGCTAACCTGATCTCCCAGGAATAAAACATTATTATTATTTATTAACGTCCACTTTTTGCAACTCAGGCTAATTGGGACGGGTTATCTACAGGTTACCAAACGTTTCTAGCCAGGGTGGGATTTTAGGATGTTATTTAATGAATTTCGTCACTAAATAATTTAATAATAATAATTCGAATAAAACAGTTTTTATAAAAATCTGAGTTGCATTTGGGATTTTATGTTTTTAATGAGTCTTAATTAGATAAATAAATAAATTTTCATACCCATTTGACCCAGGAATGCATACGTTTAACAAGGATTATGTGCTCCTTCATATGGCTAACTCGTGCCCATAATTTTTATTCATATAACATTCTTATGGTGAATAACGTACATCTGGAAAATATATTTTCTCCGTGGAATGATGTGGGCGAGAGAAAATGGGTTATATTGTCAGCTTGAAGAATTTCAGTCTAGTGAGGACGCGGAATCCTTCGCGTTCACCCTACATAGCTCTTTCAGGACGCTCGCTCTCCCTCCATCACATTCCGTTACAAGAAAGTCTAGTATTTTCCTTATTTTCTCAATTTCATACACACACATACCCAATGGTGTACCACCTCAGGTGTAGTATATGTGCGAATTCTATTCATTTTTTATTTCCCTTTCTATAACATTTAAACAAAATTTGGGGATTTAACTGAACATCATATCTTCATACATTATACCATATGCGGGCAACACCAGGCCCACTGCCCGGATCCCACCCGTTGTAAGATTTGATCCCTCCCGCTAGACTTCTTGAATAACCGAATTAAACAAATATATTACAGTACTTACTCTAAATGAGGAAGATAATGGAAGGTTTGTCTTTGGCAGTACTTATAAATGGGAACAGTTCTTTTCAATGACGAATGTTAATTAATCAAAACATCGTACAAGGCGACTGACGATAATTTGGAAAATTCTATACGTCTTTGTATCAGTGGAATTAATCCAAACATCGATGGATTAGTTTCCGAAATTCAAGCTCAATTGTCTCATTTATTTCGGTGTCGCTTTTTAACTTGTTTGTAATAATTCCATGTCTGATATGTATCGTTAAAAATTATGAGCAATGCACTACTTTTAAACGCGGCCCACGAACGTATTTTTGCACACTAAAGTTTGTTCCAAAAACATGCCAAAGGTTGCCCATACCTGCATTAGACCAACGTGGAGGGATATATATATATATATATATAAAGCCATTTGAATTGGGTAATATTATGTTGAATAAAAATTGTAGTTATACTGCATCCAGATGGGTTATAACATTTCATTTTAAATTAAACCACCCCTCGTTGTGGTTCGAATTTTATTTAGAACATAATTCAACTTTAGGTTCAGCAAACAAACATATATATGCATACAAACACACACTCATACCAATATATATAATCGACTGAAGTAAGTTTTTAGAAATATGAAGCACATAAGAGATTCTGATGGTCAAACAGAATACAATTTTAACATTTAATCACAAACAGCAGTGCAAATAACTCACAAAAACACTTAATACTTCAATTAGGGAGCCATTATGTTCAAATTATCAGATATTTACAAGTAGGCACTTGCTCGTTTTTCATAATGTATTTACTCAACAAGCCGGGAGTTAGTGCCAGTAATGAATAAACCGATTTAATTGTTCTCATACTTGATAATATATGATTGATGGATTTGATGATTACGTCACTTTTTCCATTTCTAAAGGGAAATAATTGAACTGGTGACACTTGTTGATCAATTGTAGGGGGGGGGGGGAATGAGAATGCTCTTGTGCCTTTAATAACGTGATAACAACCCGATATATATTGGTTTGACAACTGAGGCCACAGATTTCTCTTATCTCCTTTGAGTGTGACATTTCATAGTTTCTAGGTAATTTGAAATTTTTGGAATACCTTCTATCTTAACGTGTAAAAACTCCGTATTCTCAGAAACGCTGCTTCAGAATATACAATTAGTTATTTATTGCAGGTAATCGGGTATTAGGTTCTTTATTTCTGAACTTTTAGCAGATTTCCCTTAAGGGAAATCAGCTGTTGAGGTTATATTCATGACGGAATTTTCGAAAGTTTTCTTCAAATGTCCATCGATCCTGCCTAGTAGATGTCGAAAATGAAGTCCGTTCAAAACTGTATATATATATATATATATATATATATATATATATATA
Source organism: Riptortus pedestris (assembly GCA_019009955.1). Classification (NCBI taxonomy): domain Eukaryota; kingdom Metazoa; phylum Arthropoda; class Insecta; order Hemiptera; family Alydidae; genus Riptortus; species Riptortus pedestris. The sequence continues at coordinate 114,421,879 of CM032232.1, forward strand.
TATATATATATTTGTCTGTTACCGATCTACCGGTCGCAATTTTTGTTTGATCGGTACCAAACTTGATATTTAGTCGTTTTATGTAAAACCAAAGATCAAGTTCGTTAACGGCTGAAATCGGACCAGTGGGAGAAGGGGTTTAGAGGGGAGGATTTTCGAAAGTTCGAAATATCTCCGTTATTATAAGTCGGATCGAAATATTGTACAGAATCAATCTTATTGCAAATTTAATTTACTATAAATATTGTTATATACATTTATTCTCTATCTTGAATATTAACCGAGATATTTGCATTTTTATGAAGTCTGTGGTCTGGTATAGTTCGGATTAGGTCGGCCATTTCCGCCAGTACTCGGCTCAGATGGAAGCTTCTTCTAACCTTACCTTCGTTACTTTGTGAGATTTATGCAAATACGTTTTGTTCATCCGCCCCCCCCTTCTTTAGTTCTTGGACTGCTGAAATTTGAGTTATTAAAATATAAATTATTCTTACAATTCAGAAGCCGTTTCAGTTGGGAATTTATTTTAATTATCTGAAAGATTTCTCATTACCGTTTGTATTTAATCACGGTGGTATTGTGGTACCAGTATGCAGATTTCTCTATTGTAAAACTTCACAAGGGAAATCGAACTAAACTAAGCAGTTTACACAGCCCCTGCATAAGGAACTTTTAATAGATCTAAGTGTCTAATGCTGGCACAACATTGTTCCTTTACATAACGAAGATATGTTTGAATTAAACGATAACGAACGGAATGAATAAATAATGAATTGTTTTAATTCATTCTGTTTCCTGTGCTGAATATACTTTAACTAGGAAGACGGATAAGATAAGCTGCATAGATAAAGTATAAGAAAACTGCATTGATCCCGATGACCTTTGCCGTTGCCTTGACTCAGCGACCCTTCCGCTCAGTGCATAGTCGACACTCCAGCTGCAATTTATCTGACGACACTTGCATAATGAGGGGGCGGCCACTTCACGTGCCGTTAGTTAGACCTCTTCCTTATAAATACCTACTTTATGCATTACAATTCCTAACCATGACTCTGATGTTTCAATTATTTGATTATTTATTTGGAGCATTATCTAGGAAGGAATATTGCTATTAAGTTATTAAAACAAAAAATCAGCATCAATAACAAAAACAAAACGTCAACAATTACAAAACTAATAACGACAATAAAAAAAAACATCAGGAACATTAGCAAAGAAATATAGATGAAAAAAAAATAGAATTAAGAACCAAAACACAACTACAATGTATAAAATGCATATATTTAAAAAAAAAAAAGTAATATATTTTATTAAAAAGGGGAAATCAATAATTTCTAATACTTTGTACATATTATTATCATACCTGTCGGTGGAGACCTTCGTCACTGGTCGAGTACAGCTGGCAAGCGCTTTCGATGCGATGGCACCATCTTTAAGCCCGTCAAAAAGTTGTAACTCTTTATTTGAATTACTTTGTACAGACTTTTTTTTTCTCCTCGTAGTAACCCTATGAGGAGTTATTTATTTGAATACATGTTCCATTGCCACATGGCCATATTACATGTATGATTATGTTTAAATACATTTTTATTTTATAATATATACATGTTAGTCAACTATCTACTCAAATATAATATAAAAAAGATAATAATAAAATAAAATATTAAAATAAGTAATAAATAAAATGAAAAAATAAATCAATAAATAAAATAAGAACAAAAAACATTAATTGAACATACTTATTAAAATAACGAGTTGTTCAATTCATACAATTTCATATAAAAACATTCGAAAATAAAATTTAAAAAATAGACAAAATATTTATGTAAAAAGTAAATAAAATATTGCACTGGAGTGTTTATAAAAACAAATAAAATACTTCATTTTTGAATAAAAGTGCATAGTCTTAAGGTGTTGGAGAATTATGTTAATGTATGGGCATCCTTCATCAGCAGCTCGTGTAAGCCACATGTGGTATTTCCAAGTTAAATACGTTGCTGGAATTTACTAAGTATGTATTGGAGTGTTAGATAAACATCACAAGTCAGATGAGATTGGATTTGTTCTTCTTTCTATCAAATATGAGTATGTCCAATTCGTAGTCATGGCAATATAACATGGTCTCGTCTTGTTTTCTGTCCACTTGATCATGTGTCCACGACTGTGTATTTAATTCCCCTCTATTTGTTAAATGAATTGTGTCAGTTTTCTTTCCATTTATTAAGTATGTTACTTTTGGTTATATTAAAAACGCCTTGAGTCCCTTTTTTTGTGATGTGTATTGCATATTTGTCTGCTAGTATACCCTATGTTTTTTCTTAATGACCGGGTATCCATAGTTTAGATGTTTTAATCTGTGAATATGTGTGAAAATATATGTTACTCGTATTAAGGGATTTGTACTATACATTAGAGTAAAGAACTTAGCCAGTCATTGCAAAATGTAATCTCTTCTTGGTGTCTGTGTGAATGTTTGAGAATGCAAGCAATATTGCATGTAATTCTGGAGCGTAGATGCTAGTCTCGTCCAATAGTTTAATCTCGTAAGTCTGTTCGCAATGAAGTTCATGAACAGCAGCCCCTGTTCTATTTTCACCTTTTAAATCCGTCCGTGTATATTTCTAATGTGAAGTGTAAGTATTTGATTAAGTAGGCCTTATCTGTCTTAGGAATTTTTAAATTCATTTAAAGGCTCTCTCTTGTTATGTTTATTTAAAACATTGTTAACTTGGTATCTGTACTTACTTGCTAACATTTTTGATTAGATTGCAAATCTGTCTCGAACGGTTAAGGCATCAAATCTAGTTCTGCCGATAATTGTCTAAGGTACCCTACTATTTACTCTTTTCTGCGACTTTACATTTGTGAAATCCCAATCTGTGATATCAGTTTGTTCATATCCAATAGCATACCTGTGTATCAATGAAGAATGATCAATATTTTGAATATATGAAGGGAATAATGGAATAGCAAGCAACAATTACAGTTTTTAGGAACAAATTTACATAACGCAATTAGGCAGGTCAACAGCTTGTAGAGCAGATGATCTCCCAAGAGAACTCCTATCTGCCGGGCTGACCCTTTTGGGTTGCGTCCCAGTTTAGTTGTGTTTTCTACCGACTTGTTTGATGTCACCGTTGACAGGCTATTGTTCAGTGTTGTAATTGTACCCCGGTCTTCGTCCTGTGCGTCGTTGCTCGCACTTTATGAACTCTCGGGTCGAATGCCAGCCAAGTCAAAAATTATTTTTGTAGCTACATGCTTCGCTGTTGGAAGTCTGATCGGAAGAGCAAAATAAGTTTAATTTTAACATAAGTAAGTTTAAGTATGCCTACTATATTATAGAAGTGAATTTTTATAACAATGTATAAACTAGACAACATGAAAAACCACGACGAACATATAGAACAAATACGCCATAATATAACACAATTAAAAAACAGACGGACTTTCATTCACTTTAAATGGGTCAAGGCACACTCAAGAATTATGGGCAATGAAATAGTCGATATCCACGCCAAAAGTGCCTCTAAAAGTAGTGAAGAGGTAATTTACAATAGCAATGTATCATGACATTTTTCAAATTAAGAAGAACGCATGCTTTTTTTAACTCGTGTCTTAAAACTGTAGAACTATCTCATGATAACGGGCTTTGTTAATGATGCTATGGCAATGGTTTTCAATATCGTAGTTAAGCTTGTTATGAAAAAGTCTTCACTGCATTGAGATCAATAATATTCCCTTATCAAAGATTGACACAGAAGGAGCTGATAAAGGTTCCAATTTCACGATCAAGGACTTAGTTATTACTTTATGATGACAATGGTTTTCAAAAGCATAGTTATGCTTATTCTCAAAAGTTCTTCCGTTCATTGAAATCAATAATACTCCTTTATCAAAGAATGACACAGAAGAAGTTGATAAAGGTTCAGTCTCAACAAGAGGTCTTGTAAAAAAAAACATTTAAACGTTTTATGGGCAATCTTAATCTTTGCCGAGAAAAAAATAAAAATAAACAGACATAGCCGGGAGAATGACATCAATGGCCATTTATCATCTTTACGAGGGTTCATAATACTGAAAGCAGAATGTTTATCAGTAACAAACTGAATACATATGATTTATTCACCTGATAGCTTGGACATTACATATATACTGCCTCTCCTATTGTGCTGACCTTTATGGCGACCACTGGTCTCTTGTAATTTATCTATCGGCAAGTGGAATAATGAGGTGGCCACTTGTTCTGCGTGTCAGCTATGGCGTGTTTGCAACCTTAGTTCTCTGGCGCACTATAGGCTCTTTAGTAGAATTATGACTCCTTGTATTAACGACCAGTCGTTTGCTCTTGTAGGCAGAATTATCAATTGACACTTAATTGTTTCAGTGCCCACATTACTATAGTTTCGTCCATAAAACAGCGAGTATTGCTTTGCCCTGAACTTTTAAGGCTTAAATTCACGTTCCATAAATCATGTACCGACTTCCAATAATAACACCACTTTGAATAACATAATACATCAATCTTATATCTTCCTGTTTGTATGTCTTTTAGCAGATTTTCCTTAAGGGAAATCAGCTATTGAGGTCGTACTAATGACGCGATTTTCGAAATTTTTCTTCAAATCTCCATCGATTCTACTCAGGAGATGATGAAAATGAAGTCCGTATTATATATATATATATATATATATATATATATATATATATATATATATATATATATTTATATATATAATCTGTTCACTCTCTAGCGGTTGCAACTTTTGTTTGTTCGTTACCAAACTCGATATTTGAACGTGTTATGCAAAAAGACAGATCAAGTTCGTTAATGGCTGAAATCGGACCAGTGGGAGAGGGATTTTCGAAAATTCGAAATATCTCCTTAATTACAAGTTGGATCGAAAAATTGTATAGAATGAATCTTATTCCAAATTAAATTTACTATAAATATTGTTATATAAATTTATTATCTAGCTTAATATTAATCGAGTTATTTTCAGTTTTCAGCCTTCAGTAAACCCCCACTTCTACTCGTGTTACATAAACAATACTCTGTTATATAATAAATCACTTTATTTCAAGATTAAACACCAAATATTGTTATCCAGAGACCTTTATTATACGAGATAGATGCAAATATGTTCTTGTTACCCCCACCCCGTCTTAAATTCTTGGAGAATTTGATTGATTGAGATAAAAATCATTCTGATTCATTATAAATTACAGTACTAGGTTAGGTACATCGTTTTTAATAAAATGAGTATGTCTCTGTTATAGATTTCTTATTACCGTTTGTATTTATTCACTTAATATTCACGGTGGTGTTGTGTTAGCAGTATGTAGGTTTATCTACTATTAATCTTCACGAGGGAAATCTGCTTAGTTTATGAAGCCCCTGCGTGACGGACTTTTGTATATGTATCTCTATGTTTATTGTACACGATGTGGACGGTACTTTCTTACTGATGCTATAATCTAAACCTTATATAAGCTACTACGGCCCTTTGAACTTCAAGAAATTATTTAAGGATTTTAAGGATCTAGGACGAAACATGAAGTGGAAATGGTCGACTCCATTGTTCCCACTTGCTTAAAATTCGTTTCTATTAAATGAGTTTGGTTTTTTCTCATAATATATAATTATGTTTGTGATAGGTTTATTAGTAAATTCGTCAAAAACGAATTGTTCATTTTTGTTTTAAGTAAGCTGGATGATTAAAGGTGATATTCAGTATAAAAACAAACAATGTCAGACTTCACAAGTTTTATTCTTCAGGGAAAGTTCTTGAGATCATTATCTCATTTGAGTGTTCTGCTATAATGTCGAGGGTAGAACTAGCTTAGCACGATTCTAGGCCATACTGATTATTATGTAAAACGTGTCTCACAATTAACTAATTAGGCCGATTACATAAATTAAAATTTGTGAAATATTCATCATTGTGACTCTTGGTTTTCCATGAGAGAAAATTTTCCCAAAAGCAATATTGTTCCAGGGAGAATTTGGGAATATTTTTATTTATTTATTTGAGATGCCGCTACGATGGCGATTCGTTTTATAAAAAAGAAAATACAAATGTTCAAAATAAATATTACAATGCGCAAAATTAAATATAAAAAATTGGCATATTTACAACAAAAGAAAAAAAATGCTAAAATGTGGTGAACTGGACGGAGTTAGAACCTGGAAGACGGTAAATTTGTTATCTTATGTTTTACAAATACAGTGCTTACTATATATAATTTTACATAATGATAAATTATAAATAGACTATGCTATGGTAAACTATGCAGTCACCCAGACTTGTCCGATGAACTGTTTTTTTACCCACTCACTCACATATACAGCATACGTACAAAACACACACGCATACATAAATTTAATAGATGTTATATTTCATCAAATAATCTATTATTTCTTAAATACTTAAAAAACAGTATCTATAACTTGACTACTTTCAGCTTCTCATACATTTCTGGCCCATGGGTACGTTATTACTTGTCTGCAGTCAGTTTGTATGTCTTTTACAGTTAGCTTCCAGTATAGGCTCATCTTCGCTAGGTTCATTGGATTTGAATTTGTTAGTCTAGGCTCTAGATTCTAGAGTCATGTTCATAGACTCTATTTCTTCTCTTGTAGAGTGCCTGTTACTTGAAGTCCAATTTAGCGTATTTGACTTGATTTCTCTAAGTTTACTGTCAAAGTTATACCATAAATAATTCCAATCATTAATTATTAGATTTCTTTTTTAAGAGAAAGCATCTTGGTGAGGTATGTCCAAAAAATCAATTGTTTCGTTGCTCTGTCATAATTGTGGACGAGATAATAATTTTTCAAGAGTTTTGGAATAGAACGCCTGTCAGTTTCTTATAACGTTTATTATTGCTTAGAAGAGTAAGATCATTAAAAGTGGCGATATTTTAATTATTATGCGAATGTTTTAATCACTATAAAAATACAAATAATGCATTTTTTTGAAAACCAGACGACCTCCATCGATTTTAATGTCTATAAACAATTTATTGTTTGTACCTTACATATTGTGTTATTTTACTACTACGTTTATTTTTAATCACAAAAAGACGGCATTTGTTCATTTTTTTTTTTTTGTTCGCGAGCATAATCTTTCGTGAAATATTTCTCTTCTATTCTAAAGCAGAATAAAATGGCTCTAATGAGGTGAAAGAGGGTTGTAATGGAATCAGAAGACGAGGGTGAGGTCTAACCGTAAGGCTAATTAAAGACCCTCATCGGTTCACAGGACCCTTCCATCAGCGGTGTGGTCCAATTCCACCCCTTCAACTAGCTTAATTGGACCCTCTTCACAATAGTTCAACGCTAGCTCATACCTCTTCCTTCCTCCTAACTTTTGTCGTTAACGGATAGTCAGCAGCTCGCTAAATATTTTCTGTCAAAATGCTGTTCAGCTGTGAGATTTATTAGGATTTTACATTTTAGGTTAAAGTGTCTTGAACGATATCTAATATATTGATATGTAATGAGGCTGTCATTCAATGTTAGGTTGCTATTAAATTTAAAAAATCCAGGTTTCCCAAAGCTTAGTAAACATATTATAACTTTTGTCATAGCAGGTTGCTTAACACAGTGAGGTAGTCAGGGTAATTTTATAAAAAAAATTAAACCATTTACAGATTAATTGAATATAAAAAATTTAACAGAAACTCAAACTAAAGTTGTCAAATGCGGCGTTTTTCCATCAGTGTATTTTCTGTGGTATTCCACGATATTTCTCCGATTTTCCAATAGGTTTCTTCCGGTGGTCATGTTGTGTTGGTTCGTGGCATTTGGAGCTGCCAGGTAGAGATACGCCGCACTTGACAACTTTAGTTTGGGTTTCCAGGAACAAAGTTTAAAACAAAGTAAACAATATATATAAAAAAAAAATTAGTAATTCACAAGCGTAGTAAAACTTAAGAAACTTTGACTCGCTAATTTTTGTTGTTTTGTTAATATGAAACTAAAAACTAAATAAACTCATATTCATCCGATTTTAACAAGGCAATACATCTTATTTGGTTTAAGGATTAAACGTGGAACTGAAAATAAGTTGACGTCGTAGATGAAAATTGAAGGTTTATAAGAGTTCTAGAAGCCGTGATTTTCATTTTACTGTTGTCAAAGTTGATATGTACTATTCATGTGAATCTAAATAATAATTTCGTTAACAACTGAGATTCCACCTTGCGAATAGTTGAGGGAGTGGGGGTGAAGTGATATATGATTTCCTTTTTATGTGTCGCATAGCAAAATGTTATACATACAATAATGTAAATCACATTTTTCCTTACAATTGTTGTTCTATACTATTTTATTATAGGCCAAATAAAAATATAGTTAAATTATTTTTTAAGGTTTTAATGGTGCTTTAAAATCGAAATGTGTAGTTTGTAGATTCGAAATAGTTATTTATTTGTATCTTGTGTATTGTGGTATTACATGTTGTATCTTTATTTTTAACATAAATAACTTATGAGTAAGCATTAGTGTAAACAACTAATGATTTTCATTTTCACCATTGCACTGAAATCAATGCCATAAATAACTCATACTTTAATATTCATTTCTTAGTTCTACTCCTTTCACTTCTGTTACTTACTACTTACACTCCTTTTACTTCATGGTCTGCCATACAGATGGTTCAATGAAATGTGGCCTTCCAATCTCTAAGTTCTCTCAGAAAGAAGTATTTGCTTAGAAAACTTTTTTGTCACATGGATATACCGACGGTTGCGGAAGTCAGTGTCAGACTGTATGACAGCGATGGAGAAAGGTTAAAAGTCTTTTCCCTCTGAGATGAAAAAGGGAAATATAAAAGTAAGAATATTTCCAGCTGAGGGCATTTGGGGGAAACTGAGAGAAAGCTTTAAGGTGATTTCTTATTATGGAGAAGTCGAGATTGACGGGAATGGGGTATTGGGTTTTGACATGCATTCCTATATCCCTCTCGAGGGATAAATATTCAAATTGTCCCCTTCCCAAGACAGCTGTCATCAATTCCAAACGACAATATAACCTCTCAAGGACAGACGCTATCGCTCTACTCCTCCATATTCACTTACTATCTTTACCGTTAACCCAGTTAAACACATTTATGCTTCCCGTTCCAATACACATTAGGAAAATTCTTATTATAACATATTAATTTTATTGAAAACTGTTTACTATAGCTAGTGCTGTAATTTGTAATGAATCAGAACAATATTTGTGTCAATCACTCAAATTTTAGGAGTCCAAGAAGTTAAGACGGCGGGATTATCTTGTATAATGAAGGCCTCTTGAAAACAATTGGCATTTGGCTTTAAATAAAATAATTTATTATATAACAGAGTATTGCTTATGTAACATGAGTAGAAGTTGGGGTTTGCTGAAGCCTGCAAACTGAAAACGTCCGTCACGCAGGGGCTGCGTAAACTAAGCACATTTCCGACGTAAAGTTATAGAATAGAGAAAACTCCATACGAGTGCCGATCAGTTACGAAAACGGCCGAACTAGCTTTTGGCGGGAACCTCAGTCGTCCGTTACACTTAATAAAAGTGCAAATATCTCAGTTAATATTCAAGATAGAGAATAAATGTATATAACAATATTTATAGTAAATTTAATTTGAAATAAGATTGGTTCTATACAATTTTTCGAGCCGACGTATAGTAACGGAGATATTTTGAATTTTCGAAAATCCCCCCTCTAAACCCCCCCTCCCACTGGTCCGATTTCAGCCGTTAACGAACTTGATCTTCCTTTTTACATAAAACGATTAAATAACGAGTTTGGTGACGATTAAATAAAAATTGCGACCGCTAGAGTGTTAACAGACAAATATATATATATATATATATATATATATATATATATATATATATATATATATATATAGTTTTGAACGGACTTCATTTTCGTCATCTCCTGGACTCCTGGATCGATGGACATTTGAAAATTTTTTTCGATAATCGCGACATGAGTACGACCTCAATAGCTGATTTTCCTTAAGGGAAATCTGCTAAAGTGCATATATGTCGGTTATAACATACAAACTACATTTATAGAACATTATATTTGCAATAAGATTGGTTCTATACAATTTTTCGATCCGACGTTTAGTAACTGAAATATTTCTAATTTTCAAAATTCTCGCTCTCTAAATCCCCCCTCCCTGGTCCTATTTTAGTCTTGATCTTTAGTCTTTCATGAAACTCTTATATATCGAGTTGGGTAACGATAAAACAATAATTACGACCGCTAGAGGGGTCCATACAATTTTGAATGTAGCTCATTTTCGTCGATCTCTTAAATAGGATCGATGGACATTTCAAGAAATTTTTCGACAATCGCGTCATCAATCTGCTAAAAAAGTACATCAACCTGGTCGTCTATCACAACAGTTATTCACCCATTCTTAGAATAATTGGTCAAGAAACCAACTTAACCAAAACTGGTATACTATATATGTTTGGGAAACTAATGGGAATAGCACTACTGCCAATAAACAGAGGAAAATGAAATAAAATAATTCCAGGCTTGCGAACCATCTTTTTCTCCCTTCAAGACGAGAGTACGCTCAAAACATTCTTCAAAAAATTCAGAAATAACACACATGGAAATTCGAATATTATGAGCCTTACTCAATCGTTCTTGTACATGCCAACTGGAAAAGACGGAAGCATTTGAACTTACTTCATGACCTTACTGAAAACCTTAGATGACTAAGCACACAAAACTTTGATATTCCGATGAGTTTTATTCATAGGAGAATTGAACAATTCTGAAGATGAATATTGTTGTTTTATTTTTCTCTTTTATATTTTATTTTGATTGCAATTGTGTCGCAATTTTTATGGATTTCTTCTTCTTCAATTTATTTATTCTTGTTTTTTTATTTGTTACGGTTGGTGTTACAGAAATAGTTGTTATGTTGTTGATTTTGTAATGTATGAAATAATACAATATTAGTCTTATTTTCACTGAGACAATGTTTTACGAGCGTTGGGTTTAAAACATGACTTTAAATTAGGTGTATCGAGTAAAATTAATCGTGCTGTTTGAGTTTTATATTCTTTTAGCACCGTTTAGAATCAATAATGTCTATTCAGTTCCATTTGTTAGAAACCTATTATTATTACCTTCTACTTCACTGAGAAATTTAATTTCATTATATTTCCGTTGAATTTCTCTAGCAAATTCTTATTGTCTGCTGAATAAAAAACAAACAAAAAAACTTAAAACTTTTTATAGCCCATCCCAGTAACCTAGAAGTTTTGAATAACTTTTCTTCATAATTGGAATTTAGTATTGTAACTTATCTCCGCCACTTCAAAGCTTATAGGATGATATCCTGGGTTTAAATTAAAATTAATCACTTGCAAATAATAATCCAGGGAGGTGAGAGTGTTAATAATCCCTGGGATTTGGGCTGTGAAGAGTTAATAACGTAAGGGGAGGTGGCCCCTCCCTCCCTCGTCTTTAATTCACTCTTAGCTTATGTCTTAATCAAGATCCGGTTTCCTCTGCTTCGTGTCGGCCATTTCTACACCATAGTTTATTATTTTGAACCGTATGTAAAGACTGAAAATCAAGAATAGTGCTTAGATCTTAGTAAATAAGTAGTAGGTAGAAGAAATTGTGGAGTTCCCGATAGTGGGGTGCTGGAAATGCCAAATTGCTCATCCACTCTTGCATGTCTACAAGCGTATCTTTCTTTTTCTCAAGAAACCTAGTATACATTCCTACACAGAAATACCCTGTCACTCAATCTATTTCACATTTAATTAGTATTATTAATCTCTCCCCTATATAATCTTTTCACGTTCCACAAATCGATATCTCTTATGAAGTATTTGATTATAGTTTCTGTTCGACAACTTCATTTTGAGGATATTTTTCCAGGATTGTCACTGAGAGATTGGTGGGAAATTCGACTCATAATCCGATCGTTATCAACCACTGGCATCATAAAATATGAAATATCGCTCAGCAGCAACTGCAAATATAAAAATGAATTACATTTAACAATTTGAATTTGTTTTACAACTTGGTTATTTGATGAAGGGTGTAAATCGCTCGCTCCACTTCCGTGATCCCAAACAAGCAAACAAATAAAGAAATTATAATCTACGGCACCAAATACTTCTGGAAGATCACTGCGATCCAGAGGTGAACCATGAACTGATTGAACTTATTTATTTTGATTTATGGTTTATTCTTGACACTGAGCCTTTAAAGATATACGTAAAGTTGAAATGTCGGTTTACTATCCGAAAATAAATATTGTGTAAATACACTGATGATGCTGTTATTGGAGCCTGAATGTTGTTTTACGTTTCGATCAAAGGCCCTTATTACCTTCATAGGCTCTCTTATAATCGAATCTTCTTATCATTTATACCTCCTTATGCATTGTCATTTCTCATTGTCAGTGTGGAACGAGAGGGTTTTGTAAGACATCTTGTATGCTGTAGCGAAAGAAACATTTTTTATTCTGCAAATTACCAAAAGCGTACAAAATTGCTATTTTCTTAAAGCCGCCCCATATCGGTGACGGTTTCCTTTGAAGTATTTTGTACATTTGTCCTTAGATCCGCTTTTTATAATATTCTATTCAATAAACATAGCCATTCTTCAGATTAATATATTTCAATTTTTTTTAGGAGAAAAGGTCGATTTTTTCGCCTTTATATTTTCCATAAACTTTTTGAAATGTTTATTATCATTTTACCCTAAAAGATGAATGCCCAATTGGTTGGTTTCATTTCTATAAGATGAAAAACGATGTATAGTCTCTAAATACGAAAGGAATTTTTAAGCTAATATTTAAAAATATGTCTATTCAGTATGTCGGGCTCCTCAGGTTAGCCGTGTGAGTTAAAGCGTTGCCATTAATCTCACATGGTAAACCTAGAGTGGCGAGTTCCATTCCCGCCTGGACAAAAGAATTTATTTAGTACGGAATTCAATAAATAAAATCCTGAGTGCCACCCTGGCTAGAAAAGGGTGGTAACCTGTAGATAACCAGTCCTAATTAGCCTTAGTTGCAAAATGTGGACGCGAATAAATAGCTTAACTATTCAATAAGTTAATACCCTGTATGGAGGAAGTTATTTAACCAGTGTTGTGACAGGGAACTGAGGTTTTGGGTGATAAGCCATAACTCGTGGTTGTTTACCCCGAGCTCCAGGGAGGGTACCCCAAGGGGGCGTGTAATTTCCCGGAGCTCCCTGCGAAACTTGTTAGACTGTCTAAATGAGCTGGCGCCGGCCATCTCTATTCATATCAATCACTTGATTGGATCAGCTCCTTCTTCTGACTCATTAGCCAAATCATGTTACTCAAAGAGAGTAACTCTCATAAGTCTTTAACAAATATTTAGTTAAAGTTGAACCAATTTCGAATGAAATTGAAAAGTTGGTATGTACATAAAAAAGTTTATTTTCTTTCAGCAGTCGGAGTAACCATCTTCAGGACAATAACAGGCACTGAGTATCCCAAATACTAAAATTGCAAATTTCTAAAAAATCAGAGCTTAATTTTCATGAAAAATGTATGTGCAGCATTCGTCTAATTAATTAATTATAGCTACAGAAAATTCAATCTTTAATTTGTTCAGTAAAAAAAAACCAAACAAACCACGTGCCAGGGAACAGTCATTCTCAAATGTATATAGGCTTAAACCATATATGTCTGATGAATAAATGAATTGAAAGTATCGCATATTCATTAAGAAGTAGCCAAACGACGTAACCATATTAGTAAGACCCCGTATATGTACCGTCCAGGAGTTCTACCCTCTGGAAGGTTACTGACCGAAGCAATAATCGACTTGTCGCTTTGCTAATAATAAACCCTTTTATTTAAACTAAGACTAGATAGTTATTGCCGTATCTTGCAATATTTGGAGTGTTACGGATTTTTTGGGGGCACTGTACAATAACTGTTATAATGGTTCCCGTTAATGTGCCCTGGGTATGTACAGTGGACAAAGAGCTCTGACATTCTTCGGAATTTAGGTTTCTGAAGCTTTTCCTGTAATTTTACTTTTACGGTCTGTTTGTCCTACGTATTATTATAGCATTTACCACATCCTCCTTCTCATACTCCAGAGCGGTTTTCTGGTCATTAGTCCTGCTCACATTGTAACTATTATTGAAGTGAATATGTTAGCTATCTTTTAAATATAGCATTGTTTACTTTTCTTTTCCTTTCTAAGAAATAATTTTGAAAATTTACTTTAATGGACAGTCTTATTTTCTTCTTTATTCAAAAAATAGAAATAATGTGCTTCTGCTTTTAACTATTTAGGATTGCCAGTAGTTTTGTATGATAGTTAACAAAAATTAGTTTGTAATTGGCTGACTTGGCACTTCACCTATCGACTGCGACATTAGCGTTACCGACGCCTTAACTTTAACAAACTTATTTAATATTTATTTTTATATTTTATGCCGTATTGGTAACTGTTATTATTATTTACTGATTCATCGTGATATCGTCATTGCATTATGAATCTTATATTCGGTAGTTTATAATTGCCCCTTTTCTAGCCCCACCCTGGGTAGAAAAGGGTGGTAACCTGTAGATAACCCGCCCCATTTAGTCTTACTAGCATAAAATGGAGGTTCAAAAATAACATTATTTAATGACTGACGAAGAATGAAATTTTCATTGTGAGATTAGATATATTTTAATTAATTAAAGCATAATCATTTCAGTACAGTTGGAAGTCAAAAATGAAATTCTGAAATCTATAATACAGAAAATAGAAGGAACAAGACGATGTTTTTCGTTGCGATTTTAAGCATTTTTTGAAAACATTATACAAGAAATTTATTATTAATTATTGTATGAAACATTCAAGAATAGCGCAGCTTTTTGTTTTATTCCCTGTTTACGTGATTAATTTATTGTATTGTAGAGGGGCATATATTAATTTGTTTTATTTTAAAAAGCGCAATGTTAATTTCTATTTAATATATTTTTATCTAGTATTTTAGAGTGTTTTTCTTTTCCCAGGTACTCAGTCCATGTAAAACTAGGGTTACATAGAGTTTTACTCGTACTAATGCTTGTGAGCTCATACAGACTACTAAAATGCCTCTTCAATAATATTAAGAGGAGAGTGACTCCTGTTCATTGTCTAGTACTTATGTTTGACATCTTGGTGTTGGTTACTTCATCCAGAATGGAAGGAGAAACCATAACATATCTTCATGCCTCCCCTCCCCCCAACCTTATAAGAGTATTTCGTAAAATGATAGGGGCTCCATATCGTGTTAATAGCTACGAAGCCTTAAATACATAGATACATATTAAATACATCTGGATACTTAAAATCAAAAAGTAACTAACACTTAATATGAAGCCGCTTTCCTGAGCAGATATGTGTCATTCTATGTAGATATGGATTTAGTGGAATGGCTTTGACCTGTCAAAACACAAGTTAAATGAATAATCAACAAAAATTAGAATGAAAAACCAACAAAAAAATGCCGTCTAGAATCCGTATAATTTTATTCTCTTATAATTCGATTGTTCTGGCTGTTATCGGCCGAGATTTTTCTAACACATAAAGGATAAAGGAGACCATATCTGATTAGGTGAGGTCAATGTAACCGAAGAGAACACGCTTTTATATATTTTAATTTTTCATGGTTTTGCTACTGCCTGCCGCTTCTCTTAATAATATACCATAGTCCGTAAGAATGTAAGCTAAATTATACAATGTATGTGTGTTTGTATGTATATAAATAAATGTACATACACACTTCACCAATGAACAATTTAGGCTTTTGTCATCAAACACGACGTTGGTGGTGCATGAGAATGCCGGTATAGTATTGGCACTTTGCATGTGTATAATGGTAAATAATATTACGTATATTATTATTACGTAGCGTATTTTGCTATTTTATGCTTTTAGTAGAACTGCTTTTTATATATGTTCTACATTCCTCAGGAGATAAAATAAATTAGCCTACCCCTTCGTAGGAGAACAGAATGCGTTCGATGGTTGCTGTTCTAATCTTCAGTGTTTGAATGACAAATAGGCAGAGTCAGTTCCATCCCAATACTCGGGCTATCGATAGGTTTCGTAGTCGACAGGAAGAACTGTCGAAAACGTTTGGATGAACGAACATTTATCAACGATGCGACAAATTGACTCAATCTCCTGTATAGGAAGTTCTTTTTTACCAATATAGAAATATCGTTCGTATTACTTGGTTACACTTATTTTAACGAATTCCTTTCATACGAGTTTTGTTCGTGTTCTATCCATGTATTTCCTCATAGATCAATTGAATTTAAAAATCCGCCGAAACTTTAATGTTTGTGCGTATGATTATGGAGGGAAGGATGTGTGTAAAATTGGATATTTATCAAATATATTCCTCATTGTCATATTATTACATTTTTTGCCCCCATCTTTCATTTGGTCTCATTACGTTTAGGACATTTATGCAGAAGTGGTACATTTTTCCAGTCAAACCTCTGGATAAAATATTTATTAGAATTGTCTTCTTCAAATAATATATAAATGAATCTATAGAAAACGCCTGCAGCTTTTAGAGAACTGAGCGAAATACGGATTCAATGTACGAAAAGAGATATACATTTCTTTGTGATGAGTAGGATCATCACGTGACTTGATCTTTAACTATCATCTTTTAAATATAACTCCTAAATGATAACCTTTGATCTAAAGGGCATGCAATGGCTGATCCGAAGCGTGACGTTGAAGATGATATGAGCAAAACTATTTTGAAAAAATATCCATAAGAAAAACTATTAAACAATTTCATTGATTGTTATTAAAAAAACGATTTTTAGCTTATGTAATCAATAGGCATTATGTAACGTTAATTTGCTATTCAGATTTGATTTTGAATGACTACGTTTCTTACATTTTTCCCAGCTCCTGCGGGTTATGCGTGATCACTTTTTAGCAGATTTCGAGTTACATTTCAGAAGGAGCGTTCAATATATATATATATATATATATATATATATATATATATATATATATATATATGTATGTATGTATGTATGTATATTTGTCTGTTACCCCTCTAGCGGTCGCAGTTTTTGTCTTATCGTTACCAAACTTGATATATCATCGTTTTATGTAAAAAGAAAGATCAAGTTCGTTAACGGCTGAAATCGGACCACGGGGAGGGGGGTATCTTCGAAAATTCGACATAAATTCAGTGTGTGTGGGTGCTAACGCAGGAACTTCCGAACAAAAAGTCCGTTTCCAAACTTAATGAAACAATTTTCGAATTTCTAATTAACGTGTTTGTTATGTGTTTTAAAGTGTCTTGCTAAATATTATAATTTATTAACGTCTAAATTTTGCTACTATGGCTTCTAGCCAGAGTGGCACTAAGGATTATATTTAATGAGTTCGTCATTAAATTAATTCGTATTGCCCAGGTGGGAATCGAACTCTCCTCTCTAGATTTACGAGAGGTACATATACATTGCTAAATAAATATGTTATATGTCTGACTGAAGGCATTGAAACCATGTTGGTTATCTATTGTTGAAGTATTGCCATACACACCGCTTATGATATTGAAAAAAAAGGAAGAAAACATGACGTTTTGTACACTTGTTTTTGTCTGTGTATAAAATACATACATACATTTGTATTTGTAACGTTGTTTTTCTAACCTCCATTTTTGTCTTTGATGTAACTAGAAAATATTTCTTAAAATAGATGACCCATTAGCTGAAATCTAAAATTATACTCAACAAATATGTGCGTCATTACTGACTCTTAATGAACGTCTAGTTGTTCTAGACAACCATCATTTTTTATTTTGGGCATTTTCCCTTCAATCATCCTGGTTTGTCGTTATTTATGGGGAACATATTGTGTGTGTGCGCGCGTGTGTGTTTGTAATTTATTGTTTTTATATTAAATTTAACTTTTGGCACACAACGTTAGTAATCTAACAAGATACGTTCTGTATTACCATGATTTGGTAGCTTTATTGTAACTTAAATGAAAAAGGTTCCTTATTTGACCGGTGTCATTAAATAACTATAGTTGGGGTAGGAATGACTATGGCCTTCCATTGTTCCATACAAATGGCTGGGTTGTCTCAGAACTTGCCTTTCGACAACAGTTTCCCGCAAAACAGTTCCGCGTTGAAAACAAATTATCGCTTTTTGTAAATAAACCTTAGTTAAGTCATAGGTTTTACTGATTCGGCTCCAATTACGTCAATCTTGATCTATTGACAACTAACGTATACTATCAAAATAATTACAATTTATTTTGTAAACTTTCTTTAAATAAAAGACGATAAAATATAGATAATGGATAAGAGGGTATCATGAATTTGCAGTGGTTACCCTACATTAAATGGCTAAAGATGCGGTTTGATGTTGATAATTACTGTTCAGTCAGTATTCCTTTACTGGTTGGGATCAGTGAGAATTTCATTGTAGCTACCTGATATTATTTTAATTTTGCAATGTCGGGCGCGGAAATTTATTTATAGCTGTTAATTATTGTATTTTACCAACCCAAAAATGAATATATGAAAACATTTCACATCTTTCCGCATGGTGCTTCACCAAAAATATAAGTTTCTGTTTGTTAGCAGAAACGTCTTACGTTAAAATAAGTTACTTTTATAAAGTTGGAAATGATTTTTTTTTTCTTCTTCAGTGGCCTGTTTGGGGTGAAAAACAACAAAGGTTGAAGTCATTTGAAGCTCGGTGAAGAGGGTAGTAATCCGAGGCTCTAGTAATCCTAGAATAAATTTCAGGTTTGACTCGGAACATAAACTCTCCAAGTTATTCGTTTAATTCTGCTGGAAGAGGAGAGTGCTCCTGGCAACTCTGGGATAAGATAAAGGAGATTTAATAAGCGGATCCTCCGAAATCTTCTGCCTTTAGAAATGTATTAATTTTTCCTTATTTTGTGCAAACAATCTCCTACCCCATATTTGTTTTCACACTTGCGTGACTAAATCTATTTCGTTCGAGCTCGTTGAAGCTTTTACGAGAATTAAATTTCTCTCATGAATGAAAGTTGAATCAGATTCTTGGAATCGATATATCTTAGGACACTGGAGGTTAAAAAATATGTGTTAAAAATTATAAGTTTTCTTTTCTGAAGGGCTTTAAATTTACAACAAAAGTTCTGGAGTTATTTGGTTGTGTTTATAAATTGAATTGTTGACTCGGTTTCAACTTGCCGACAAATGTGTTAAATATTTTCCAAACAAGTCTATATAAATAAAACTCTAAGGCTTAACTGATTTCTAGTTGAATTCATCGAGTCTAAATTTTTTTCATGTTTTAGATCATTCCAAGAACAATGGAATACAAATTGAAAATCTTTTCTGTCTCTCTTCAGGCTTGCTACCCTATCGCTCAATAACAGCTCTGAAGATTTCAAGTAGCTTTTATATTTGTGAATCAACTATCCCAAAGTACCACATAGGCTATGAGTATTCGAATTTTCAACCGGGAGGGTCGGTTTAAATGCACTTGAAATCATATAATAATACATAATATTGGTTTTATCGAGAAATATAAAAGAACAAATAGTGTTTAAATGAAAGATGTTAGTCCTAAAACGTTTTTTTAAGAATGACGTAATTTTGGCTACCGACTTCTAGGCGACAAAGACGTTATTCGTGTTCCATTAAATTGTCTGAGTAGGCTTCAGAATTTTTTGTATATGTATTAAGGGATTGAGTTTTGTTAATATGCACCATTTTAAACCTCTCCTCGAGGAAAGGGGGGGGTGTCTTAACATATATTCGTGAATATCTTCGTTAATATTGATTTTATCAGACACATGAAAAGAACGAATTGTACTTAGAATACATTTTACTTTCCTATAACGTTATTTAGAATCATGAGTTTCGACTTTTGGTCAGCTAATAGAATATTCTATTTCTTGTGTTCTTTCATACTCCACTACCACCAACGGAGTAGGAGTTTTCTTGGACTCCAAAAATGATGTTCGTCAATATCTCAAGAGAGTTTTCACAGAAAAAAGATTTAAAAAAAACAAAAAAACAATTTATGATTTTTAAAATTCTGATCGCAAAATAGAATGTACTAGTGTTCCATGAAATTGTGCAATTATATTTATTTTTATTTAGGCAGTGATTTTTGTCACCATACATTTTATTATGGTGTTTTACCATTGACTGGAATGAATGTTTATTTGAATTATTTTCCACGGTAAACCAGTTTTATTTCAATCCAGGACGACGGATAACAGTTTGCTAATTACTTCAGATTTCGTTTGATACTGGCTTTGGTCTGAGCATTATTTTATCATATTTTTTTCTCAGAAACTAGGATGATACAACCATTATATTTTCACGCGAAACAATAGTGACATTTGGTGTAAATAAGGCTATTACTCAGAGCTTAGTTAATCCGATCTTAATTGGGAAACCACTATTCTCTCATTGACACTTTTTACCTCATGGGCATTACAGCTGAGTGAGTGTACAGTTATTGTACATGTTACAGGACATTTTAGTTATCTGATGAAAGTAAAGGGATAATTTGTCCATAGGTTAATGTTAATGCATTTTATATTTTCACCGGAAATCATTTGTAGTTGCACTTGTCAATTCGGTTAGCACGGTTTGTATGTTCATGAAATGAAATATGATAAGGAAGCTCGTAACTTTGTAATTAATTTATTCGTTAGCTTGTACCTTCATATTTAATTTGGAAAAGGGCCAAATAGTTATTCTTGTGAAAACATCACCTCTGATATTATATACATTGATATAGAGTTGTTAGAATGAACATATTACCTGAGACCTAAAGGTTATGAGTAGCAAGTTGCTGGAATAAGCAGCAGCGGTGCCGCCCACCTTAGAAACCCTATTAGGAGATTCTGGAGAGACTGGCCCACTCAATTCATGTGGGAAGATAGGTCGCTTTACATAATGCCACAGCGTCCAATCACTAAACCTCGAACCCGTTCCATGTGCTATGGAAGCCAATAGTTGTTTGATCTCTTAAGTTTGGAGTTATTTGACTCTTATCATACAACAAAAATGTTATTTATCATACTGTTGTCTGAGTTCGTCATACTTTTGATCATAGCTTCATTTTTTGCTGTCCTCACCTAGCGCTATTAATGCTAAACATAGAATTATGACCAGCAGAACTTATTTAATAAATAAGGTCTTTTACATTGGATGGGTGGGTCTTTAAATAAACATTCCATTTGACCTTCAAATTCCTTTATCAGCTTTATCCATATACCTTTCCAGCTAAAACCAACATTTTGAGGGGCTTTAATTTTTATTATTAAATATAAACTCAGCTCATCCCTTCCTCCTTTAAACTAATTTACAAAGTATTATGATACTTACCTTTAAGTTTCTCTTCGACCTTAGAACTCCTGAAGAGATCCTCTTGTCCTTGGCAGATCTTTTACTGAAATGGTGTTACCCGGAGGAGGCTACGTCAGCTGAAATAAATCAGTACTCACCATCTGTTTTCGATTATTTTCAGTGGGAAGTAATATTCTTTATTTATTTTTTTTCATGGAGATATTTTCTTTTTTATACAGGTCTATTCTTTATCTTCAAATTTTACTTGTTTTAAATAAAAAGTATGTCTTTTTTTGGTATTCCATGTTCAGCTAGAGCTGCTTTTTAAATACCCCCACCCCTAATATAGCAATCGTGGGCAGACTAATAGGCATGAGCTGCATAAATTCAAATTCAATTTATTTATCTATCTACCTCCTCCATACTAGATTCATATGGAGTTAGCGAGGACTTTGACTAAGCATTTGCATATTTTATTTTTTAATTAGCAGATCTCCCTTAATTGAGGTCGTACTCATGACGCGAGTTTCGAAAATTTCCTTCAAATGTCCATCGATCCTACCCAGGAGATGACGAAAATGAGGTCCGTTCAAAATTATATATATATTTGTCTGTTAACGCTCTAGCGGTCGCAATTTTTGTTTGATCGTTACCAAACTCGGAATTTAATCGTTTTATGTTAAAAGAAAGATCAAGTTCGTTAATGGCTGAAATCGGACCAGTGGGAGGGGGGGTTTAGAGGGGGGATTTTCGAAAATTCGAAATATATCCGTTACCATTCGTCGGATCAAAAAATTGTATAGAACCAATCTTATTGCAAATTAAATTTACTATAAATATTGTTCTATACATTTATTCTGTATCTTTAATATTAACCGCATTTGTATTGTGAGTGTGGTCGGCTATGTTCGGGAGTTTCCGCCGAGCGCTAGTGTGGCCGTTTCACTAACTATTCGTCCTCGTGAGAATAGGTTACTACTACTGTTATTATTAGGCAGATTTCTCTATTGTAAAACTTCACGTGGGAAATCTGCTTAGTTTACGCAGTCCCTGCGTGACGGACTTTTTTAACTTTCAAAATTCATTGTTATTATGAAATGAATGAAACGTGTCTCAATTTTTTTTTAAAATTTATTTATTTTCGTCCTATAGTTTTAGAGGTGGATATATTCTAGAATATTTATTTGACATCTATTGATAATTAGT
The DNA here is from genome assembly GCA_019009955.1 of Riptortus pedestris. NCBI lineage: Eukaryota > Metazoa > Arthropoda > Insecta > Hemiptera > Alydidae > Riptortus > Riptortus pedestris. The sequence goes on from CM032232.1 coordinate 114,444,425, forward strand.
GCTATTCCTTATTTCGACCATTACATTTGATTAATACAATGTTCATTTTATTGGAAATTTGTTGTCTGGTTTAATAGTTTTGATCTTGGTTATTTCAACTTTTTTAATAATCTTTACATATTTCCGATTCTGTCTGGCCTTTTTTTCAATTCTATAATTTTTCAATGTGATAATCGCCTTTATAGCCTAAATAAATCTATGATAAAGCAAATGTTTTCGAGTTTGCCTACACGAGTACTGTTATGATTTTCTTGCGGAGCGAGCTGATGATAGCGAGGGTTGAAGGATGACTTCCTGCTAGGGCTGAGCATGATTGATCTCTGATAGCAGGGCTTTGAGGGATATCCTTGTCTTCATAAGGGATACACCTGATAAGACTCCATAATACTTTGTACACTTTCTCATACAAGCAGTATTTCCCTTTGATAACCTTACAAAGTGTCATTTTACCTGCATGTGTCATTTCTCATGATTCTCTTGCTTTTCGAAGAAAGAATGAATATCATCATGAATATCTCACTTATTGTATATTAACTGATGCAATTACATTTGAAGTTGTAATATTCTTTCAGGAAATATTGGGACTAAAGTAATGAAATTTCTTAATATCTTGTACAATGGCCAAAATATTCTTTTGAAAAAATTTAGTCTCTCTGGGTAAAAACTATGTCCTAAATGGCTGAAATAACAGTAATAGAATTTTTTTTTTAAAAAAAGTAGTATTGCATTCATCACATTATACTGTGTGCATCATAGTAATAGAAGTTCTTTTCACTTTAGCAGCGAATATCCTGAAAACCTGGTTTACTCTTTTTATGACGAATGTTGTTGGTGGGATTTTTTCTTGAAACGTTATTTTCCTACTTTTTTTAAAAACTCCGATGTAAACAGAGGAGAATGTTTTCTTCCTTTTATGTAAAGGAACTATTAAATTTGAACTCATGACATGTTTGTCAAAAAATGTCTTGAAATGTGCATTGGTTCTTCTAACTAGAGTTAAATATACTCTCATATTTTTTTAGATTGCTTTCTACCAGCTGCGATTCCCAATGGCAACAACATTTTTTTTTTAAAAAACGCTTTCGTTCTTAATAATCTAGTTATGCTGATGCATTTTCTCGAAACCTGTCCTACTAAAGAAACTATCAATTAGTTGCCAAAATCTGTATTTATTCGTACAGGTTGAAATAATCAAATTAGGTTGTTGGCCGAAATGTCACCGTGGCTTGGGTTTGAGTGATAAATATAAAGTAGTAAATTTTACTGTAATTATTCTTTCGATAGAAAACGTTTGTGTTACGAATCTGCTTATCCAGCAGTTGATGTCAACGTTTTTCTGTCCTTCGAATATTATTTGGGGTTATTTGTTTCCTACTCATGGATTCTTCACTCTTAGCGGTTATATCAATCAGTATCTCATGAAAAGGTTACTTTTCCAGTTATGTTTACATGGGGTTCTTATCAAAGAAGCAATAGAGAATCCTTATTATTATGTTTCATCTGTGAGTCATATCAGTGTGGTGGAAATCTGCTTATTTTAGGCATTGTCTTTTAGTTTTCAATTCTAATTAAATTGAGCATTCGTCTTCTACTTGTTCTTTCTTAATTTTACTAGGATTTCTACTGTTGAATAGTGTGTGAATTCTCCTTTGGTTAGGTGGCTTCAAAGTGTAGAACTTTTAATATGTATATATTTAAAAAAGCGCGTTTGACGTGGATAAAATTTCGTATCACAGAACAACACTGCACAACTTTCTTTAACTACTACCAAAACAAATTATGGTAAATAGGTGGTTTCTACAATTTTGAATTTGGTGGCGAAAGTCCTTGCCCTTTGACCTGGGTTGAACTTGGCTCTCTGTCTCTGATATGGGGGATGTTATTTGCCCCCGTACAAAGGCTATGCTTTGCCTACCATTGGAAGCTGCCTATGTTATTGGCACCGAAGATCAAAGCAGACCCTTTGTCTCCGCCTCCCCCCACCCCTCTCTCCTCTCTCTCTCTCTCTCTCTCTCGCTCTCTCGCCTGTATGCCTAGCATCGGTACTAAGAATAGTGCAGATGTATATTATTTAAAGAATAGTGGCTGGGCAAGAATTGTACCCTCTCTATAGTCATTAGTGAGAGTATGAATGCTATTGAGCAACAGCTGTCTTAAGATTTTCCGTTTGAATGGAGATCATTCTTCAATCTTCTTCAAACCTTCTCCTTAATACATTGCATTCCAAGCTGAAGTAAAGGGAAATAATCATTGTCCTTCTGACTCTTGAATTTGCCTTTATGTGAATCTAGAGACTTCCCAGCAACAAGACATTGCCTTCGTAATATCGAGACATATCTTACTAGTAAGCCTAAGTCTAGAGTAATTTCTATAATATCGACGCCTTATGAAGGAGGATCTTGTATGAAGGTTATCCTCTTCCATCTCCTTCTAGAAATAAGCTTCCTTCTCTTATAAGGCATTTCGTTATTTTCACTTCTGGCCATGCCGCTACGAATAGAATATTAGTTCATAAAGTAACATCAGTTAAATGATAATTCTATTTGACGTTAACGGAATTTTCCAAATCCTATGGAGACCATTAAGAATTGTCATTTCTTATTTCCATAGACTGTATTCTGCCTCATCAATCGCAGGAAACAAAGAAAAAAGAATGTAATCCCCAATACATATTTATAAATGTTAGTTGCGAAGAAATTGAATAAATTTTGACCTCCTTCAATGAATGTGCCTGACTTACTCTAGGTGCTTCAGTTCAGATTCTAGAGTACATTTTGAGGAGGGCCAGGTGCTGTTAGATACGACTCATGGGGAACATGTGTCGAAAAGGACCACATGTTCCAAGCGGGAGGGATTTCAAAATAGATTTATAACCTGTTCAGTCCTCGACGCCCTTAGATTCTGAGTCATTTCTCCTGCTCTCTGAAGAAATTCGTCTTTTTCATTGAAGAAAGATTTTGTTTGTTGTTGTTGTTTTTTTTGTTTTTTTTCGCGTTCACTACTAAAACTGAGGTTGATTTGATGATGACTGATTAATAAATTTTTAATTTCATTTTCTTTTAGATGCTAAACCAGTTTGTTCGGGCTTTGAAAAATGAAAAGTTAATTATAAGCTCTTAAAAAGAGTTTATTCATAGTTGCTCGTGTTGTATGTATAAAAAAAATTCATCCTCATCCGATCGTTACCAAACTCCATATTTAAACGTTTTATGTAAAAATAAAGATCAAGTTCGTTAAGGGCTGAAATCGGACTTGTGGGAGGGGAGGAAATTCGAAAATTCGAAATATCTCCGATACTGTACGATGGATCGAAAATAGAACCAATCTTATTGCAAATTAAAAGATATATAAATGTTATGTACATGTTTTCAATATATTTAATATTAACATAGATATTTGCGTTTTTTAGTTTTTGGCCTTCAGTAAAGCCCCACTCCTACTCATGCCATATCAACAATAAGCTGTTATATTACGAAACACTTTATTTGAAGCCTAAATAACAAATATTGTCATCATTGAACTTTTACGTCATCAGATAAATGCAAATACGGGACGCAAGTGGGAAATCTGCTTAGTTAACGCAGCCCCTGCGTGACGAACTTTTTATTATGCCTAGTTGGCTCATTTCTATTGCCATAAATTGCTTCGAATTGCTTTCATTTTGATAAGAATGGATTCTCAGTCAATGTTCAAGTTTTATATTTATACCTGTTTTTGAGAGTTTGGTATAACATTGAAATGATCGACGACGAATACATAAATATTTTTCAATGGTATTTAACTAGATGAGTGGATTTTGTATGGTCAACAGTTCATTGAATTTCATTCTTTTATTTGTTATTCAGTTTCCGACTAACTGAAAATGTTTCCATGTTAGGCGATATGTAGGTGTTCCATTACGGAGTGGTTTGGGTTTGGTAGGTAATGTGTTAGTTTTGATTAAAGGAGAGAGAAGTAGGAGGTTGTGAGTAAATATGTTAAGGATGGGGGAGGCAGGGCCTTGATCCAATTATCTGTTCAATCCAGGAGCTGCTGGAGATTCATGAGGCAAGGAGGGACCGCTCCTTTTAAAATCACCTATTCTTTTATCACTTTTCCATTCATGGTAGTTTGACTTTCTTATATGAGTATCTCAGTTTCCCTCAATTGTATTTGTTTTTTCCATTATTATTTTTCCAGAATGAGATTATCGATTACCTTATCATTCTATTCTAATTAATCTTTTGCCATGGTATACATCATATGTGGGTAACCCCGCGGTAAGGTTTGATGCAGTCCGCGAAACATTTTTAAAAACCCAATCAAACAAAAATATTACACTACTAACTCCAAATTAGGAAGATGAGGACAGATTTGTGCGTTTTACAGTTCTTATAAATGCGAAAATTTCATTTTATCGATGAAAGTTAATAAATCAAAACATCGTACAAGGCTGACTGACTGACGATAATTTGGAAAATTCTTTTCGTCTTTGTATCAGTGGAATTAACATCGATGGAGTAGTTCCCAAATTCAAACTCATTGATTGTACTATACTGTACCTATTTTTTTCATTTCGTTTTGTTACTTTAATAAATTGTATTATAATTACATCGTCGTTATAATTTCATGTCTGACATCTATCGTTATAAATTATGAACAATACTTTAAATGCACTACTTTTAAAAGCGGCCGGTGAACGTATTTGCACACTAAAGTTTCGCCCGCAGTATGTCAAAGGCCTGGTATACATATATAAACAACGGTATAAATTCTATAAAAATTATTATTAAAGTCTAAGTGCTGTGTTTATACTTTCTTACTAGCATTATTTAGTGGTCATGAATGCTTTGTCTTATTCACCAAATGCCCGCCAAACCTCGAAATTAGTATCTCCCCATCAGCCGTTCCCTTGGTATATCATATTTAGTTTACATTAATTTTATTATGATTTGATCCCTTAAGTTGATTAATATTACCTTGACTAATCTTGTGACAGTGTTTGTTTGTTTGAAACTGTTAGTAGTTTAAAATGCACTTGATCTTTGTTATCGAGTTCTGAGGTATTAATGGCTGAACCAGAGTTGTGATGGTCTTAAACCTAGAGTCGTGAGTTCGATTCTCACCTGGGCAATGAAAATTTCTTTAGTATTAAATAAAATCCTTAGTCCAGTCCTGCCTAGATAAGGGTGTTAACCTGTAGATAACCCGTTCCAATTAGCCTTAGTGGCAAACATTGGGTGTTAATAAATAATTATGTGGGTGTTAGGTGAATTTTACGTCGAACTTGATTTAATTTGTCCTATTGAAAAAACCAGGTTTTGGTGGTTAGGGCACGTCGAGAGGATGAAAATGGCAGGCTGACCAAGAACATGTTAAATGGTACACCAGGTGTAGCGAGGAAAACCCAGGTGTAGGAGCAAAGCTGGCTTGGGCTGACTAGTGATTGGGAACTGGAAGATACTCGGAATATTTCAAACAAAGCGTTTGTACTATCAACTGCTGTACTTGAAGGTAAGGTTCTTGGGCATAGGGGAGAGGAAGGCCTAGAAAATCCTATTTTGAAGACATCATGTACCTTATGGATTTCGGTGAGTATAGTAATATGAAAAGAGCAGCTTCTGCTAGAACACAATGTGCAACTTCAAGGCGTAGACTTTAGATCATGATGATGATGACTATGAACTAGATATAGTAATATAACAAATAAAGGGTTCTTTATATAATAAAGAAATGATAAAGGTTATCAAAAGTATAGAATGGATGTGGCAAAAATGCATTAGAATGTAAAGTTGATTGTGAGAAAAGAGAATTATAATTGAATATATTTACCTGCCTTAGGCTCGCAAATTAAACATCGGTTGAGTTTAAGTTTAGTTGATTTGTTTTTGTTTTTTTTCATTTTATTTGTAAGTATCTTACTTATTTTAATATTTTATTTTATTTTTTTTATATTATATTTGATAATATGGGTAATTATCGTGTATATATTGTAAATTAAAAATGTATTTAAACATAATCATACATGTAATATGCTATGAAACATGTATTGAAATAAATAACTCCTCATAGGATTTCTATGAGGAGAGAAAAAATAAAGGTTAGTGACGCCAGTATAAATGATATTGTTGTCATACCTATCGGTGCAAACCGGCGTCACTTGCTGATGTTCGAGTACAGCTTCTTTTCACAGACCTAAGATGTAAATAAACAGTCCCGTGTAAAAAGTGTAAATAACCCGCGTATAAAACCTGCTGACTACCTAACTCAGTACAACTTTTGACGGGCAAGATGGTGCCTTCGCATCGTAAGCACAATGCCAGCTGTACTCGAACATCAGCTAGTGACGACGGTATGCACCGACATCCATGATCCTCGAAACAGTTTATAATTGCGGGAGTCTTGCAAGGATGGTTGTAGAAGGTATTGAATTAGAGATTTAGACGGAAAGTTGCTCATATTGGACAATTTTACTTTACTTTTTGATAACCGAAAGTTAAAAATTATCTAATTACAGCATGTTGTGCCTTCCTATGAGATACCTGACTAGATATTATATCGGAGATCCTTCCCTCTTGAAATACATCACTTGTGGCTCACAAAGATGTCTTATTTTAGTGAGTACAACTATTTATAGAATAGTGTGGTACTCTCACCGAGCAATAGACACAAAGAAGTCCGAAGGAAACACAATAGCTCAACTACAATTCTCTGAAATAGCAGGAGGAAAATACTCACTAAAATATATGAAATAATTTACTCATTTTGTTAGCTCTGCCTTAAATGGAAATGAATTTATTAAAATTCGTTGAAATATATCATCGTGTTTTTTTTATCTTAGTCTTCTTTATGTGCTCTGGAATGTTTTAATCCCATTTTAACATGTTTAGTTTCAATTAAATTAAAACCCTCCCTTTTTCACATTCCCTTTTTTACGTAACCTTTCTTCTAAGTAAATTTGATTTTGGTCGGTCATATTTATTATATTCTAAGCAAAAAAAATAAAAGATATTGAAATAATTCAATTTAAAAAAATGGAAAAAATATGATCATATAAAACAGAGGAAAAATGAACTTATTAATAATGTCAACTTTATGAAAATTAGTTAAATTATTATTAATAAAAATATTATGTGTTTATATAATAATAAACAAGTAAATTAGCATGGCATCGATTCAACAAAGGAATATTAAGTGTACAGTCGTAATACCAGGAAATTCACTATTCTTTCAACTTAATCCCTATTTTCATTTCTACATTTCCTTCCGTTATCATGAATAAATAACTATTTCATGTGTGTTTTTTATGCAGGTACTGTCAGGATGAATTTATTAACAGACTATTTTTAATTCCTGATTACTAATTAATAAATTATATTAAATATTGGCAAAAAAAAAATTCTGTTGTTATTTATCTGTAGTCTTTCAAATTTTTAAGGTAGTCTCTAGTAAATCAAATAAAGGGTTGGAACCGCCAGTATAGACGATACTATAGTCATATCTGTCGGGGCTGATGGTCTAGTACAGTTGAAAAGCGCTTTCGATGCAAAGGCACCATCTTCAAGCCGTCTAGAGTTGTACTGTAGGTTTAAGGAATAAAACACAGCATTCTTCATAACTCTTCCGTTGCCTTTTCTGGAGCTTTCATTAAATAATACGAAAGAGATGTGTGGTAGGCTTGCAAAGGTTTATTATATTAAGCGAATTAAATGCAAGTGGGCATAGGTAATTAACATTCTGGGTTTTGAACAAGTTGAATATGAATTCAAGGTCACGTACGCAACACACACATAATTTACAACATTATGTCTTTTTCTGGTTTTTGTACTATTTATTTATTATTATGTGAAGCTCCGCAACTATGGCGATTTGCTCTTCTTAAACGTGGGGGGGGGGACAAAACAAAAACAAGTAAACAAAATAATAAAACATGGAACACGAAATAACAACAGAACATAAAATAATAACAAAACATGGAACACAAAATAATATAAAGAACAAAACTAAAGGAACAGAACACAAAAGAAACAAGAAACACGAACATAACATAGAACTAAAAACAGGTGGGAAATAAATAGTTAAAAAGTAAACTTGGTGACTTTGAAACAGAAACTTTTCTTAAAAAAAAGCATCATTCAAATTTAAATATGTCTCACACACACACACGCACACGCACGCACACACACACACACACACACACACACACACACACACACACACACATTAAAAAATGTAAAATATGGAATTAAATATTCTGAAACTGCCCAATTGTTTTTAAATATGTCAGAATTGTGTTAATATGTGGGCTACCCTCAGTAGTAAGTAAGCTCGTAATCTGCATTCCGTTAGTAGGTGTTTTATAGTTAGTCCAGTGTTGCAATGAGTACAAGTAGGCTTGTCTTTTCTGTTCATTATGTAAGAATGTGTCAGGTATGTATGTCCAATACGTAGTCTGGTGAGGACGACTTGGTCTCTTCTTGAATCTACGTATTGTCTCTTTGACCATCCTGTAACATTGCGTTTTATTTCCAATAGTTTGTTGTCAGTACGTAACCAGTGTTTTTGCCAGTCTTGGAGTATTTTTGTTTATACAATCTTGTTGAGGTCTGTTGGTGTTAGTGTAGATATGTCAGTTGTAGTCATTTTTGTTGCTAGTTTTGAATGTTTGTTGATATTAGTCTTTTGTTTTGACAGGTTTTTGTACTATAATCATGCTAGTTTATATAGGTTATTTATGGTTTCTATATTATTATCGTGATAAACTATGCAGATTTGGTTGTGTAACTAGTTAACGAAGGAATTTTAAAGTTAAGTAACAAGCTGGCATTTGGGTTAAGCTATGTTGTTGTTGGTAGGCGGTTAGGAGCAGCTGTCCCAAGAGCAAGAGCAGCGTTGGCGTATGCTAAATGCGGTTGCTTTGACCTCATCCTATTCAGCTTGTTAGAAGGGTCTCTTTCTCAAGCTGTCCTCATCATAACCTCACAGTTATCATTAACAAGTAAATACGTATTGTTGATCCCCACACGCTTATTTGTCGGCTTAATCTAACTATCCTATACACAAGTATCGGCCTTCTAAATGATTGTGGATATTTGCTTATCGTATGTTCTTCATAATAGATGATCCATGTCCGTTTGCTAAGTACTGTGGCACGTTTATATTGCATTATAATGTCCTTATTAGTGGGTGCCGTTTACGAAATATGCAATTTATTAATTTCTAGAGTGTTTCGGATGTCTTTTGAGCGATCTTTAACATTAAACCACCTAAATTTTTTTTTTAAAAAAAAGACACTTTTGTTTAGGTATATTGTTATTTATTAACGTTCCATTTGTGCTGGGACGGGTTACTTACAGGTTACCACCCTTTTCTAGCCAGGGTGGGACTAATGATTTTACGTAATGAGTTCTTCACTAAATTAATTCCCTGTTTCGCAGGCGGGAAAGGAACTCTCCACTCTAGGTTTACCATATGAGATTAAGGCCAATGCTTTAACTCACATGTCTTAACCTGAGCCCCTATTATTTATTGTATTACAAAACTTCAGGAAGCTTTTTTTTTTCAATATATATATCATGAAATTGATGGTGAACTTAATAGTATTAGCCGTGTCTGTAGTCTTTTCTCCGAAATAGACATGTTCAAAGGTTATCGATTCGGTTGGAAAATCACTTGTGTTCATAGACAAAATTTATTATTGATGGATAGGGTATCGATTGATAATTAATTATTTCTCATGAGCAATTATGAATGTTATCATTAAATTGTTGTTGAAGGAATGCCTACTGTATCATTGGACTGTAGACATTTCATCTACCTCTTTGTGTTATTTATCACTTTTACTATTATGTTCCGTGAACCAAAAATTGAATTTGTCTAATTTTGTTTTAAAACATGGAATTGCACTTCCGGTTCAACAGCATAAAGAAATATAATTATGTCCCAAATTATTTTATACCTATTTTTTTTACCGCCATATGGTTTATCCTTAATACTTTATATTAAAACACCAATAATAATGAGAAGTTTCTATGTTTGACTTAGATGGTCAGAATAAAATCTACATAGAACCTTAGATCTGAGTATGCCAGTTCGAGGCTTGGTTTCTTCTTCATAAGAAATAAATGACAATATTTATTATTTTGTTTATGAACTAAATAAATTTTAAGAAATTTATATGTATTATATTATTGTATAGAATGAAACTTCGAAAATAATCTTGAAACATTTTTTTATAAACAATAAAATACACATCTGATCTTGTGATGCTGCTTAATCCAAAAACTCAACAGTTTTCTCTTTACATGCAATATTTAGCCGTTTAAGACATATAGTTAGTTATGTCAGTGGCAAGAAATCCCCTGTAATGATAAATGGGCATTTTATTTTTGTTTCCTTTTACGGTAATTACATAGCTTATCGGGGTGTTGCCCATTAGTGGAGCAAAACACTAGGCTTATAAGGAAGAAGAGATACATTATAAGTGAGTGACAGCTTGTTGATAGTGAGGGGCATGAGCTAGTGATAAGACGGTATGTGAGTCAGAAGGTCTGCTATGGCATTCGTTTGCTGGCTAGGTGTCTGCTACGCTTTCACTACTGAAGGCACGCTGCGTCACCAGTTACAGCATACCTTCGCTTCGGCTAGACTATCTATGTATCATTAGATTCTATTTAGGGTCAGTCCTAGCAATATTTAACTCTCGTTGGACCGTATCACGCTATCTGAATTGTCGTCACTCCACCTCTTTGCTCTAAAGATTTTCTTTTAAAGCACACAGTTTCTATAATGACCTCACGCTCCTAATGGTCACAAGTACTGGGGGAACGAACTATTTTGTTTAATTATTTAAAGTGATAACTCAGCATTGAGCTGATCTGCACTAAATAAATTGTACGATAACGGTTCAGTTGTGCCATCACCTCAATTCACTTTTTGACACTCCGGTTAGCCATGTGAGTTAAAACTGCAGCGGTAAGTTCGATTCCTGCCTGTGCAATAGCAATTTATTCAGTGAGGAACTCCTTAAATAACATCCTTAGTCCCACCCTGGGTAGGAAAGGGTGGTAACCTGTAGATAACCCGTCCCAATTAGCCATGGTAGCAAAAAGTGAACGTTAATAAGTAATATTTAACTTGTTTAAAAAATGCTTGTACTATAATCATGTGCTGTGCATTAATTTTACTGTTTTACACGTTACTTTTACTACAGGTTGGCCACCTAACAGATAACTCTTCTCGATTAGCTGCAATAACAGATTGCTGTTGTGATATTTTTTTTTTTTTGTTTGCTACATTCTCAACACATGGACTAATTTATTTCTTTTATAAATCGTGGGGGTTCGGGTTAGCAATGTGAGTTAAAGCGTTGAGCTTTATCTCAAATGGTTAAGCTAGAGTGGCGAGTTCTATTCCCGCCTGGGCAATAGGAATTTATTTAGTGACGGAATTCATTATATAAAATCCTTAGTCCCACCCTGGCTAGAAGAGGGCGGTGACCTGTAGATATACCCGTCCCAATTAACCATAGTTGCAAAAAGTGGACGTTAATAAATAATTAAATTAAATTTTATAAATCCTTGCCTGGTTTTTGTGCTAAGGCCTTTCTTTCTAGTGAGTTTTCTCTCCCGAGTGATGTCTGTTGGATTTCTTCCTAACTTACTTCTTTCTTCGTCTAACATTTACGTTAACATTCGTCCCATTTCACCTTGAAAAGCATTTTGGTGGTAAAATTAGAAATGTGCTCAAATGGCACATGAGGAGTCGTCTGATGTGACGCTGCCTTGTCAACTCTCGAAAATCACATCTGTTGGTAATGTGTTTTGAATTTATCAAGTGAGCACTGAAATTATATGAGTTTATTGAGCACGAATAATATCAACGTTCTTTGCCATCCAACTCTAATGGTGATACTTGTGTAGTATGAAGGGTTTCAGCACTTATAGATCAATATTTATGTAATGATCCTTTTATATAATGGTGTCTTACGAACTCCAATAAGGGCAAAGCATTACTTTTTACATATATCAAGATTCTTTGGATGTGAACTGGGTGAATAGGGTTAATGTAAATTCTATACGTTGTATATCACGTTATGTCTTGTTTGTGGTTATGATAGATTTAATATTTTCTTCTTAAAGGCTTTGGCTATTGTGCTTGCACTTAGGACAAAATTTATTTATATAGAAAAATATGGCTTTACTAAACTCAGAATATTAAACGTTTCAGTTGTTGAAAATTGGAATATGCAAAGTTGCAAACATAGTGATTTTATATATCGAAATATTCTTCTTCTCTTAACCGACTTTCTCTAGCCGTAGAACTACCAACTCTACGACAATATCTGCTAGTGAAGAAGAACATTCAGCCCAACCAGTAAACTACTTATCGAAATATGTTAAAATTAAGAAAAAAGCTCTTTAACTTCCACTTCAACCCCTTTACCTTTCAATATCTGTAGGAATTGTACAGAATACTTGAGTCTCTACGACTTCAAATCTACTCTTCACAAAATGTTGAGGGGTATTAATTATTCTTGTATTATTATTATTGGGCAGGTTTATACTCAGTAAAAACTGGAATAAAATCCATATCGGGGGAAAGTGCAACCGATATGGAATTTGTAATTGTGACATATTAAGGGGAATTTAAAAATGTACGCACTATTCTGGCAGTATCAAGAAGTACCCCTTGCTGTGCTTCTTTTATAATTGTTGTTGGCAGATTTAAATTTTTGGTGTCTGCTATTGGGGTTTTCGGCACGAGTCCATTTGAACTTACTATAATAGACGTAACCATGGCAGATTTCAGTTTGTAAACCTTTTTGAGGTATACAAACTGAAATCTGCCATGGTCTGGCATTGAGCTCGATAGCCAATTCTTGATATTTTCTTAATTTTTCGGCATAGGATTTTCGAATATTCTCATCATTGGGTACTGTAATGTCCATAATATCAGCAGTCTTATAGATCTTGTCAATAATGAGAATATCCGGTTTGTTATGATTATTATTATTCTAATTCAGTGATTTATTAGCAACTACTGTCTGTCATACCCCATTCTATGTAATCACTAAGTGGTCACGTTTCGATATAATCTTCACTGTGGTGGCGCCTCTCCACAATTTTTGTGACTAGCGCCTGGAAATCTTTATGGAATGCCCTCCCCTTCCTTAATAACATTCCCTCCCTTGTTTTGGTGCCTCACCCCGAGTCCCTCGGGAGAGGGTGTCTAGCACAGTCCAATTCCTTACTGACATAACGGCTGACTGAATGAGTTGACACCCCCTCAATAATTCCCTCAAATATACTCCAGTTTACCGACTCCACTCGAGTCCTTTTGTTCCACGACATGTTATTTATTTTCAAGTCCTCATCATCATATCTCTCTGTGTCCATATTAAATAAATAGAAGTCCCGCATTTAGTACATTTTCATTACAGTATTCTTCTGCTGTAGTTGTTATGAAGTTGACATTTTCCGGATGCTCAAGAGATTACGTTTTCGGTTGTAATTTAATTGTTTTTAATATTAGGACTAGGGGTCAGCCGTGTAAAAATATATTCAACTCAAAAATATTCTTACCCGGCTTCCAAGCATACTATTGAATGAAATAGTATTATTTCATTTGATGAAGGGTCCTGCACAGCTTCGGAAAATGAGTGGGTGTGGTCCTCTCTGAATAAACGAAATAATTGGGTTTCTTTTCGATTGACTTTTCGTCATTCAATTCTAAAATCTACTAAAATAAGAATTGGTATCTCATATGCTGGTTTGCGATTACATGTCAGGATAACAAAATTGTGATTTCTGTAAGTATCTATCTTTCCACTAACATGTTTTCGGTTGAGGCTGCTGCCATCGTCAGATGATCTCTATGCTTTAGAACAGGCGACATGCTCGAGACCCCTCACATTATAAATTTATAGGAGTTCAGCACGCATATGGCCATACTTTTTTTGTCAAAACATTGGCTTGTGGGACGTGTATTGGATTATAAAAGCACTACCCGGTTGGAATTTGGGGATTGCACGCTTTTTATTTAGCTGCTTGGTATCGGTCTTCGATTATGGAATTCCACCCTTTCCCCTTCAGCGTTATGACGTCATTGAGTAATATCATCAATAACGAATAATAATAGTAGATTGGTCTGTAGGCCGACCAGGAGTGCATTAATCTAATCGCTTCACGTTCCAACAAAGCTGTGTTGCAAGAAGGGCTCTTGAGCCAAATGTTTTCATTTTGAGAAGTCCGTATTACCTAACAATACTCAGCTAATCATTCCATAGTATAAAATTCTCGTTTTTTAAAAAAAAAAATATGCCATGCTTTGTGAATTTAATATGAGCTTTGATTGAATATTGAAACAATAAGGGTAGCTAATGCTGTCTTTCTTTCCCTTAAAGAGCTGTTTTTTAATTATAAGACCCTGCTAAACTAGAATTAGCAGCGGTGGCTTGCCTAATGGTTTTAGGTGTCCTCTTTCTGCCCAATTACTCTCCCCTTACGCCCTTTAGGGGAAAAAAATCTTCCTCGTTTAGAGCTTCTATTTAATTATAGTCCCTCTGCATTTATCTGGAGATGTGTCTCATCCAGATTCTTCTCATATTCACCACTTTCTCTTTTATAATTAACTAGCTTAAAGTACACAAGCTGCTTGTCTAAACACAATTTTACATGAGAGACTCGTAATATTTGATGTTATTCAAATTACAAATTATCTCTTAAGGGAAATCAGCTATTGAGGTCGTACAGGTCGAAAAATTACTTCAAATGTCCATCGACCCTACCCAGCAGATGAGGCAAATGAGGTCCGTTCAAAAATATATATATATATATATATATATATATATATATATATATATATATATATATATATATTTGTCTGTTAACGCTCTAGCGGTTTAAACGTTTTATGCAAAAATAAAGATCAAGTTCGTTAATAGCTGAAATCGGACCAGTGGGAGGGGAGGGTTTAGAGGGGAGGATTTTCGAAAATTGGAAATATCTCCGTTACTATACGTCGGATCGAAAAATTATATAGAACCAATCTTATTGCACATTTAATTTACTATAAATAATGTTATATACATTTATTCTGTATCTTGAATATTAACCGAGATATTTGAATTTTTCTGTTTTCAGCTTCTGAGATGAGATCGGCTAACTTCGGGTCTAGTCGTGAGTTTCCGTCAGGAGCTAGTTCGGGCCGTTCCCGTAATTGTTTGACTCTCAATTCTGAAATTTCTCTATTCTAAAACTTCACTTGGGAAATCTGCTTAGTTTACGCAGCCCCTGCGTGACGGACTTTTTCAATGTTGCCATCACTCTGGAATAATAAATAAATATCTTTCACTATTATTCAGTTATTGCCGTTTATTCTAGAATTAATGATAACTACTTTAACATTAATAATCGTTTTTATCGTCAGTCAATCAAACGTTTTTATGTCCTCTGTTTAGACAACCTTCTTTTGGGATCGCTGTATTTCTCAATTTGAGAATTTCACAAAGCCCGCTACTTACAAAGTTAAAAGTTTTCATTGGAGCAGTTATGATACTATATTTCTCGTCTCAGATCGTAAGACATATTGAACTTGATATTGCTCACATTAAGATACATTCCACTCAGTTATGTAAGATTTTTATACTTTAATGAATTAATGAAATTTGTTTATTAACAGTTGCTTTTAATAATTGCACTTTTGTTTTTGAATGCGACAAACAAAAACTATTACTACTACTTTCTTCTGCTAACTTCTTTCATATTTGTATTTGGGTATTTATGGACAACTTTTAGATATCATGAAATATCTTCCTGCATAAATGCTTTTGGACCTTATGGTTAAGGGGGACAAGTCAAGCAGACCCGGGGGGCCCAATAGCCAGAATGTACAAAGGTATTTGATAATAATGTAAAGTAGTGCTCCTGAAGAGGAATCTGAGAAATATGAAACATCTAGATCAAATTAATCTATAAAAGAAGTAAAGGGAGGCTTGTAATGTTTTGTCGTTGACCTTCAGCCATAAAGGGGCAATTATTCATTTATGCGGATCCAGTTTTACCGATTTCTTTAAAATGTCAATATTTGTGCAAAACTCCTGGGAGGGGGAGTTTAGAGGGGAGGATTTTCGAAAATTCGAAATATCTCCGTTACCATATGTCGGATCGAAAAATTGTATTGAACCAATCGTATTGCAAAGTAAATGTACTATAATTATTGTTATATACATTTATTCACTATCTTGAATATTAACCGAGCTATTTGCATTTTTCAGTATTCAGCCTTCACATCACATTATTTGAAGCTTAAATACCAAAAATTGTATTCAAGAGATTATTTATTATATGAGATACATGAAAATATGTCCTGGTGACCCCCCCCCCCACGTCTTAAGGTTTCGGACTACTAAAATTTGATTAATTGAGATAACAATTATTCTGACTCATTATTAATTACAGTACTAGATATAGTAAATAGTTCTCATTAAAATTAATATTTTATATTCTGATATATTTCAGTAATTGTTTTTCTTTCCGGTGTGAAGCGGCAGACCTGTTTGTTTACATTTCTAACGCTTCCTGTCGACAAGTCATTGAAATTGGCTGAAACATTTCTTATTTCCGTTTGTAGTTACTCACTTAATATTCACGGTGGTGTTGTGTTACCAGTATGTAGATTTATCTATTACTAAAGTTCACGCGGGAAATCTTCTTAGTTTACGCAGCCCCTGCATGACGGACTTTTTATTGCTTGAAGCTATTGTGGCTGCCTATGATTTTCTGTTCCTACGTTGTGCCTGCTCAGTATGTTTCTTTTTCCCCCACGAGGCCTTGTGCATAGTAAACAATGGGTATATATGATGAACGGAGAGAGATGGTATCGATTGACGGTACCCCTGTCTGCATTATCCCCATTAGTGAGGAACAATAGAGCCGGGTTAACCCTACACCCTGCGCGACTCCTCCCTGCATTACATGGGCCATTAGGGGGCTCGCTTTAGTTGCACCATACTCGTCCTTTTAGAATTCTTTCTCTTAACAATTTGGCTACCCCGAGCTTAGAATAAACGGTGAGACTTGTTACTTCCGAAATTTCATGTCTTTTCAGTCTTACATACTTATTTTCTTCTAATATTTCCTTTTAGAGATTTACGGTGCATTTTCCAATTTCAAACGCGGTTCTCATGAAACCTGCTAGCTGCTAGAAGGTATTCATGCAACCTCACTAACCTCTGATCTACGTACGTAGTATGACAACGAAAATAAAAAAACGATCGGAAGTAAATATTAAAGTAGAGAAAATATATATATTTTAATATTTTCGTTTTGTTTCGTTGGCACTTGTATTAAATATATTGACTTATTTTTTAGGACAACCCTGAATATTAGGAATGTTAATTAATTGGGATTTCCGAATGGAACAATGTATGGAATATTAAAATTAAATTATAATTTCGAAGCTGCTTGGAACAGGGGATCGGAATTAAACGATATGAAATCCGATAATTTCAGTTTTCTATCTTATTCTCCTAGGTTTAGAGTTCCTCCATTTCGATGTACGAAATGAAAGAAGGTATTTAATAGGTATTGATGGGGCTCAGGTTAGCCATGTGTGTTTAAAGCGTTGACCTTAATCTCACATGGTAAACCTAGAGTGGTGAGTTCGATTCTCGCCCTGGGCAGGGGAATTCATTTAGTGACGGAATTCATTAAATAAAATCCTAAGTCCCAGAATGGCTAGAAAAGTGTGGTAACCTGTAGATAACCCGTCCCAATTAGCCTAAGTTGCAAAAAAGTGGACTTTAATAAATAATTTAATTTATAGGTATTGATATAGCATTTTTTGTGTATCTATGCCCGCAGTTCTATGCCATATTATCTTATTATACTATACGGAATAGAAGGTATTGAACCGGTCAAAGGTTTGAGTGAATAAATGTTTAATAGGGTTACATGGGTCTGGGGTTGCGAGTTTGGAAAGTAACCTGAACTTTAAATAGAATGAAAGTGCTATTTTGCTTTGCAATGATACGATTACATTGCCATTTTCATATCAGTAGCGTTAAATGTTCATAGGGTCTGGTCCCGCTGGGCAAAATGTCATGTGTTCTTTACCGCGGGCGGATCGTGAGCGGGAGAATGAATATAATGCCATTGGCGCTTTAGTCATAGAATGCCTTATTCCATATGACGTGCTCAGTAACTATACACACATTCAATCTCGTCTTTTAGAACTTGGTGGTCCCTGGCTGAATGTTTTCCTTATCAAAAGCATTTTAAAATACTCAGCACAGTCTTTTAGTAGATTTCCCTTAGGGGAAATCATCGATTGAGGTCTTACTCGACTATTATAAAATTATATATAACACAGCTCTTACAACTCAAGTAGATCGAATTTTTGTTTGATCGTGCAGAAATCGGCAGGGGGATTTCGAAAATTCAAAATATATCCGAAACATTGTATGGAAACAATGTAATTGAAAATAAAATGTTCTGCATATGTTTTAATATACATATGTTCCCTATATTGAATATTAACCGAGATATTTCCATATTTTAGTTTTCGGCCGTCAGTAAACCCCCGCTCCTGCTCATGTCAGAATAGCAATATACTTTTATATCATGAACCGCTTTATTCTAAGCTTAAATATCATTGTTTTCTAGAGACTATTACTAGATACACGCGAATTCATTGTGTGATGATGTTATGATTTTACGTTCTTGTTTAGAAAATGTATATATTATTTATACCATACTGGACATTTAACCGTTTCAGCCAGCACTAATCATCATTTTTGTCATTGGCAGAAATCCTTCATGGAGTCGTGGGGGGTATAGATAGTGGAATTAGAAAATTCAAAATTTTTACGTTATTATGAGTGTGACTGTAAAAAGTTATAGAACCAATTTTGTTAAAGTATTGTTGATCTATAATGTTGTTGTATGCATTCTTTCTTAGCTCAAGTTTTGAGCGCCCCCCCCCCACTGCCTTCTACTCATCTGTTGTTTTTACAAAGAAATAGGGAATAAGTTGTGAGATGAGATTACAAGTGTGTTATAGAATCTCGTGGGAAATCTGCTTAGTTTACGCAGGCCCCTCCCTGAATACTTCTTTTTTTACTGGCCTGATTCATAACTCTGTGGTGAACACTTGGTCGTATGTTTTCACTGTATATTTCCAAATATTTAGAAAAAAAATTCCATACATTTACAACGGTGTTTGACATTTTCGACAGTCCTATCTTGTCTCTGCTTCGTCGTCGCAATTTGGTCTGCATATGATTTAACATCCAATTTATTTAACAAAACTAACGCAGAAACTCCAGGGCACTTGTGGAAAATATGTTCTCCGATATCTCCCTTGAAATGTTATTATGTGGCTCACTTATTCAAGGGTATTTCTTTGGGGGCCTGCAAAAACATTACTAATGTTCCAAACACTAGGAATTCTGTATGCTCTATTTTGAGTATTATCGCTGAGCTACTTCTGCCCAAGGTTTATTTTTGCACGTCTAATTATAACAGGACAGTGGCATAGTAGTACTCATTGTGATCGGTTCATTAACTTTAAAATTAAACTCTACTTTTTTTTAGTTCCTAATCCATTTTAAGTAATCAAAAAGGAGGCTTTCGAGGATTTTACTCTTTCACGAAAGGAATCGTTCATTTTAATTGCATTTGTTTCTCGGTGTGTGTATTCATATCATTTTTGGATTACCACGGGAGACGTTTTGCTCTTTGCACCTTTCATATTTTATTACTGTCAGTAATCTTTAACTTTATTTTAAATATATTCCCAAAACAAAAATATTTTTTTCTTTTGCAGGCGTAATTTTAGGGAAAATAACAAAACCGTTAGAGGAAACACTGCATTGAATAAACGAATGAGAGTTATAAGCTGCATAAATTATAAAATTAGAGTTTAATGACTCGTGAAAGCAAAAGCATTTTCAGCTCTTATATTTTTTTTTAAACTCAGGATGTCCTCGTGGATTGTATTAAAATTTCCTTTTCTTTCTTTTCGTTTTCTATTACTCTCTTAATTTCACTAGGTATCTAGTTTTCTCTTAGTTTTGAAATAGGAAATAGACTTCTTTCACCTTTAATGTTTTTGAGTATCTTTGTGGTTTTTGCCATTAGCACACCTAATGAACAGGTTCAAAAAATTGTACTTATTATATTATTTTTTTTATCTAAGACCTGTTTCTTTTATTTCCTGCCATTTTTTATTCTTATTTCCGTACTTCTTTTTCTTAATCTGTTGGTGCTTTGTATAGTAAAAAAGTATTGTTCTAGGCATCGCCCTACTCTTCTTTATATCTAATTTATTCAGTCTTATTTTCAATTTTGACTGAGCTTAGCAATACATCATTTTTTTTTTACATAACTATAAAAAAAATAGAAATCTGTTGTAATTAAATATACCTCTTTGCATGAATAATGATTTTGAGGAATAAAACTGAATAACTATAAATTCCTCCAAATCTACAAGCTCTGAAAATAAAAATGATAAAAAGTAAACTTGAGCATAACATTATTTTTTATGAGTCAAGTATGTTGTAGTTTTTGGTCTTACAGTTTCCATTTACTCCGGAGCGAATGGAAATTTGGGCTTTGCTCGATAATTTTTTTAATCTGTATCTGAGTACTGATTGATTCACTGAGTATCAAATTCGAAGATGAATAATCACATTTCTGGCCAACTGAAAACTTCACTTCTATTCATCATGTATAATTTTAATATTCATGAATAAGTTAGTATAATATTCTTAAAATAATATATATGTGATTTAAGTTATAGATTTTATTAATTTTTTTTTTAATTTTAGGTAAGTTGGAGACGGTTTCTGCCTTTATGAACATTTATAATTCCTGGATTATGTAAGTTAGTATATTTATGAATTTTAGTTCGCTATCTTTATCTGCGTACTTATTCTCCAACAAGATATTTTCATATATTTTTCATGCTCATACTATGAGCAGCTTTCACGAAATCGCAACCAGCAGTGTCCCTCCTGACTTTATTATAAATACACATGGGGATATTAATGAGTACCTAATTGTATATTTAATAAGGTGCTAACATTAACTATAGTAGTAGCCCGTTCAAAGAAAATTCATTTGTAAATTCATTATTATTTTGTTCCAATTATATTTAATATAAAGCTTTAATTACAAAATTTGATTTACTTTGAAGACAAATGAGTTATATTATTAAACCTGTCTTTTTAGGACAACTTGAAGTCTTAAGTGTTTAAGCCGACTAAACAACGTGCAACCCTTTGAGAAACGCCTGGAAATTAATTGACAAACTGTCGTTAGTCGCTTAATCCAAGCGTTATTAAGGTTAATGAAGTTTTGGGTTGTAATTACTTGGGTTATTAAAGAGGATCTGTGAGGGTGAAGAGGTGAAAAATCGTTTTGCACTCGGCTGTGCTCAAATGCAGCCCAACATATTTCACCCTGTTTTAATTAGACTAATTGGCTTTCCTCTTGGTTATAAAGCAGGGTTGAAGGGTTCGGACATCGCCCACCGCTTCCAGGAACACCCCATTCATAGTCGGGGAACAATGTTGTGTTCAAAAAACCTAAATTAATTGGTTAAAAACCTCCATGCCTATCTAGGCGGTTTAAGAGCCCTTTTGTATGTCAGAGCAAGAAGTTTGCGTGTGTTACTTTTTTTTCCACCCTATCGATTGCTAAATTAGTCCAGAATCACTAAAAACCCCGTAAGGTCCAGGCTATTCTCTCTAATCAGAAACTGGCGTCTGCTTTGTTCCAGACTATACTTCTCTAATCAGGCACTGATGATGGAGGTCTAACTCTGAAAGTGCACTTTACATAAATTAATGCATTAGTAGAGGAGAAGGCCTTTTTATTGATCCTGATCAATTGATTCCTCTACCATCCACCATTTCGGGAGGAATCGCTAAAAATAATATATATAGTCGGCTCTATGGTTATATATACCCCCAGTCCATAAAACGGAATTAATTTTCTATAATGCCTGGAGAAAGAGTTCGCAGAAGCACCTATAATTTGGGTAATAATAATAAAAAAAAATTATGGATGTTCTAGCCGTTATAGCATCACAATCAATGTAAAGTAGAGAGTCAAATTTGTGGATTTTACTTAGTTACTAATCTCTAGTTCCTTCCTCAAAAAGACTATTTAGAAGACAAGAAGAACTTTTAATTAGGTTATTTATTTATTTATTTGGTGAGCTCCGCAACTAGGCTTATAA
The DNA here is from genome assembly GCA_019009955.1 of Riptortus pedestris. Taxonomy (NCBI): domain Eukaryota; kingdom Metazoa; phylum Arthropoda; class Insecta; order Hemiptera; family Alydidae; genus Riptortus; species Riptortus pedestris. The sequence continues at coordinate 114,466,649 of CM032232.1, forward strand.
TATAACTTATTTTCAATTCCTTAAATTAAAATGTTAAAGTAATAAAGAAAAACGTTTTCAATATTATTAAAACAGTATAAAATATACCTAAATATAAAACTAAAGAATAAAATAAAACGATGGAAACGTTAAAATAAAACTATGTAAAACTATAATTCTAAATAAATTCTGGCTTGAGTATGATGAAAGTCTAGGGCACAAGTTTAAAAATGTATTATAAAGTCCTGCTCACAAAAAGCACAAATACGAAGTAGAAACATAATTTGAGATAAAAACGTAGAGAAGAGAGTGGGGTAGGTGTGTTTTAAAGTTTGTTGTAAATGAGGTTAGGAATTGGCCATTCACGACTGACTTACACTTACCTACTTACTGGAGAAGACGTATCCTACTGCCAACACTGCAGCTGTAGACTTACTATAAAACATACACTTACTGACTGCTATCTAAGGACTCACATAGACCTACTATATTGACTGAATTACTGCATAACCGTAGGCAGTATATAGACCGCGTATTACGCTACTTGAAACATAACAATATTTTCAAAAAATTATAATGTAGGACCATATTGAAAATATTTGCAGAAATGAGCATACTTGCGTAAATAAGATAAAAATTCAACTGATATATCGCACAATCGCCCCAGTCGCAAAATGCAATTATTGTAAAAATAAAAATAAAAAATAATCTGTAGTTGTCCCATTTTTCTGGTAAATACAGTGAACAGAGGTTTACTCACAGCAGGTTCTTGTGCCATTTAATACGAGTATCTAGCACTCCAGCTCCGGATCCCAATCCTCAGCATCCCTGAGGTTATGAAGTCCAGACACCTGTCTAGGTCTTGGCTCTTCCTCGCCACACCTGCTGTCTATACTTTACAAAAAAACTAAGCGTGAAGACTACTTCTTTACTACCCTGAATTGCTAGATCAAACTAAGATCAAGCACCTTCAAATTAAGTATTTATAGAGATGTCTTCAACAAATAGTTGGACTTCTATTTGTCCTGCTTGCATTAAAAATTCCATTTGTTTTCCTATGCTCTACACCCTAGGCTAGGATGTGATGCTTCCCCTTGTGATCCCTAGAGAATATAGGATGCCGATGATGCCTTCCTAGGCAGCCACGGTTCGTGACCAGCATTCACGACCAGGCTCTGTATGTGACCTGGCTTCATTTCCAAGGTTACTAGGACAATACTTCTGCGATTTTACACAATGCATCATTCCCATGATTTTTCCTTCCACCATTTGCTATTACTACTATTATTTCTATCCCCGTTATGAATTTCTATTCTTTCATTTGTTTCAGATTTATATCATAGAGGGGGCAGGATAAGTTGTAAAATTTCAGTCAAAACGGCTTGCTTTGAACTGGAATTGATCATTAACTTACTTTCATAACAGTTCTTACGTATATCTTTACTGTGATCAAAGGCTATTTTCAATTATGAATTTTTACTATGTTTTTTTATTTATTTTACAAAATTTAGTATTCATTTTTTATGCTTATGGGTCCCTTAACATTGATTCTGTTATATTATATTAGAAACACTTCAACCAAATAGTACTTCTAGGATTCTATATTGCTATAATAAATAGTGCAACATTTTTTGAGCAGCCATTCAAGTCTTTCATGTACCGAAAGACCTGAGTTTACCAGAACCCTCAATGAAGTTTAGCATTCTTTCTGGCTGTATGTAGCTGAGAATATCTAACACTTATAACTTCACCAAACGGTTCCATAACGTATATACCTCTTTGGTATACTCCCAGAAGTAACATTGCATTAAAAGCTCTGAAATTTTGTATTGGGAATAAAAGATATATAAATATACAATGTTATGAGCTCTAATCATTTATTTATTAATGCTCACATCATGATACTATAATCGGGACGGCTTATCTACTGGTTACCAACCTAGCTAAAAAATTGGTTCCACGGTTTGACTCAATATGAATCTTTGAGAATACAAAATACAAATCATGAAAATGGGAGCGTATGAAGCTGTAGGGAATTTCAATTTGGGTCAAATTAAATTAATGGTCCTTTCAGAATTAGGAATTGGCCCAAGGAAATACTACATATATTGATTGTACAAATGTAAAATGAATTCACAAGGGAGTTACGCAAAGCTAAAGATGACTCATAGATATCTAGTGGTAATAAATACCAATATGAAGAAAAACAAAATTTCTCCTCTTTCTCTCATCTGATATTTATGAAAATCGTCTTTAAAAAATAAAAGTATAGGAAATTACCTTTTTTAATGTTATAACTAACCCTGCCCCATAAAACAAAACAATTATCATATATTATTTTCTACTAACCGGAATGACTAACTCTGAATTTGTAAAATTATGATAGTAGTTTCATTTATGAATTTCTTATATTTATATTTTGAAATTTTATTTATTTTTCTACTCTCTTGGACTAAGGAGGAAAGAAAATCGTAAAGTTGTATTGCAATCCTTTCCATCAGATATATTAGTTGCCCAACTCCGTATAAAATATTTTACTAGTTTATTATTGTATTCTAAAAAGAATATCGTGATTTCACGGAACTACTTTTCAGGTGCTAGCTACCATTTGGTTTCTGGAAACAAGACTATCCTGTAGTTGCTAAGAAAAAAATTAAGATCATGAAATAAAAGTTACTTCTTTAGGGTACAAGATGTTGACGTACCCCCTCGTATTGAATGAACCCCCCCCCCTTGAGATGCGCCTCTCGGAGTGTATCTGGAGAAGAGGTTAATTTAATGAAGAGCTCGAGTCGTAATTAGTACCTTTAGAGAGAGATTAAAGAGAAGTTAGTAATGAATGTATACAGTTTATGAACAGAAAGAAAAAAAAGTTTTTATTGAAAGCATTATTTATGAAAGCCACTACAAAAACTGAGTGCCTACCATTATTCAGAAGTGCTTTCCTTTGCCATGTTCAGTCTACATCCGTTTTATATATTTTGTGACCCTTCCCCATTTGTGTGTATTGAGCATTCAACGCTTGTCAGATTTTTAGGTTTTAGCAGATTTCCCATAAGCGAAATCGGTTGACGTCGTGTATGTGTGTCTGTTAACCGCCCTAGCAGTTGCAATTTTTTTTTGATCGTTACAAAACTGAAAATATTTGTGTAAAATTAAATATCAAGTTCATTAATCGCTAAAATCCGAACTGTGGGAGGGGAGGTGACTGGGGAATTCCGAATTTCTATAATATCTCCGTTATTAAGCGTAGGATCGAAAAATTGTATAAAGTAAATCTTATTGCAAATGTAATGTTCTTTAAATGTTGATATGTATTTTTTTTCTTCACTATCTTGATTATTAACCGAGATATTTGCACTGTTCAGTTTTCTCCTATTAATATGAACAATATTCTGTAATATTCCCAAATATTGTTTTCATTGAACGTAACGTTTTGATATAAATATAAATACGTGACGCACGTGGGAAATCTGCTTAGTTAAACCAGCCCCTGCGTGACGGACTTTTGTCATTTGATTGTACGATGAATCTAATAAAATTGAAATATATAAAGTTTCCATTTGAAGTGTTACTAGGGATTGACAAGAATCAGTGTCCTTCGAAAGTTCTTTTTTTTGTGTATGGCACTAAGTGTATGAGCGATCCTGAAAGGGCTCAGCTAATAAATGTATTGTTGAACAGAATTTACGTCCATGACTGCTACTAGCCTCCAACCTGCTAATCATTCTTAATAGATTTATTGGATTATGAATGCACCAATGGATTACAACCGGCTTTGTAGGTTCTCACTGCTGATCAAATACCTGCGTAATTTGAATTAATTAGCCACCGTACTGTAACTCTCCTGTGTCTGCTCTCATATAGATAGATTTAAAATACATTCATTTTATTTAAGGGCTTATTCGCATGGGTATCATTAATATTTAATTTATTCGCCCATGGGCTTTGTTGTATTTTTATTGTAGTCTGGTGGTGAATTTTCACATATTCACTCAGAAGTGTTATCAGCCATTGAGGCTCTAAAACAAATTGCACACCGAACGATCCTATCTAGTAGACGAATAAGAAAGTCTCACAGGGAATTTTTAAACTTATCAGATTTCCCCGTGTTACTATGATACACTAGTGATTTAATCTCACCATATATTCTCTATTTCTATGTAAAAATCCTCTGGGGCTGAAGGCTGAAAAGAAGTAAGTATGCTTAACTCGCTTAATATTGGGTTTAAAAATGTATGGAACAGCCATTGTAGAGTTTCAATAGTTTAACAAGCTTCCATCCGCAATATTTTTTGTTCGCGGAAGATTGAACTCCGCGAAGAGTGAAGCAGGCGCGTGACATCTATGACGTCACCCATCGTCCACTCATCCTTGCCCTGGACCGGGGACCTCGCTGCCAGCGCATCCAGCCACGAGGGGGACCGGCAGGAAAGGGCAAGAAGGGAGTCTAGTGCGGCAGAAAGGAGCTATATTATCGTCGAGATGAAAACCCCTTAACAATGGAAGAGTAGGCGTAAAAGGGCCCGTCGGGCGATGAACCAGGGAAGATACAAGGACAATAAAATAAAGTGAGTACTCACATTTATATAAAAATTCGTCGCACATCGAAGCCAACGGGCATTAACCCAATAATGGGCATCACCACAGCAACCAGCTCCACCACAAGTTCCAACCAACCCACAGAAGCTCACCAATGGAGCAGTATTAGATTTTAAAAGATCGACAACTTCCTTATCATTTGTGCTCATTATTATTTATATCACTTAGTTATATTTTATTATATCCATCCATGCTTTATAATTTGCACCATACAGTCCACTCTCTCAAAACACAAAAAAAGGGGCGAAGAGGCATCTCCCTATACATCTTTTTATGGGAAGCCTCTTCGAGCCACAAACATTTTTTGATCTTATTCATAATAAAGGAGACTCCTCTAAACGCCTTCTCTAGTCTTTGTCCGATTTTAGCCATTAAAGAATAAGACCTTTGGTGTTGAATGAAAGGTTTAAATATCGTGTATTGTATAGATCAAATAAATATTTTCAAATCACTAACGCCCAATCTTAATTGATGTCATCACACAACGTATTTGCATGTATCCGCGCACAATAAGGCCCATTGAAAATAATATTTGTATTAGTATTCAAACTTGGATCAAGATGTTTCAGGATATATTGGCTTATTGTTATCTTGCGATAACTAAAAGTAGGGGTTTCCTGGAGTCTGAAAATAAAAAAAATACAGATATCTCGGTTAATACTCGACAAAAAAAAAGCCCAAAATACACCCAATTATTACAAGATAATGGAGTATATATGATACCGTGTGATTGCGCTAAGGTTTATGTGGGGCAGACAAGTAAAAAGACTGCTACAAGAGTCAACCAACACATGGCTGATCTAAAACATTACAGAGCAAAGACACCCGCCATAGCTAAACACGCAAGTATTTGTCCTCACCAAATTAAATTTGACGAGACAAAGGTTTTACACAGAGAGGACCACCTCGGTAAAAGATTAGTCCTGGAAGCCCTAGAAATAAATAAGAGAACAAATACTATAAACGGCGTGGACGGTGTCATACTTTCTGAAACGTGGAAGGCCATACTAAAATAAAACTCCAAAACATGTGATTAATCGAAGTAGCTATTCAAATCAAATTTATGCCTGAGGAAGATGGACGCATTTCCATCGAAAATTGGCAGAACAACAAAACTTCCAACCGCTGGAGCAAATAGCCGAAGTCCTCACAATAACAATAAAGAAAGAAATATTAGAACACCATTTATAGAGAATAAATTCACAACAAGATTTGTGATACACAATTTTTTGATCCGACTCATAATGGCAGGGATATTTTTAAATTTCCATCTCCCCTCCTTGTCCGATGGCAGTTGTTAATGAACTTGATCTTTAGTTTTACATGAAACATGTAGTTTGGTAAAGATCAAACCAACCTCAAATCTCTAATGACTTCACAATACATTACCTTTTTGTTTTCATTCTGGTATACTATTGTATGTATAATTGGAATTCCAGTAACTTAAGCATGTTACTATCCACTTAAATGCCACCCAAACAAGAACACTTACGTATAACGAGCGAAACTTCTGCTATATATTTATACATGAACAATTTCCAACTAGCATAGCTGTTTGACTTACTGGTCTTAATATTTTAACGAAAATTATAAAAGAGTTCTCCCTTAGAATCTTGATAGATGTGTGACAGTAAATGCATAAGGGAGATAGATAAGTTTGGAATGGGTGTGCCTGACTGTGAACGTCCCTTCTGATGGATGGAGTTAACAAGAAGATGCCTTACATAGCCCAAGGCACTCCAAATCCCCCGATTCCCGAATCTCTCATCAACTCGTCTATTCTCGCCGACCTCTCGGGCTTACGCTTCCCTTAATTGTCTTCAATAGTCCTTAAGTAGTTTCCTTTGTTTCCTTCTAAATGGAGTTTTCTTCAAGCTGGCTTTTGGGCCCTTCCTTCGATTCAATTAACTACTTAGCAGTTTCTGCTTTTAGAAAATAATTTTTGTTTAAGAACAAAGAATCTGTTCAATAATGACCGATTTTTATGGGCATCAGCTAATTAAAAAAAATACTGGGATTTTTATTGGGAGGTTTGACTACTAATTGATATTCTTTTATCATCTAAGGTAGGTATGGGCAACCTTTGATATGTTGCTGGCCAAACTTTAGTGTGCAAATACGTCCGCGAGCCGCTTTTAAAAGTAGTGCATTTTAAAGTAGTGTCCATAATTTTTAACGGTAGATAGCAGACATGAAATTATACGACAATGTAATTATATTACAATTTATTAAAATAATAAAATGAAATGAAAAAAAAAAATAAGGTACTACATTATAATTAAATCGTAAAATTTGGAATTATTACAAACAACGAATGTGAAATAGCGACACCGAATTAATGAGACACTTGAGCTTGGATTTGAGAAACTAATCAATGGATGTTTGATTTAATTCTACTGATACAAGGACGTAAAAACTTTTTCCAAATTATCATCAGTTAGCATTGTACGTTGTTTTGGTTTATTAACTTTCATCATTAAAAAGAACTGTTCGCATTTATAAGTACTGCTAAAGGCATAATCTCTCCTCATCTCCCTCAGTTGGAGTAAGCAGTGTAATATTTTTAAACCTTACCGCGGGCCGGGGGTTGCCCACATATGAGCTAAGGGCTGGCGGAAGTTTATTTTCGTAATCAGTAAGCTTATTTAAGCTACCGATTGTGGACGGGTTGAAATAAAAATGACTTCCCGTGGAAATATAAAACTTGAATGAACAAAGCCCATCCCGTCATATTCAACAGCAAATGTGCAGTCCTTCGTTTGCTTCACGCAAGATATAGTAAGCATTTATGTTTAAAAAAGCCATTATCCAGAAATAAATTGATTTAATAATGGTGTCCCTTAGAAATTTAAAGATTGAACTAGCGTAAATATTTAATAATCCATTTATTGCAATGAAAATTAAAGGATTGTATCCTTTGCATCCGCAGAAAAAATATGCTAAATTTTGTTGAGGCAATCTGCTGTAGAAGAATTTTAGGAGTTGAACGAACTCGAAAGCAATAGGACTTGGTTACCCGTTTTTGTCGGTTGATATAAAAATGTTTTCCTGCGGAAATCTAATTATGAACATTCCAACCTCACCCCCCCCCCTCCCAACAGTGGTAGAGAAGCATTATGTAGCCCACTTAGACGAAATTCATTTCATAAATAAATATGAAATACATATTCATAGGTTTTATTTTATGAATATTCATTAAGTTTCATCATTTGTTTGAGCCATTCTTATAGAATACTATTCAGCGGCCAAATGTCTCAAGTCAGAATTACGAAATTAAGAAGTGAAAGCAACATTTTAGAACCGGAAAATGGATTTTGGACCCAAAATTTCTTTCTTTTAATATTCCCAATGAAAAGGATATTAATGAAGGTATTGATGAGCATAATATTTGACTTCAAAGTAAAATATAAATTAGCCACGCGGCGACAATATTCATATCCTAGATACATATTTAAAAAAATACAATTCTATCTAAGCAACGCTCTTGAAACATTAATCTTTTTAGTGACCGAAAGTCGGATGTCAAAATTAAAAAAAAAAATCTTGAATCTAAATTACGTTTTGAAACGGAAAATTGATTCTGAACACCATTTGTTCTTTACATTTTTTTTTTCAATAAAATCAATATTCTAAAATATGTACATGTTATGTTTTTTTACATCTGGACCTTTGGCGTCCGTCCACAAGTCGGAATTCAGTACTAATGTTTTAGGACCGTAATCGTTATTCTAAACAGTATACGTTCTGTACATTTCCTCCATAAAACAAACATCAATGAAGGTATTGACAAAAATGAGTTTTGACATTGAAGTAAGTTCTAGTTAAAAATTCGAATTTTCATATAGCCTACGCTGTACCTTGGAATAATTAACCCACAAATATAAGGGTTCATAGAAATCTTCGTTGCCATTTTTGAGTGACCTAGTAAGAGACAGATAGACATGATTTTCAATTTTGATGCAATTGTTCTTAGAATTGTCTGAAACGTGAAAAAAATTGATTCCCACTGAATTAAAATAGAAAATCAGATAGATCGTTCAGTTTTATTTATATAGGGAATCCACTAATTAGGGTTTAATTGTAATGTGTGCTACTAATTGTTAGCAACATCTGCTAATATATTCGTATACCGAATCGTTTAGCGAATATTTTCCATTCCCCAACTTATTATGTGAAATGTTTTACTTGTTGCAAAGCACTGAAATAAATTATATTGATTTCTTCCATTCATAAACAGACTCCCCATTGTGCTTGGGGGTGTTTATCCTGGATGTGAGATATTTGGAATCTTCTTCTATAAGACTGATGAATGGTCGGTCCATCGTAGGGCTAAAAGTATGGAATTATGGAGAAGGATTTTAGGGGAATTGGTGATATGTTATACGTGAGATCGGTATAGATTCGCTGCAACCTCTCGGCTTTCATATTAGTAGTTGTAGCAATGTAGTAACTGAGTGTTAAGAAGGGTCTTAGGGAGATGGTATTAATGTGTCTGGGTTTCGGCAGAGGGTTGATGTATGGGAAGAGGCACAGCTAGCGACGCCTCGGGCGCTATCTCTTTCCCTGATTGTGTCTCCCACCCCCTCTGCCTCCTTCCAAATCCACTTAATCCCACCCCTACCCCATAACCCTTTACGGCTCTTTTTACAACTGAAAAATTATCCATATTCTAAATTATATTGCTGACAGGAATAATTTATTATTTTTATTGATCAAAACGACTGGTGTTCATTCATAAATTATGGAAGAAATAAATATTAATTTGTACAATAAATGACGTAATGAATTACGTTATTTCTCGTTTCTACCTTACTTCTTAGTATAAGGTTCGTCTCGCTGCAATTTATTCCATAGTTTTACGTATAAAATAGTTGTCTTTGATACATTTAAAAAAGGTCCGCTACGCAGAGGCTGGGTTTTAACTAAGCAGATTTCCCACGTGCGTCACATATTCACATTTATCTCAAAACGTAAAATTTAGTAAATGAGAACAATATTTGGTATTTAGGATTTAAATAACGTGATTCACAATACAACAGCTTATTGTTAATAAGACATGAGTAGGTGTGGTGGTTTACTCAAAGCCAAAAACTAAAAAAGTCCGTCACGCAGGGGCTGCGTAAACTAAGCAGATTTCCCTCGTGAAGTTTAGTAATAGATAAATATACATACTGCTAACACAACACCGTGAATAAATACAAACGGAAATAAGAAATGTTTCATCCAATTTCAATAGCCTGCCGACAGGAAGCGTTAGGTTAGAAATGTAAACAAACGGGTCCCGCCTCACACCGGAAAGAAAACAATTACTGAAATATATCAGAATATAACACATTAATTTTATTAAGAACTATTTACTATATCTAGTACTGTAATTAATAATAAGTCAGAATAATTGTTATCTCAATCAATAAAATTTTAGTAGTCCAAAACTTTAAGATGGGGGGGGGGGTCATCAGGGCATATTTGCATGTATCTCGTATAATGAAGGTCTCTTGAATACAATTTTTGGTATTTAAACTTCCAATAATGTGATTTATTATGTAGCAGAGTATTGTTTACGTAACATGAGTAGAAGTGGCGGTTTGGTGAAAACTGAAAAATGCAAATATCTCGGTTAATATTCAAGATAGAGAATAAATGAATATAACAATATTTATAGTAAATTTAATTTGTAATAAGATTGATTCTGTATAATTTTTCCATCCGACGTATAGTAACGGAGATATTTCGAATTTTCGAAAATCCTCCCCTCTAAACCCCCCCCCTCCCACTGGTCCGATTTCAGCCGTTAACGAACTTGATCTTTCTTTTTACATAAAACGCTTAAATATGAAGTTTGGTAAGGATTAAACAAAAATTGCGACCGCTAGAGCGGTAACAGACAAATATATATATATATATATATATATATATATATATATATATATATATATATACAGTTTTGAACGGACCTCATTTTCGTCATCTACTAGGTAGGATCGATGGACATTTGAAGAAAAATGTCAAAAATTCCGTCATGAGTACAACCTCAATAGCTGATTTCCCTTAAGGGAAATCTGCTAAAAAGGCATATATTTCGTTTAATAATGAAGATAGTGAAAAAGAATACATACCATTTATAGAACATTACATTTGCAATAATATTGATTCTATACAATTTTTCGATCCGAAGCATAATAACAGAGAAATAATATGAAATTCACCACTCTAACCCACCCCCTCCCACTGGTCGGATTTTAGCAGTTAACGAACATGATCTTCCTTTTGTGGAAAGACCACAGGATCTTTGGTGGAAATTCTTGTAGTCCCAGTTTGATTTATGCCCTTCCTCATTTTAGCAACACCATAGATCGGAATTTCAATCTTGTATGTAGCTACTATATTGCGGCAAGATACTGAGGGGGCTCAAGGGAATTGGATACAAGTCCAACTTCCAAGCCTGTTCCATCCCTCCCCACCAATTATAGTGTGCCTTAAACTCGGCAACTCTAGTACGCTGGTAATGTGTTTTCCCTCAACTATAGAGCCCATCTTTAAGGAAATAACGTTTTATATCGTATTCGTTATCTGTTTTGTCCCGTGCATGGCTAATGATCGAAGCGTTTAGGATTTCGGAATTTTCCTTCTCCGTTCCTCCTGATCTGATTTTCGTTCTCCTGGTTTGATTTAACTTAGCTTAATAATATATTTATTCACTAAATGCTTTTTACGGTCAAGAAAAATGTATTGCGGCTTGAATGCTAACTGAAAAATGCACACGCATAGAGCCGTAGAAAGAAATTGATAGTTGGCAATAACTGTTCTCTTCCTGAATAAAGCTTTTGCGGTCATACCGAGTGGATGAAAAATGGAACATATATAACATAGTGTTTTTGTGGATTCCACTAGATAATGTAAAATCAAGAGGGAGAGTTATTCTGCGAGATCATCCCCAAGGTGTTGGCGGTCCGAGACTTGGTTTGAAGGATAGGATATTATTTATTTACGTCCACTTTTTGAAACTAAGGCTAATTGGGATGGGTTATCTACAGGTTACCACCCTTTCCAAGCAGAATTATATTTAATGAATTCCGTCAGAGATTAAAGGCAAGGCTTTAACTCACATGGCTAACCTGAGCTCTGAAAGGATAGGATAGAGATAAGTATTTAATAGAGGTTTTGGTTATCCAGTAAATAGGAATACTTTGGAGTACCTGGTATTAATTAGTATTGAATTAGTTAAGAAGTCTCCCAGTATTGTATGGCTGCGTGAACGTTAAGAATGCATGTTTTTTTTTTTTATTATCTTTTGTTTTTTAAAAGTAGCTATCATTTTGAAACATAGGTTGGCGATGTTGTCCTTGCAAACGACTTACGTTATATAAACCAATTGTGAGTTATCAGTTGAACTGGCTTTGTCTTCTCTCCCTTCTCATAAAGAGTGCCTTGAGCAACCTTTGTTCTTTATTAGATCCCCCTGTGCTAATCCTTGTGGTACTTCGGGTCCAGTTTGTGGCGACAATATTCCTTCTGGCTCTGTTTGTTCTTCGGGAAACGAATCCTCTTGCGCCCTCTTTCATTAGACCGAATCCTCTCTCTCTCTCCCTGTCGGACCGCAATCAACGATAATAACACTACATCCTCATATCCTTCCCCCTCTGTCAATCCTGGCCCCCGTATTAGTTCCTCCGCCTGTCTGCATTCAACAGCTCTAATTTTTCTCTCCTCTCTATCTCTCTCTCTCTCTCTCGTTCTCCTCCCTCTCCTTCCCTTTCATTCTCTGTAATGAAAATAGACCGACCTCCTCACGGGACTTACCTTACACGTGTGCCCTTCGTCCTCTTCCGATGTGTACTCCATACTCGAGAATCCAATCATACTTACTTTCGACCTGTTTATTTTTTTTATTTTATAAAATTTGTTTCAATGTGAGGATGATTATTCTTAGAGAATTACTGTTCTCCTATATATTGTTTAATTTGCATCCCAATTTCTTTCAAAATGATTTTTTTATTTATTTATACAGGAGCATCTTGGCGATTTGGCTCAAAGTTTCACAATGTAAAATGAAAACAAAATTATAGAAAAATAACAAAAACTGAAACAACAAATAAAAAATTAAATACAACAAATAATCATTAAATACTAGTAATAAAGACAATTAATAAACATTAGACTAGTAATAAAGGCAACAATTTAAAATGGTTTTAATAAAAAAATGATGTTAATCCTATATACTAGTACATTTATATTATTATTATTTTTTTTTATTTTTTTTTGTGCCCCACAGCGATGGTGGTTGGCATTATTAGGATAATATATTTACTCCTTTATGTGCTTACCTTTTTTGTACTTTTATATTATGGAAAATATTTCTTTAATATCTAATTATTTTTCATATCCGTGCTTTGTCTAAAGAATATAATAAAAGTTTCAAAATGAGATTAAACTCAGAAATAATGAGAGCTCTGAATGTGCTAGATTTTTTTTTTTTTTTAAATTGGAAAGTTCAATGACAGCTTACAGCTGGTAAGCTTGAGATATATTAATAATGAGATGTAATAGTAATAATGGAAACTTATCAGAAATATTTAAGATATGTTGAAGAAAGTATTACTAATTAGCCATTATCATCAGAGTTTTGATATTGACCGTCCATAGGCAGGAGAATTCTCTAAGAAGCTTTTCAACATTGATCTCTGTACTGTTTATTGTTTTTATCATGCTTTCAGTATTTTTCAAGCTTTTATTATCTTGCAGTTCATTTAGATTTTAGGTAATTCCTCTTGGAAACTTTAACAAACGTCCTCATATTGACATTCTCCATAATAAAAGATCTTTTTAAAGGTTTGAAACGGAATTAGTAGTTATTAGACTGTTTCTTTTGGTCCAATTTTTTTTAATAGTGAAAGCTCACTGCAACCAGATAAATGCCAGGAGTGTAAATGTTGTATATTCATTAAGAGAAAACTAAATATTCTCTGATAGACCAATATTTTTTTTCAGGGATTTTTCTTTGAAGGATTGATAACTGATCATTGAAATCGCGGATCGCGCTATGAAAATTGACACATCAACAATATATCGCTCATTTTCTGAACGTCAGACTAGAAAATCTATAATAATTAAATAGTGATTTAAATAGTTAAACCTAGGGGGTAAGGGGTATAAAGTAGAATTTAAACAATCAGTGATTCAAAAAAGTCAGTCGCGCAGGGGCTCGTTAACTAAGCAGATTTCCCACGTGCCACGTTACCTATTTGCAGTTATCTCAAGTTTCTCTGATAACAATATTTGGTATTTAGGCTTCAAATAAAGTGCTTCATAACTTATTATTGTTAATATGAGATGATTAAGAGTGGGGGTTTTACTCAAGAACGAAAACTAAAAAATGCAAATATCTTGGTTAATAATCAAGATGATGAAAAAAACGTAAACAACAACATTTATAGAACATTACATTTGCAATAAGATAAGTTCTAAACAAGTTTTCGATCCGACGGAGATATTAAAGATTTTTGAAATTCTCTCCCTCAAAATCCCCCCCCCGCCCCCGGTCGGGAAATCTGCTATAAATTATGTCATTATGTTAGTTGTAGTGTTTACATATTTGTTAATAATAGTATAGTAACGATTATGTTTGACTTATGTTGTTGTAACAAATGTAGGATGTATCTTCTATTGGCGGGGCTAAGTCCAATTATATGCAAATAGGATGAGAGCATTAATCAGAGGTAATAGGCGGGCACAAATCTAGTAGGATTTGTGTTGGCAATTAGGGTGTAGGTCCTGCTTAAACGAGCAGACTTCACTTTGTAGTCGTTAGTAGTACATGTTAGCTTTCAGCTGATTACAGTTTTTAATTATGATTAGTCCGGAATACATTCAAGTTTCGATATTGGTAGGATTTTAAGTTGTTTAGTTTGTCTTTTGCCTTATTATTTATTTACGAGTTTGAATGAAGTATTTAAAGAGAAAATATTGTATTATTCATTATTGGGGAAAATTTTTTGATAGAAAAGGATTTTCTAAATTTATATATTAGAATTTTCCATTAATCGAATTTTAATGAATTATTGTATGTCGACATATTGCATTGGACTGTGTAGAACAATTTAACTGGATCCGTATCATCCAACCCCCACCTAAACACATATCTCTGAAGGGGAGTGCACGGCCATCCCCCACCGACTTGAACAAAAATCGTTTAGTGTGTAGCACCTAATTAAAAACAAATTCTGTTAAAGTGAGAGAACACACTTCTCAAGCTTTTGTCTCAAAAAAAGAAAATTTTAAAGTTTCTTGAAAGCCTTGAGGGTTCCGAAACACATCGTCATAACGGTTCCCCGTGGCCTAGTTGGTAGCGCTTTCTTGTTGTAACCATCAGATCTCGAGATCGAATCTCGCAGGGGACTTTTTTCTAGATTTTTTTTTTATTTTTTGTTGCTGGGGCGTTTATATCATATTAATAAATAAATAAAAAGTTGTATTAATTATTGGCATTTAGTTTTTAACGTATTTCATATATTTAAAGAAAATTCGTAGTTAAAAATGTTATTGAGAATGAAAATGGTGTTTTGTATGTTATGGTTGCCTAATATATTTTTTTTAATTTATTTATACAGGAGCACCCGCATCTTGGCGATTTGGCTCAAAGTTTCAGAATGTAAAATGAAAACAAAATTATAGAAAAATAACAAAACCTGAAACAACAAATAAAAAATTAATTACAACAAATAATCATGAAATACTAGTAATAAAGACAATTAATAAACATTAGGCTAGTAATAAAGACAACAATTTAAAATGGTTTTAATAAAAAAAATTATGTTATTCCTATATACTAGTACATTTATATTATTTTTTTAATTTTATTTATTTAGTTGGTCGGCATTATTAGGATGATATATTTACCCCTTCATGTGCTTACCTTTTCTGTACTTTTATATTATGGAAAATATTTCTTTAATATCTGATTCTTTCTCATATCCGTGCTTTGTCTAAAGAATATAATAAAATTAACCCTTTTAAATCTTTTTAGGTGTGCTGTAGACCCTTTCTATTTTGTATTATATGTTTTTGTAAATGTTGGTGTGTTTTAGATATGTTAGTATTGCAGTATGATATAATAAAATACCGGAATATTAAACAAAAAAATATGAAACAATCAAATTTTAATAAATTAAAAACATAAAAAAATGTTACTTCAATCCAAAATATTTAGTCATTCAACCGATCTTTCCAAAAGAATAAGCTATGATATGTTTATTTATGTCTTAAATAAGGGAGAACCTTATGTGCTTGGCATGTGATCTCATAAACGAGATTGCTTTGAAGAACGGAACTCCTTCATCTCATCCCCGTAAAACTGAATACACTTTAAAAGTTCATATCTCATTACAAGTCTCAAGACCTCCTTTGAAGTATTTCCGTTATCCTGAGATAATTCTCCTAGCCCGTGAGACTTAAGGCGCTTCGGATGGCCTCATTTGGGAGTGGATTGTCGCAAAGGCAGCTTTAATTATTTAGACAGTCTTAAAGGAGCTATTGTCGCGACATCTCAAGGGATTAGGGTACTAATATGAAGTACTCTACAGATGATGGCTTACCAGTTCCTTCTTCATTACATTTCCCTTCTAGCGATGTTTATTGGAGTGGTTACTACGTCGAGTAGTAATTGGATAAAGTCCTCAAGTTAAATTACAGCAAATATACTTGATTAACATGTACAAAAGCAGGGTGCTATTTACTATGCATTTACCGCCGGGGTTGCCCCATTTGAAGTAAATAGTGAAGTACAAACTATTTGTCTACTGTCCTTGGAGCTTTTGTCAGCTGAGTGCTGAGAGAATACTAACGCTAAACTTGTATCGTTTATTCATCAGGTCTGCACTTTGAATGTATAGCATAGACTTCTGTCAAAGCCACTGCATTTTAGAAGCTTGGCTCTACTTAAAATAACAAAAGCCCTTCACGCAGGTGCTGCGTATACTAAGGAGATTCCCCACGGTATGGTACAACACACTTGTGAGTAGGAGTGGAGGTTTACTGGAAAAATCCAAATATCTCGGTTAATATTCATGATCCAGAAAAGTGATTTATTAAAACATTCCCATGATTTAATATTTAGAATAATTTATATAATAATAGTTTAAACCAAATAATGTTGAATTTGGAAGATACGGGAGAGCGGAAGTTGTGAGATCACAGTTCCTGGCAGACCGGCTTTAGATCCGGCCGACTGGGTAGATGATGCTTAATATTTGAAATTAATGAAGATGTTTGCGTTTAACTAGAGCTAAACATTAAATAGCGTGTTTATTCAAACAAATCAATGTTAAAGGGGGTTGAAGTGCTTGGGAGGTGCACCCATATGTCTGCTATCTATTAACATTCCTCCCATAATATGTTACACGTTATAGAGTATGAGTAAGAACTACTCTGATGAAAAAGTTTATTTATCAGATATACATTACAGTATTTTTAATAATGGTAATTAAATTCGTAAAATAGATACAATCGTTGTACTAGGGGACACTTTTGGGAAAATAAAATTAGTATTCTTGCAAAGTTTATAAAAAAAAAAATACTGTCCATATTGTAAACAGTATTTGAACAATATAAAGGAATATTAATCAGGAAGTTTTTTTATTTTTTTTTTTTTAATTCTTTGAAACTAAAAAATTCTATAAGTATGCTATAGTTACTAGGACGTAAAGACTTGAGACGGGAAGTGTAAAAATATTGTGCATTCTAAAGCAAAAGGTAATTACAATCATTAGTCAGACTCCCCAAGCTACGCAGTCATGATTTCCTGAGTGAAGTTAGTTTGCAATAATGTTGGCTCTACACAATTTTTCGATCCGGCGTTTAGTAACGGAAAAATTGGAATTTACGAAATTCCCCCCTCTACCACTGGTCCGATTTCATCCAATAACGAACTTCATCTTTATTTTTACAAAAAAAACGATTAAATATCAAGTTTGGTAACGATCGAACTAAAATTGCGACCTCTAGAGCGTTAACAGTCTCACACACACACACACATATTTAAAATTATAAATTAAAATTATAAAGAAGTATAATAACAGAGATATTTTGAGTTTTCGAAATTCCCCCCTCCCATTCGTCCAATTTGAGCCATTAAAGAACTTAATCTTTAGTTTTACATAAAACGTTTAAATATCGAGTTTGGTATCGATGAAACAAAAATACTACTAGAGCGGTTTTGTAATAAATAAATAAATAAATATATATATATATATATATATATATATATATATATATATATTCAGCTCAATAGTTGATTTCCCTGAATGCTAGCATTATGAGCCTTCAGAGCAAGCCTTGTCGATAACCTCTTCGTCCAAGCAGATGAGCCACCATTAATAGAATTGAATAATTTCTAGAAGCTTCTTGCAATTCACAAATCACAGTTAATCCCTTCCTAAATCTGTACTCACAAGTTAGAAGCATCAACGGCCATTAATTGCCATGAACAATGACTTTCAGCAATGACAATGACTTTCAATGACTCTTGCAGTCCCTAATTCGGGCATCCTCATTCAACAATTTAACATCTTATCCCGTTGGCTCAACACTAATTACACTTCCAATCAACCTTAAACCAATATTTAAAATTCAATGCCACCAAAATTGTATCAGAAGTAGCACTATACAAATATAGAACAACAAACGAATAAGCACTATTACAGAAATTGCCCCTTCTTTTCATGAATATGAGTTTCATTTGGTTGAAATCTGATTCTAAATATTATCTTCCAAAGAAAGGATTATAAAATATAATTTACATTGTGAGGAGTTCGGCTATCTGCTCCAGCGGTTTGAATTTTTGTTGTTATTCATATTTTTGATTTTTGTTTTCGAAAATTTGCACTACAAAAATCCAAACCGCTGGAGCAGATAGCCGAACTTCTCACAATGTAAATGCTTCCCAGCGACGCAGCTTCAAAAATAGAATAAAATATAATGTTAATAATAACATAAGTTTAATGCAAATTTTGAGATTCGCTCCGGAATAAGAATCATAAGTTTGATAATTATGTAACAACTGTAGTAATGGATCCATTGATGGATGTCGTAGTTAGCAATTGTTTAGATTCATAATTGAAGGAAATAGTGGGCCTATATTCTTTATTTCTGCATTTGAACTACCAACTTCCAGGACTGGAAAAGTAATCTTATAAACCGTATCCTACTGTGTTTGTGTCCCTTGATTCATATTTAATTATTTTCATAATATTAGCTGTTTTTCTTTTTGTGTGATTCATCTTAACTTCCAATGATTATTTATGATAAATAAATAATCGTTTGAAGTTAAGATAAATAATATATCGACGGAGTAGATTATGATTAATGAAATTATTAATTATACCTTCTGACGAGTATCTGTTTTTGTTGTGCTTTTTAATTTGTATTTATTTTAGTTTCTACTTTTGAAAAAGTAAGAATCTTACTGAAAGTCAGGTCATTATAATTCGTAGTGTTCTATTTAATAGAGTAAAACCGTTAGGAGCCATTTTCGGAGGCCATTTGGGGAAACATTTGGTTTCTCAATAGAGTCTAACAGGAGAAGCAACAAATCACACAGCTTATTATGCTAATGTGACATAATTAGTGTTCTAGTTGTTCTGCTTTCCTGTATTGTTCCGTCGAGGGCGGGAACACCCGCTGTTCTCGTCCCGGCTTCTGGAATAAAGGCAGTTACTTAGATTTATCAGCTTCCCTTTACAGTATACAAACACCGATTTGCTTGCTCTTTCAGCTTAGGCTTTTGTAGAATTACATCCCTGCGTTTATGAGTCTAAATATACTTTGTTGTTCCTTTTTTCATTAATAATAGTCTGGCGTTGTTCTAGATTACCACTCTCCCCAGCCATTTGTGTTCGTTTCTATTTCGGCATCTTTGAGTCATGGATTTTCTAGTGTGCTAGATAAATTATTTGTTGGCTATCTTATCACATAGTTCTTGCATTACCCTGGATAGAAAAGATAGCTAACATGAGTTGTCTGTTCCCATTGTTGAGTATTGGTTCAGTATAGCATGAACACCTACATTTTATGAAATAGTAATGACTCCTTTTGGCTTATATTTCTAATCTGTGAATACATTTTAATGGCAATACTTCAAATTAATATGCTTAATAATTATTGTATATATTTGTTTGCTCTAATGAGTAGTCTTAATTTATTTTGCAAAGATAATATATAAATAAATTTCATTATTGGTAGCTACCATTTCTCATTAGGCATTTTTTACCAATATTACACATACAAAAATATACTATGAAATTTGCAATTTAGAAGCCAAATATAAACTTCCAGGAACAAATTACTGGTTATTAATGTAAAGTTTAAATTATAGTGTAAATCATGCTCGTCAACTGTATTATAGTTATTTAAGAGCCAAACAGTATGTTAGTTAATTTGATTTTCAAATAAATAGAAATTATTTTATTCCTTTTTGTTTTCCCTCGATTTTATCTCATCATTTTCGTTTGTATTATTATTTAACATTATGTTTATATTTCATTAATTGAGTTTATTTTAAATTTCACTTAATTACTCTACTTGATATTTTTCACTATTTTTGGGCAGAGTTGAAGATATTGTGGGATTTCAAGGGACTTATAAATGACTGATGCACTCAAGTGAAAAATAAACATGTTCATTTACCAAGACTGCATAATGATAAAATCTTTATAGTATTTGAACTGCCCATGTGTTGGGGACTTCTCATTCTAGGGCCTCATTGGTTAACGAGTACTGTATTTTGAGTTGATCTTACATTTCGTAAAAACTTTGTTCATGAATCCCCAAGTGAGGCGGGATAAATATTTATGGTCTAAAATGTCAAGTTTCTATACACCATCAATCAATGGAGAAGGCCTTTTGTCTTTAGAAATATTTGTTACATACATTGCTCTTTCTGAGTCAATCTTTCATCTTCAGTGAAGTAAGGGAGTCTGTCACGCTCAGCGGCTTTGCTTGCATACAATTTGTCTCCAACAGGCAATGAAGTAGATTTTGGGTTTTGGAAATATTTCTCATATAGTTCATTTTTGGAGGAAAAGGTTTTTATTAATCAAAACAAATCGTTCCTCTACTGAGCAACATCCCAGATGATATTAAATATTTTCATACAAATTAATTCTGAGCAGAGTGGAGTGTTCATTAATTTGTTGTCAGCTATGCAGGGAAATTATTCGTGGTTTTTTACTGAGCCATTGTTCATTCACGCCCTAATATGTTTGGTTTATTGTTATAAAAGGCTGCGTCCTAGGTAGTGGAGGAACAACTAAAGGAGGAATTGAGCGGCATCCCTTTGGATTAGGACCTCTAATTACTTGGATTTAATTATAACGTCATTAGCATACTGCTGAAACCGCGTCGGGGATTTATATTACACCCCCACCCCTATTTTCTCCTACCCACGCCCTCTCGCGCACCCCTTAATGCCCCTACAATGGAACCGTCTCTTATTTCCTTATTTTTATTACTTTAGATTTATCCACCACCTTGGTCTGGTCACTGACCGGGCGGTGGGCTTTGCCGTGCTTTTTGTTGAGGATTGTATTTTACATTAGAACGAGTTGTTCAAGATGGACAGCTTTCCAGCATTGTACATCTAGTCCTAAGGTGCTATTGAACTACTGTATCCGTCGATACATTTGGGGGCAGACCGACACAGGGTGAGCTTAACACACGACCTAGGTGACGAGACAACTCATTCCAGGTGGTTAACGGGGGCTGTACGTCGAGTTGATCACTCACTACTGAAAGTTATAATCATGAATCTTTTGAGTCTTGGGTAACAATTCCTTGAAAACTGGTTTTTATGGACCACCGTGTTCTCCTATACCCAACAATCTTAACTTTAAAAACATTTTTGGTAAAATGTTTTACCTCAATATGATGTGCTTTAATATCATATTCTCCATTGCCTTGGTAATACTTTTATTTTCAATTAAATACCGCATTTGGAACATTCACATTTGACTTCTTTTGAGACCAGCTTGTTTTGGTGAACCTGTGACAGACTCAAATTTACAATACGATCGATTCTATTCTTTTTTCTGTAGCATAGGAGAGATTTTTCTAGTATGTACACTTATGTACTTGTTACTTTAAATCCTTCTTTTCATTAGTATTGCCTCCTTATCAGTGTTGCTAACACTTAAGGTTTACTGTTATTGTTTCGACAGATAATAAATGTTTTCAATTATGGTGTTTCCATTTTATTTACTTGCATTTTCTTTGCTTTTTTTCTTTTCTAATTCTGCGGGTTTTATTCTTAATGGACTTATCTTGAGCTTAAACTCATCTAGAGCTTGTAATTGTCTAATCATTTCTACTTTGGAATTTTCCACCCATCATTTTTAAAACTGGAATTTCGAGCCAATTCCCAGTTAATTAAAATGAATTAGTATTTTAAAGAATTTAAATTAATTTTGGGTCACACACTTATTCATCCATGCAAGAATTTACACATGTGAACTAAACTCATATTTTAATAACTCAGATAAGCCAATTGTGAAGAAAGAAAGACGCTCTCATAATTACAGCTTTTAGCTCGGCTGAAACTTCCCACCAAATGAAGTTGTGTAGCAACTCCAAATTGGTTCAAACTCTAAATTACAGGTAAAAAAAACTGTGCATTATATACTCTTAAATAATAATCTATCTGAGATTTGTGCTGGATTTACTCAAAATATAAAATATATGGTCATGTAATACAATCTCAGATTCATTACATGTCCGTCGTTCAGTTAATTAGTATCAACCCAGACATGTTTATTAAACTTAAAGTAACTAATAAATTTGTTCATTAAATAATCGAACGTTCTAAATGCACAATAGCTCCAAATGATAATAGATAAATAGTATTGGGAGAATTTAACGTTTGTTTTTGTCACTTGAAAAGGTGAATGGATTTGGTAAGGCGAGGTAGATGGGAGGCACTCCCTGAAATCGATAGGAGAGATGGATAATCTGCTCTGGTGGAATTGAGTGAAGAGAGAAGGGTTCATTAAGTAAATGAGCTGCCCTAAGGGATGAAGGGACTGGCCATCTCCAGGTTCTAGCCCTCCAGACTATTCTCATTTATGCCAGTTTGATAGATGTCCCCCTGTCCTAACCATCCCTTATTGTCTGATAACACTCGATTCTTTGGCTTAAAAGTATCACTTATACTACTAAGATTGTTGTTTTTTTTTCACTATAGAATCAATTGTAATCCATCACAGTATTTTATATATATATATAGCTAGTATATATATACTAGCTCAGATACCCGGCTTCGCTCGGGAATTCATTTGAGGCTGAATGTTGATGGTATTTTTTCGGCAAGGCTTTAATTTGCACAATATTTTGACATTTACCCGTCCCAGTGTTTAGGGTTAATACCCGTCGTTTGAGTGGATTTGTTAATAATAAAATTAATTTTTTATGTAAGACTTCACTGTCCTCCATATTGTCATATTTCCCGTTTCCTGTGCATTATGCATAGATTTGAATTATTAAGGACAAAATATTAACATACATTTGAATTAATTTTTCCAGGTGACGTACATGGTAGTTCATATTGAAAAGAATTGTTGAGCAACTTTCTCTAAATGAACAACTTTTGTTATGTGCATATTTGCCGAAACCCCAATAGGAAACGAAATATCACTATTTTTAATTTCAGGCCTCCCTTATAACCCCCACTCCTGCCCGTCCCTAGAAATGTTAGTATGGCTTATTATAAGGATGGAGTTAGTGCTAATACACATACCGAGTGTTTTATTTAGTTCGGTTGAGTCTTTTGTGCCAAATAAAATTGTTGACTCCCGCTATAATTTTTAGCGTATAACGCCTTTATACTTCGGTATACGAAGATATTGTATATAACAAAAGTTTCTCTAAATAACAAAATAAACAACTTTTGTTATGTGCATATTTGCCGAAACCCAAATAGGAAACGAAATATCACTATTTTTAATTTCAGGCCTCCCTTATAACCCCCACTCCTGCCCGTCCCTAGAAATGTTAGTATGGCTTATTATAAGAAAGGCGTTAGTGCTAATTCACATACCAAGTTTGGTTTAGTTCGGTTGAGTTTTTTGAGCCAAATAAAATTGTTGACTTCCGCAGTAGTGTTAATGTATAACTCATTTATACTTAGGTATACGACAAAAGTGTATATAACAAAAGTTACTCCAAATAACAAAATAAACAACTTTTGTTATGTGCATAATTGCCGAACATTAGGAAACGAAATATTGCTTTTTTTAATTTCAGCCCTCCCTTATAATCTCCACTCGTGTTCGTTTCAGAGAATATTAACACAGCCTAAAGTCTAAGTTGGGTTAGTAGTAATATACATAGTAAGTTTCATAAAATTCGGTTCAGCCGTTTATGCGTGAAAAGGTAACAAACAAACAGACACCAAAGAAACAAAATGCAGTTATGGTGTCTATGACATGTGAAACGAAAAGTTATCGTGAAATTTCGCGAAAAAAATCAATGTACAGACAGAGGTTACAATTTTATATATATATATATATATATATATATATATATATATATATATATATATATATATATATAATTTCTACTTTTTTTCGATTTTATAATTGAAGAGTACGTTTAAGTTGAAACTTTTATCTATAGTAACTTAACCTTTAAACGACAACGCTGTGACCCAGGACAAATTTGACAAGTAGGTGTCATACATGACACCTTCCTGCCATATGCATATTTTCCTTTTTATTCTGCTCAGAATCACTCTTCATGTCGCAAAATAGCATTTAGAAAAGTTAAGAAGAATAGTGTGTTTGTGTGAGTATCCCCCCCCTCGTCACCAATGACCGCTTAAAATGAAATATTAAATCAAAATATGCAAAAACTATATTTATAGTATAATAATATATTATGTAGTTTATTATATAATATCATACTATGTAATACCGTTCCTTACGAATAAAATAAGCAAAGAAGCATATATTAGTAGCTTATTACTATTATACAAAAATATACCTAAGTATAATTTGTATAATTATATACAAATATTAACCTACACATTACAAACAAAAAATCAAAGGACACTCATTTATATAAGGAAAATAATGCAAAATAACAAACAAAAAAATACATGAAATTATTCACTTGATGATTCGTTATTGGCAAAGCATTCAGGGAAACCATAGTATACTATGTGTTCACCGGAAATACTTCTTTGTTATTTTTAGCAAAGACATGTACCTCTTCTATTTTTTTTATTATTTATAAATTACTATCATTTTCTTCCATTTGTCTTAAAAGTTCACTTCTAATCTCATCTTCAGGGATAAATAGCGAATTCAGTGTCATAGAAAATTTACAAATGGGAACATAAACAGCAAGGCAGGCTGTGTCAAATACGACACCTACCGGCACAACACAAACACTCCCAAAAAGTACAAAAAATGGTGGAGGACAGACCGTGCAATGACCTTGATATGTAGTTGACTATTGAATAGGAGGGTATTAAGCACACCAGTCTTGTCCTGTTTGTTACAAGCTCATAAGTGTACAACTTATGGCATATGTGTCACATATGACTCAGCCTTGTCGTTTAAAGGTTATATGTCGTAATGGAGACTACTACGTAACTTTTGAATAACATAGATAAAATAAGACTTGTACCATATGAGGAAGTAAGCTAACAGCGTCAAAAAAAAAAACCAAGGAAAGTTACTAAGAAAATTTTGATACTCCTATAAAGAGGTTTGTGACTCACCTACAAGTTTCCTATTGGCTCGCTCGCCAGCCGACCTCTGTACTTTTTCCGCCTCCACCTGAGTTAGCAAACTACCTGTCAGCTACAATATCCGTCACCCGCAGGAAGCTTTCTAACAGTACACGGCCCTGTCATCAACAGCAAACTCGGGCCGGGGTTGAAGCCTCTTTACCAGTCATTTTCACCATTTATCAATCTTGTCGACATAATACAATGAATACAGAGATAAAAAAAAAAACTACCTCAGTCCGTAACTCGTTTTGTAGCTCGCATTTTAAAATGAAGTATGGTCTCTAATTAAAACAACGGTAATAATCTCCCTGTTTTATGACTGCAATTCCAGACTTTTATTTTTCTTATGTACCCAAACATTATTATTTATATCCAAAATTTGTTGAAGGTGTAACATTTACTGATATTAGCTCAGAAACACTTTGGCCGCTGACAAAAAAGAAAATATGGCCAATCAGGGAAAATTGTGTGCATAAACGTATACCAGTCTTATAAACTATAAACCAAATAACAATAGCTGGAAATGAGAATTGCAGAAATTATCTAATTATACCGCTGATGAAATTAAATAAATATGCGATCAATAAAGATTAACTCTAGAAGTCATCAATCAATCCTAACTAAAATTAATATTTCCTAAATATATCTCTAAATAATTATTATTTCTAAAGCAATAAACAAGTTTTTATAAGTTATTCAGAAGTTACGTAGTAGTTTTCATTACGAAATCTGTCATAGTTACTATAGATAAAAGTTTCAACATAAACGTATTCGAATCATAAAAGTCCGTCACGCAGGAGCTCCGTAAACTAAGCAAATTTCCCACGTAAAGTTAAACAATAGAGAAATCTCCATACGAGTGCCGAACAGTTTCATAAACGGCCGACCTAGCTTTCGGCGGAAACGAATAGAAGCGACCATAGCTCGTCCATTACACTTTATAAAAATGTAAATATCTCGGTTAATATTCAAGATAGGGAATGAATGTATACAACAATATTTATAGTCAAGTTTTGCAGTACCATTGGTTCTATACAAGTTTTCGATCCGACGTATAGTAACGGAGATATTTCGAATTGTCAGCAGTTAACAAACGTGATCTTTTTTTTCGCGTCATGAGTACGACTTCAATAGCTTGGGGGGGGGGATCTGCTAAAATCGAACAAAAGTATAAATTTTATATATATATATATATATATATATATATATATATATATATATATATATATATATATCCCTCAAGGAACTGGCTCTAAAATATGATTAGATATTTATAATGATATGATACATTTATTTCTGTCTTTGCTTCAAATGAAAATTATATTTCATTTTGTGATAAGGTTATTATTGGGGCTCAGGTTTGCCTGGTGTGTTAAAGCACCTAGAAACCTAGAAAGACGAGTTCGATTCTGGACTGGGCAATAGGAATTTATTTAGTTGTGAACTCACTGAATAAAATCCTTAGCCATAGTAGCCAAAAGTGGACGTTAATAAATAAATAGTAAGGTTATTCTCACTTATCATACGGTCAGGCACAATAGACTATTGTATAGCCATTATCCTTGAAGGAATGAAAGAAAACTAGAGACTCTGATCAGTTCTGAATAGCCTATCGAAGTCTATAGAAGGCGGGTAAAAAAATAGAATGAACTGACCTCCCAGCTAACCGAAATACGGAAATTCAGTATGTTGTATTGATTTAATCCTTCTGGTGTTATCGACTGAAGGTCAGTTTAAAGGTAGACAGATCTAATAGACATATAACACAATACAAAAACCTCTTATTCTAAACATAGAAAAGCGTGGTTCTTTGTTAGCTTGTCTATAATTCTCTTTGATAGAATTCTAGTGGCATAAATGGTTTTTACATCGATAGTAAGGAATCTTTTACCTCGGATATAAGACATAAATCCTAAAATCCCACCCTGGCTAGAAAAGGGTGGTAACCTGTAGATAGCTCGTCCCAATTAGCCTAAGTTGCAAAAAGTGGACGTTAATTAATAATAATAATATTAATAAGACATAAATTGTCTACTTCTATGGAACTTACAGAAAATCACTCGGTTTAATTTTTTTCTTTTTTGTCATCAAGAGCTCTATCAGATTTCTATTTGTTCTGGTAGAATCGTTTGTTGTCTTGCTTTGTGAAGAATCTTTCATTCATTCTCATTCTCTGATCAATACGTCAAATATTCTTTTGAAGAAAGGTTTTTGAGAGGTACGTGTCTGATTTTAATGTATCTCAACTTGCTATTAAATCAGAAAAACCGAGAAAATTCTTTTCTGGAAGAACAAAAATATAACCCTTTTCCTATTTCTTTGCTCCAGTTAAGTTATCATATATCATTCCTATGTAGACGATTTATATTTCGTATGATAGGAAAAAAGAAATGGGAAAAAATTACTCCCTTTTAAAGGTTTCTTTTTCGTGAATAAAAACCATATAACTTTTAAAAAGTTCTTTATTTTTTACAAAGTTTATTATTATTATTATTTATTTATTATCCATCACATTATGCTACTATCGCTAATTACGACCGATTTTCTGCAGGATACCACTTGGAATGAGGCTAAGAATTTTATTTACTCAGTTCACTATTAAATCATTTCCACTTATTTACATTCATGCGGGAATGTAAGTCTAAATTTACCATTTGTATCATCCTAAACTCACATGACCAACCTGACCTTGTTTTCAAATTTTAGATTGTAGTCCCACCCCGTGTTCATAAATTTATATATTTACGTTTTTATTATATATTTCATAGTTTCCCCTAAGGGAAATCAGCTATTGAGGTTATTCTCTTGACGCGATTTATGAAAAAGTTCCTCAAATGTCCTTCCTACTCAGGAGATGACGCAAACGCTATAGCGTTCGCATTTTTTGTCTAATCATTACCAAATTCGATATTTAAACGTTTTATGTAAAAACGAAGATCAAGTTCGTTAATGGATTATAACCGACCAGGGCGTGGGGTCATTTAGAGGGGAAGAACTTTGGAAATTCTTAATTTCTCCGTTATTATGCGTCGGATCGAAACATTGTACAGAACCATTCCTATTGCAAATTTAATGTTCTATAAATGTTGTTATGTACGGTTTTTCACTATCTTGATTTTTAACCGGGATATTTGCATTTTTTTAGTTTCCGGCTTTCAGTAAACTCCCAGTCTTACGCATTTCATATTAATAATACGCTGTTATATTATGAAGCATTTTATTTGAAACCTGAATACCAAATATTGTTCTCATTAAATTTTTACGTTTTGAGATAAATGTAAATACGTTGGAAATCTGCTTAGTAAACGGAGTCCCTGCGTGACGCACTTTTATTTTTCATTCCGTACTTAAGCCCACGTTTTATCAAGTTGTGACTCTTTCAATAAATAAGCAGGCTTATCAAATCTGGGCAAAGCGAGGGCTTTCATTGTAAATCGGCGTGGCTAAACTCAGCGGCCCGTAACGAAATGAGGACCAATTACCGATAGAGTAGGGTGAACTGTAGATCCGTCATTGTTAGGACTCCTGGCTTAATCCTGGCCTTGATGGATCGTCTGGAGGGCACTGCTAGGCTCCCTCACAATCCAGTTCCACACCTCAGCCACTCTTAAAGGCCCATTTCCAAACGCCACTTTCTATAAATCATCTCAACTTCTTTCTTTCTCCAAAACGAACGTGTCATTTTTCCACTTATATTGCCGCTTCTGACTTGTTCAATATACGCGCTTTCTGATCTACCAGGCGGTACGCTAAAAAACTGTATTTATTGGTAGGAGCATAGGAACCAAAATTCGTTAACAGTACTCTATCCGAAGACCGCTTACAGTGTGATTAATATACACATATATTAAATATAGTCAGGTGCGATATATTTTATAGAGAATGGATTGCGTTTCGAAAATATAGATCTATATTTAAAAAGTCCAACACGCAGGGACTGCGTTAACTGAGCAGATTTCCCACATGGTTTACGTATTTGCATTTATCTCAAAATGAAAAAGTCCAATGAGAACAATATTTGGTATTTAGGCGTCAAATAAAGTATTTCGTAACGTAATAGCATTTATTAATATGAGATGAGTAGGAGTGGGGGTTTACTAAAAACCAAAAACTAAAAAATTGCAAATATCTCGGTTAATAATCAAGATAATGAAAAATGTACATATCACCATTTATAGAACATTACATTTGCAGTAAGATTGGTTGTATAAAGTTTTCCGATCCAAGATCTTAAGAGATATTAAGAGTTTTCGAAATTCTCCCCCTCTAAAACCCCTCTCCCCTTTGTCCGATTTCAGCCGTTAACGAACTTGATCTTTCTTTTTTAATAAAACGATTATATATCAAGTTCAACGAGACCTCAATAGCTGATTCCTTTTAAGGGAAATCTGCTTAAAGGAATAAATAGTCCAGCTGGATTAGGACCGGTGTAAAGAATGAACATTCATTATAAGAGGGCTGAAGATAAAGCGTCACCTCAAAATTATTTAGGACTATAGAATCCATAATTTTAGCAGATTTCCCCTAAGGGAAATCAGCTATTGAGGTTGTACTCATGACGGAATTTTCGACATTTTTCTTCAAATGTCCATCGATCCTACTTAGTAGATGACGAAAATGAGGTCCGTTCAAAACTGTATATATATATTTGTCTGTTACCGCTCTAGCGGTCGCAATTTTTGTTTGATCGTTACGAAACTCGAAATTTAGTGGGAGGGGGGGGGTTTAGAG
Organism: Riptortus pedestris; assembly: GCA_019009955.1. Taxonomy (NCBI): domain Eukaryota; kingdom Metazoa; phylum Arthropoda; class Insecta; order Hemiptera; family Alydidae; genus Riptortus; species Riptortus pedestris. Next base: position 114,496,737 of record CM032232.1, read on the forward strand.
GGGAGGATTTTCGAAAAATCGAAATATCTCCGTTACTATACGTCGGATCGAAAAGTTGTATAGAATCAATCTTATTGCAAATTACATTTACTATAAATATTGTTCTATACATATTTTCCGTATAATGAGTATTAACCGAGATATTTGTATTTTTTGTAATGAGTTCCGCTTTCAGTAAAACCCCACTCCTACTAGGGGCATATAAATATACAAAATATTTTTTTCACAAAGCTTTATTTATTATTTTTACGAGGTACAAACAAATACGTTCTGTTGAACTCCCCCCCCCCCTTTTTTTTTCTTGAACTACAAAAATCTGAGTGATTGAGATAGAAATTATTTTGATTCATTTCAAATTACTCCACTAACTATAGTAAATAGTTTCCAATAAAATTAATATTTTATATTCAGATATATTTCTTTAATTGTTTGTTTTTCCGGTCTATCTAAGGATACTGCGCTACAAGGTTGGCTTACCTGTTTGTTTACAATCCAGCCGTATTACGTTGTAGGGACTATTAACTTATATTGTAAATTCGCTGAAAGATTTCTCATTGCTGTTTGTAATTATTCACTAATATTCACGGAAGTGTTACCTGTATGTATATTTATCTATTGTAAATCTTCGCTGGCAAACCAGTGTGTTCCTTAATCAAGTGATAATCTCATAACCGTCTGAATCGTATTTTCTCCCCCCCCCTTTCTATTTTCTTCTCGGATTCCTAAATTTGGAATGGTTGTGATAAAAATTATTCTGGTTTATTATTAATTACAGTAGTAGATATAATAAATAGTTATGAATAAAATTTATAACTTATATTCAAATATATTTCCGTAATTGCTTTTAAATCCGGTAAAAGCTGGCTAACCTGATTGTTTACAACTCAGACTGTTTGCTATCAGGAAGGTTCTTACCATTTGACTTTCCCTTTATTTGTTTACTTAATATTCACAGCAGTATTAAGTCTTACAAATAATAGATATTCTGTGGTACTATTTAGTGTTGGTGTAATAAGTGTTCTGAGCGCTGCTATCATTAAAGGTAAGTCCTTGTTTTGTGTTCTTGTTGTTTTTTTGAGATTGAATGGTTTTTAATTTAATCTCGAAGCCTAACGGACGAGAGTTACTTTTCCGCCAAAAGCTAGTTCGGCCGTTTCCTTGACTTGTATGGCTCTCGTGAAATTTCTCTATTGTAAAACTTCACATGGGAAATCTGCTTAGTTTACGCAGCCTCTGCGTGACGGACTTTATTTGTATGCAGCCCACACCCTGAATATATTGGTATTATACATAATAATGTATAAATTCGATAGTCTTCCTGCACGATCTTTGTTTTTCGTGTTTGATAATGTACTTATATAATATATGGGATCGTTTTTCTAGTCTGAAGTTGATGAATTTAATTTAAGTCTCTAGAAAACTGTTTTCTAATGAAAAGTACTGAAAGACTAATACTCCTTACAATGAATGTACATTTGAAATATGCGAATACACTGTACACTGAAAATTCAGGTAATGTATAACGGGTCTTTAATACCCCCCCCCCCCTCATGTAAGCATTACTTCAGCTTTCTGTTAACGACATATTATAAATATAAGATAACGACATATTTTTTACGTTGCAATACAAAAAAACGTGTACATTTTTGTTCAAAACCCAAAGGTTCATTACAAAATATATTCAAACCTTAGTGGAAAACAATTCCCAACACTACTGTATTTGCTCTGTAGGCTGAGCCCTGGCCATATATGTAATTTCTTATATAAATGTCTCACCTCATAAAACTAGGGTGGCAAGTATTATTCCCGACTGGGCAATAAGAATTTTTTTAATAACAAATTCATTAAATAAAATCTTTAGTCCCACCTTGGCTTGTAATGGGCGGTAACCTGTAAATAACCCGTCCCAATTAGCCTCAGTTGCACAAAGTGGACATAACTAAATAACGTTATATAAAATGGTTTTGAGGCGTTGATATTGATTCACTTGAATAATTTTCATCCAGTGGGTTGATTTCTGTTTGAGGAAAGGGAGTTTATTTTGTAGCCTAAAGTGGCAATTTCCTGTAATTAAATACAGTTAACGGTAAAGTAAAATTATTTATTTATTCCTTGAAATACGGACTCGGTTTTCATTTATTGATTGACAATTATTGATAGCCCTTTAATGGAGGTACAGTATAACCTCTACATCATGTGATAACTCTTTCAAAGTCCATTTTACTAACAAAATTAAAGATTATTGCATTTATAATTGTTGCTGGAGTCTGGGGAACATGCATTTTTGCGATAAAGTTCTGTTTAAAGTTGGCCTTTTTATGACCGAAGATGAGAGGTTACTGGTCTGGACAAAGGCAGATGAGCTTTACAAGAAATATAGCAATTCTTTGGATAACCTCAAACTAGAACTACGTTCATTGACCAAAAATATGTTGACTGACGATGATATTGAAGATATCTATCACAAGCAGAAGAATTTCGAAGAAAGGAATTTAGAAAGGGGGAAACTCTTTACCCTGTTGCACCTAATCTCTTTACAAATTACGGATGAAGGGATTCCTAAAAAACAAAAATCTCAAATCAAACAACAAATTAGAAAGTGCATTAAAAGAGTTGAGGCTCAAAGGAGTTGTTATTGGGATAAATTAGTGCCGTGTTTGCGATATTTATTTGTTATATTGAGGAGTGAACAATTTCACTTCGGGGATCAGTTTACGAAACTCATTGCAGAACTGGAAGAAAAAACTAGAAGCATGTTATATCCAGTTCATCCCTGACATGAGTCTCAGTTTATAAATAAATAGCAATGATCTGTATCTGGTCAATTTTATATAGACATATTCTTTTGTACGAACAATCATATTATTCTTACGCCAACTTTAATCTTTAAAAAAAAATCAGAAAAAGAGGAATGGGGTTAAAAAATATCTCATATTAATAAATTATTTATTAACGTCCACTTGTCCACGGGTTGTCTATCCGTCCCGCCTACATATATCCATTTCAATCCGTCTTAGTGATAAGTGGGTATATCAAATTTAATTCATGGGTTCAATTCCCCATATGCGCAATAGAAATGTTTTTACATGTCGAGTCCATTGAATAAATGTCATAGGTTAGATTTACTCCAAGAGTATTAATAAAATAAATTCTTTAAATAAAATATCTGACTAGAGACCTGAACACAACCCTTCAAAATTTCTCTTGACGTGTAAGGGAGGGTTAATTTAATTACACTATATATCATTGACTGATGGCTCATGAATTTGGAATTACATAAAATACAACATTGAATTCTTTATTTCTTATGATCTTAATAAACGTTGTGTAAGGTTCATTGAATCATTATCAAATTTCTACTTTCGGTTTAGCCTTATTCGGTTTAGAGTATTATTTGTTACACCAATACATGAATTATCTTAATTACTTGTACCACTCAAACTGCTAAATTGTAGTAATATTCATTTTTAGTGTTTATTCAATCCGGGTTTTACTTTTCTCTTACACTCAAATAAATGCAGCACCATGTGTTACAGTTATAGAGTTTATTAACATATGACAATTGAAAACACACTTTTTACACCTTCAACCACACCGCATTAATCTTTCGTATACAAACGTTCTTGCTATCGTAAAATATGAGTTTCGGTGAGAAGTTGGTATACAAGCTGGGTTCCAGTGTCCCAGAAGACAAGAAAGAAGACCTCAAGAAGAAAGCAGATGAGCTGTTTGAAGATAACTGCTCTTTAACATCCCTTAAACTCGAGGTACGTCGCTTGAGCAACTCTCAGCTCGATCGGGACGTCGAAGAGGCATTCCGCGAATACAGAAGTGAGCTGAAGCTCCAATCGCAGAAAGAAGTCATCCTTAGTCTTCTGCAGCAAATAACGGAGAAGATATTGTCGGAAAACCTTCCGGACGAAGAGAAAGAGAAGATAAATCACTTGGTGAGGAACTGCTCTACAAGGCTGGAGATGTGCATGGGTTCTCCCTGCCAGGAAGTGGTCCTAGAAGTGAGTAGGTTGTCTGACAGTATGGCTGGCCTCACCTCTGTAGGCTCGGCCGAATTCAACCACCTCGTGTCCAATTTCGCTGACATTGCCGGCGAACTTGCTGGAATATCATCCATCGTCTAACATGTACATTTTTATTAATCACACTCCACCTTCCTTTTTCATAATAAAATTATCAACGTCATGTGTTATTCATTTTTATAGTCTCACTTAATTTATATCCACCAAATATGCTACCCTGGAAAGTCTGGTTATCTTTAGGTAAAACCCTAGTTAGACATATCCCATTGAAATGCATATGCCTTTTACTCCGAATTAAAGGTTTAGGCGTTACTATAATAGTCTTCTGGCTCATCTGTCATATGAGTTTTGAACAGTAGTGTGAAATGATATCATTAAAATGGTGGGGTGATACAAATTAAACAGATTTCCCTACTGAAAAATAAATCTGGAGCTTAAAATGACGTCACAAATTCATTTTTCTATTTCTTCTTTAGTAAAAACGCTATGGTTAAGTATAATACTTAAGCTGGACATGAAATGTTTGAGATTCTTAATGCTGATGTACGAAAACAAAAGAAAAGTTTGCTTGTTCCCATTGCAGTTTTCATTTAATTTGGTTAAATTCGGCTTGTTGATAATTTGTTATTGCCAAATAAAAAAAAAGACACTTGGAGAGAGAATAAGACGTCGAATAATTCACAAATGTTATGTTTCTCTCTTCAAGTCCACAATATTATCCACTTCCAACAATACTGCTGTGGAAAAAAAAGGATATTATTTTTATTCCTGCTTTTCACTATTTCCAATAAAGTTTTAAATGATATAAATGTGTTTTGCTGGAGGTGTTCATTCAATCGCCTAAAAGGGTTTAGTAACTGGTTGCTTTTCGTCATTGGGGTCATCTCCTTCTGTTCTTCTGGAAGTGGATAGCTCTCCATGAAAGTTAGGGGAGTTTTGCCGCTCCCTTCTTGTCGCAACCAATTTCTCCTGGCGGCCTCGTGGGGAACCCATCTCTTCTCCCCCTTCCCCACAACAGTTGCCAACTCTTATAAAACCGTCAGACTCTTGAGGGTAAACGTTAATCTTGAAGCAAATGTAATAATCCCTCACAACCTCAAAATGGGGAAAACTCTTTCTGGAAGTTATGGGTATTAAAAACGTACTTGAAGGCACGTGGCATCATCTCCCATAAGAAGTTACCTCCGCTTTGTTAGAAAAACGTTTGGATTCATTCCCTTCTCGGGGATGGTACCTGCTGGAATGATATGATTACTCAGAATCTCATTTCCTGGAATTAATAGGTAAAATGTTCCGAGATAATTTATACTTTCATTAATGAATCATTATATCGCTTAAATGGATGACTTATTGATTTCCTTCATATATGTTTTAGCAGATTTCTCTTAAGGAGATCTGCTATTGAGGTCATACTCATGACGCAATTTTCGAAAAATTTCTTAACATTTCCATCAATCTTACCCATAAGGTGAGGTTCAATTGTTAACGCTCCAGTTGACAGTTTTTGTTTGATCGTTACCAAACTCGATATTTAATCGTCTAATTTAAAAAAGGAAAATCAAGTTCGATAGAGGCTGATTGATATTGGACCGGGAGGGGGGACGATTTTTGAAAATTTGAATTATCTCCGTTACTATACGTCGGATCGACAAATTGTATAGAACCAGCCTTAATGAAAATTAAATGTATTATAAATATACATTTATTCTCTATCTTGAAAATTAACCTAGATATTTGCATTTTTCAGCCTTCAGCAAACCCCCACTTCTACTCATGCCACATAAAGAATACTCTGTTATATAATAAACTACTTTATTCAAAGCTTAAATACCCCTCCCCTTCATAAGTTCTTAGACTACTAATATTTAAGTGATTAAGCTAAAAATTATTCTGATTCATTATAAATTACAGTACTAGATATAGTAAATAGTTTTCACTAAAATTAATATGTAAGATTGAGATATATTTCAGTAATTGCTTTTCAATCCGGTGAAAAATATTTCTATCTATCTGTTCACCTGTTTGACTGGCCTGTTGTTTACACTTCAGACGTTTTTCGTTGAGATGTTATTAAAAAATATTTCTGAAATATTCCTCATTACCGTTTGTTCAGTTAATATTCACGGTGGTGTTAAGTTTTACCAATATGTAAATTTATTTATTGTAAGAGTTCCTGGAAATATGCTTAATTTACGCAGACCCTGCGTAACGCCCCTCCCCCCAACCTTATGATTTATTATCATCACTATATAGAATCTTGAAAGTTTAAATACTTTCATCATTCGTTTTAGATTTAAAAATTACTTCAGTCTGAAAACTAAAAAGGTGCTTGGGAAAAGTGACTCTCTCCGGCTCACCCCAAAGGCTGAGAGATTAGTTTTAAAAAAAATACTGGCCTCTAGGCCTCCGAGCTCCCCCACAGACTGTTTTGAATATTTAATTACCATCATACTGGAGGTTGATAACTTCCTGTTTGGGTTCACCGGTCTCGAGGCAGTATTACTTTTTCACAGTGGCCTCAGTAGTTGATCCTTCCCGGCAGCCGTTCTCCTTCTTCGATCCGCCTCTAATCACTTTTAAACTTTATAACAACTCATCCCTAGCACTTTCCCCCTTTTTTGATGCTTCCAATTTGATTCCTATCGCTTTTTGGAGGGGGCCTGCTTTTCTTGGTTCGCCCAATCCCATTAGGATTTTTATTTAACTTTGGTGATCTTCTTGGGCGGGATCAATTCTTAACCAAAACTCCATCAGTGAATGTTATAGACTCTAGGAACTGTCCTCTATGATTTCGGATGCATTGGCATCGCCGTTATCATATACAGTACTTTATTCACACGCATATTATATCATGCTTCCCACTTTTAACAGATTTCCCTTTAGGAAAATCAGCTATTGAGGTCTAACTCATGACGCGAGTTTTGAAAAATTTCCTCAAATGTCCATCGATCCTACCCAGGAGATAACGAAAATGAGGTCCGTTCAAAATTATATATATATATATATATATATATATATATATATATATATATGTTAACGCTCTAGCGGTCGCAATTTTTGTGTGATCGTTACCAAACTTCATATTTAAGCGTTTTACTTAAAAAGAAAGATCAAGTTCGTTAATGGCTGAAATCGGACCAGTGGGAGGGGGGATTTTTGAAAATTTGAAATATCTCCATTATTATGAGTTGGATCGAAAAATTGTATAGAATCAATCTTATTGCAAATTAAATGTACTATAAATATTATTCTTTACATTTATTCTGTATCTTGAATATTAACCGAGATATTTGCATTTGTATGCATGCGTGTGGTCGGCAATGTTCGGGACTCTCCGCCGAGAGCTAGTGCGGGCCGTTTCGGTAACTATTCGTCCCTCGTGAATAGGTTTAGAAATTCCTTACTATTACTGTTGTTATTAGGCAGATTTCTCTATTGTAAAACTTCACGTGGAAAATCTGCTTAGTTTACGCAGCCTCTGCGTGACGGACTTTTTCGATTTTCATTTAAATCTCTTATATCACTGAAAGCCCCATGTCTGCCTTAAATTTCAAGTCCTTCTTTGCATAGCGTTCTTCCAAAGGTTGAAATGGAGAACGCAAACTCTGAAAACTTAAGCAAGGGTTAGTTAGAGGTTAGTCTACATACTCCTTGTGTGGTATACTTGTTTATTTATTCTGCTGTAGTGGACATCTTTATAATTTAATCATAATATAGGGTATGTAGTTGTGGTGTCTCCATATTTTTGTTGGTATTTAACATTTGGTCTAGATTACATTCCTATTTCCATATGGGAATCGAATTCAATTCGACGGGAAATTATGCCAGAGTACTTTGACCATGGCCTTTACTAACATAGGTAACGCGAACCCGATTGCATCTATTTATTACAATTGCAGAAAATAGAGCACATATAAAGAACTTGTATTAAAAAAAAGTCACCATTTATTTTTTAGAAGACATTTTGCGTTCATGATATTACATGTATCATGTTTGGTCGTAATAATTTCTAATTGTTTTCATATTACTTTTATTTTCTCTGATTATTTATAAAAATGTTCAGTATTTAGGAGTTGCTCTAATATGTGACAACTATTTTTACCTACTTAGAACTGCAGACCTTGTAAACTATTTTGTGTCAGTTTTACAATTGTTGGGTTTCAGTCAGATCTTAACTGAAAAAGGGAATGTAAAAGTCAAAGATTTCGGAACGTTTTCTTTCTTTTGATATGGAATTTTGATGTCTATTGTATTTTATCATCGATGATCAAGGCCTGCTATGACGTTGATTTCTATATTTATGTGAATCCATTTTGTAAATTTCTATTTTTGAGACACATTTTCGGGACGTTTTAATATATTTTTTCAATCTCTTACTACCTGTGGTCATTGTCAGAATATACCAACCCGCAATACCAAGGTGCTTTGCATCTTAGTATATAGAATCCGCCTTAGCCTGTCTTCGAAGGGATTTACAATCCCATTGAATTTATTTTATTTACTAAATATTTTTATATTTGTTTATTCTATTGAAATTTGAAATTTACTTAACAATAATTTAGTATTATATATAGCTTATATTATTAAGTCCATGGCATGGTTTGGTTTTTGGCGAGTCAATTCGTAATCTATTTTTATTATTATCGATTTGAAAAATTTATTTTTTATCTGCGTATACCATTCGGCAAATAAAAAATAAATAGGCCCCCTGCTTAGCTAATATTACATTTTTTGCTAAATTGTGTAGGTAATTACATTCTTTTGGGACTCGACATTAATTCCTTTGTGTACTAACTAGTTTAAACTTTTCAAAATATTTTTTTATTAAGAATAGGCCTCTTTGGGTATCATCAGTGTAAATAATCTTCTATCCGTTTGAAGTTTCTAATATTTTTAATGGCTAACCTAGAGTGGCGAGTTCGATTCTCACCTGGGCAAAGGAAATTATTTAGTGACGAAATTCATTAAATAACATCCTAAAAAACGGGTGGTGGCCTGTAGATAACCCGTCCCGATTAGCCTGAGTTGCAAAAAGTGGACGTTAATAAATAATAATAATATTTTTAATTTTTTTTTACAATTAATTAATTTGTGTTTATAAACATTTGAATCACATAAAAAGTATTTCGCCATAATCTAAGAATTATATCTTCTTGCAGACGTATTGTGCTTAATGAGTTGAATTTTGAGTAGTTCTCCTTAAGTGATTAGGAGATTGCTATTGGTTTGAGCTTGGAAGTAAGTTGGAAACCTTTGGTGTGAGTTTGCCCCTCCACCTTGAATACAGATTTAATTAGTAGCCCTAAGGAAGTTGAGGCCAGTCCTTACTAACTCTGTTAATGCCAATTGACAATTTGCTGTCCTCCTGCTTCAGCACTTTTTTTCCTCCGGTCTGAGCCTCTCCCCTGCCGGAAGGTTCCTTAACCTTTGAACCAAGAATCAATATGTCTCAAATATTGGAAAACCTCTTTCAAATAATATATAACAGCTTTATGTGTATTCCGTTTTATGAATCATAATGGAAATCTTTATGGAGATTCATTAATTGTTTTCAGGGTTCTTTCTTTTACTTTCTTACGTGAGTCGTCATTTTATTAGGGCGGCTTAACTTCATGGAAGTTTTCATTTTTATTTTTTTATCTATTGTCTCAGAAATCTCTATTTTGTAGTTATTTCATCTTTGTTTTCATTTTATTTGGAGATTGTTATTAATCTATCGGTTAACAAGGGATTTTTTTAATTGGGCTGTTTCTTTTTAATCATTTATTGATCTCTTTGGATTATTTTAGAAATCTTGGCGTGTTATACTTATGTTTATAAGGAATGATAAGCGACATAAAGAAGGATAGTAACCTGCTGAGATTACCCTTTGAAGGTTAGAAGTCAACTTGTGAAATAAACGATAAATTAGCCTGAGTCAGAAATTTCTAATAACGTTAATGGTTTTAAATTTCTTTTCTTTATTTATTAACGTCCACTTTATATGTTACTATGGCTAATTGGGACGGATTATCTACAGTTTACCACCCTTTTCTAGCCAGGGTAGGACTAAGGATTTTATTAAATGACTTCTTCACTAAATAAATTTCTATTTGCCCAGGCGGGAATTGAACTCGCCACTCCAGGTTTACCATGTGAGATTAAGGCAACTCTTTAACTCACATGGTTAACCTGAGCACCAACTCAGGTTTAAAATTTCACTTACGCTTAAAAGTACTACTTTGGTTTAGTTACATAAATACGGAAAAAGAGCGTATAGATTAACAAGCCCTTTGCTTGTTACACTTCTCAAAGTTTTCGTTAGGTTATTATGATTTTATCAAAAATGAACATTGTTTACTTTATTAAACAAGAACATTAATTTTAATTAAATCTCTTTAAGAAAGGTGCTTTGTTGTCGTTCCATCAGTTTCACGTGAAATCCTTCCTCTTCTAAATCTTTGTTAGAGAAGCTTTTCATGTTTTGTTTAATGAGGAGTACATGACACTCTAATATACGCCTTTGCATTCAAGGCGAAATAAAGCCCTTTTGAATAGACTTTTAGCATTTAAAATAGTTTTAATGTTCACGCTTATCCATTCAAGTTGTTGTAATTTGATGTCTTTTTTTTTCCTTATTAATTTGAATTCTTTATTCATGCATATGCTGAGCTCCGCAATACTTTGTGACATGCAAACATTTCAGTTTTACTTCACTGGATCACTTTATTGTGCATATTAATGAATTCCATTTTAATAAAAAAATATGTATTTAATTCCATAAGGACTTGTATAATCACCATTTTTTAATGGGTCCCGCTATCTTAACGATGACTGTTTTCGCCCACAAGATTCTTTTATGGAATGCCAGTTATTATATGATTTAGTATTCTTAATTGCATCTCTTAAGGGTAGGATATAGAGAATTTGATCAGGCGTTTCTGAAGTTCAATGCAAAATAATTTGTTGTTTAATAAATACAGTACATTATACAATGATTTGATGATAACAAGTCTGTCAGTCTGAAATTTATATTAGTGTATCTGTAATCCCCATTTGTGTAATGGTTCATTTTTACCAGTTCGTAAATAAATGTTTAACTTTTTTGTTATTCGTGAATTGAAGAGAATTCAATTCTATTTCATAGCTTACGTTTGATTATATTTTTAAATAATGCCAATAAATATATATTAATTGATTGAAGAGTTCTTTTGTTATTGATTACTTGTCATTTCTACCCCCTCATTAAAAAGTTTGCTCCTTTTCCATGGCATCATTAGTCGTGAGTACTTGGCAGAGGGTGCCGCCTCCTTTTAATTTTCTTCAAATCCTCCTCGGATATTATTTCTGCCGTTGACAGTTTAATATCTTCTTACTCGCCAAGGTGAACTATATGAGAAATTATGTTTATCCACCTCTTAAATCATATTTACACTGTCTGCTGAACTTAGACAGAAATGTCCTGTCGTCTTGATTTATGTTTATTTATTGTTTACATTTGATTTTGTGTGATTGTGTGCGTGGATGTATATATATTTGTATGTTAAGGCTTCAGTGACAATTGTTGGTAAAGTGGCGTCGTACACTTCTGTTTAACGAGTACATTGCTGTTTAACGTTTCATTATCAAAATTGAATATTAAGGGCGTTATTGGTATTGTTTTGGTTTAGCGTTTTAAACATCATAAATACACTGCTTATATTTGTTTCAAATTTTGTGTACATATTGCTTTACTGAGATAGACGGTGCCTGTGAGACGACATCAATTCTTGCCATTGTGTTTCTTTGGAAATCTCATTTTAATGAATATCTCTTTAGAGAAAGCTATTGCCGTTGGTCACATAGAAGGATCTAGTCCTGTTACCAAAATAACTTTCTACATTGTTGTCCCTAAATGGCAAAAAGTCTATTAGGTTAAATTAAAATATATCCTCTCAGGTAAGAAAAGAAAGGTCGCGCTCTTTCGCAGTTGTTTATTATTTACGACAGAGCGCTTTCAGACCATATGCTCCATCATCAGTGCCTTGCTAGCAAACATTTACCGTTAAGAACGTCATATAAGATGTCATTAAATTAAAATAAGAAATATATGTACATATTGAAGGACAAAAATTAGAATTAAAATAGAAAACTTTAAGAAAAAATACAAATTAGTGCCACAGTGAATATTTACATTTAATATATGAAGATAAGTTTTCATTATGGACTTTCCGGCAACCTCTTTCGAATGACAAAGCTGTGTGGTTAGAAGACTGCTTTTACCAAAAGCTTAAAAGCAGCTTTAAATCCAATTTTTCTTGTCTAAATTTAGAATTGTAGATTTTACATTATTAGATGAATTTTGTTTTTTTTGACTACTTATGTCTTTTCTTTGCAAAGCGTGCTAAAAGTTTTATTTAGTTCAGTTCATGTGAAAGACATTCCCATGTTATAACTTCATAATTTTGGAATCACCGTCAGCATTTTTCATTTACTCAACAATTACTGTTATATATGTTTTCTAACTATGATTGAAATAATATTTATTTCCTGCCAACATTTTTTGTTGATTTTGCTTTTACTTATTTAGTTTTTAGTAGCCTCTGTGTACTTAGCTTATAGGCTTTTACTCTATAAATTAACATATTTAATTTCTGTTATACCCTTACTGCTGTCCGGAATTTGAGTTCGTTTGAGCTTATTATTTAAATTTAAGTTATATAATGTTAATGTGAGTATTTTATATTTCTACGGAGCGTAGGCCGGAGCTTTAATAGGAGGGGATTCGTATAGTTATCTCGGCGAGATTAAACCTCTGTTTTTAATATCTCCCCTCGAGCAACCCTCTTGCTTGTATAATCATTGATTTATTAGCATTTCGGATTCTACCATTCCTGCCTTCGGCCCTGCCTTCCGGATTATACCCCATTAACATTTATATTGCACTGCTCTGTCTTTATTACAACTTACTTTACTTGTAACAGATGTTTTGGTTTGGTTCGTAGTCCTTTTCATTACTCTTTCTTATTCTCTATCTTTGTCAGTCTTTCAATAGCTCCTTCTTGGTCTAAAATGGATGAATTATTTAGTCTTGGGACAGTATATTTCAATTGTCTGTCCCTACCGTCAACGATGGATAGCTGTTCTGATCACAAATTCGTTAATATTCGTCCAATCGTCACATCATAGTTTATGGGTATAACATGAGAATGACTGAGGGGATGGATATTTTAGTACAGGAAGGAACTTTTTTTTGTGCTTCAGCCAATTCAATTTTTATTACTCCCTCTCCCTGGTCCGATTTCAGCTTTTAACGAATTGTTCCTTAGTTTTACATAGAACGCATATATAGAGTTTTGTAACGATTAGACAAAAGTTGTGATGGTGGTAATAGACAAGTACACAAATAATATATGCTATTTAATGGACCTCATTTTCGTTAACTCCTAGTCATATGAGGAAAATTTTCAAAAATCGCATATGAGCTCAACATAATAGCTGATTTCCCTTGAGGAAAATTTGCTAAAAATAGCATAAGATGAATTCACAACGGTGCGTTATATTGTCATGATATGAAAACATTTAAAAATTACACTTCTAAGGAAGTATTTACTCAGATAAACATGTTTTATAATATAATTTTATTTTAAAATGTCAATATGATTATAGCTGCCAACTGGTAGAAACAGTAATTTCTATGGGAATAATGAGTTTTTAGTTTATTCACTTATTTTGCAAATAAAAGTTTTAAATAAAAAATACTCTTAAACATTCGGTACATTCTCTTGAGTTTGATCGGATCAAAGGTTTTGGATAAGTTGATGCTCCTCGACATTGAAAAATATATTTATAGGCGAGTTTTAAACTAATTTCTCTCGCCTATACTGTTTTACCACAAAGTAATATTAAAGGAAATTGTTGGATCAATAATAATTTTAAGAGGAGCTTATCTGTCCTAGCTTAACCGGCCCAGAATATGACAATATCCAAAGAAAAAATGACCATAAGAAACAAAACGATTCCTCTGGGTCTAATAAAATATGACGATTGTTTTTTACTTGTGTTATTTTCATTTTTTTTTTTTTGTGATCGACAATTTAAAATGTTAAATAATAAAGAATAAAGTATTCCTGGATACAGTATTTTTGGCAACGCAATTTTTTACAATTCTTTGCGTCGTCACTTTTTGACTATTAACAAGAAACAGAGGCATAATGACAACTTGTACGCATTGGTATATTTCTGACTAGCTATAGGCGTGTAAGAACACAGAGTAATCTTAGATTTGTAAGATGTGTAATCTTGTTCGTATTAACCAGATGAAAACAAACCTTTTGACTTTTGGGCTTGGACTATTACAGCACTGCATTCTTTAAATCTCTCAATTATCCTACTTCGCTAATTGTACATTTTTATTATCTAAAACAATTTAAATTCGTTTGGAATATTTATTTATTTTTCATTGAAGTAGTGAATACTAAGAACTTTCTTGTTTTCTATTTACCAAATTTAGAAATTTGTAATCAAGTTTCTGGATATTAGGTATTCGAACTTCAATAACTTTCTCTAGGCGGCAGTGATTATCTTGCTTAATATCTATGAAACTACTCCCTAGCAAAGTCTTGCATGATCCGGAACATCTCAGATAAGAGGGTGAGGTCCAAGAACTTAAGGAAGTGACTGTTGATGGAAGCTTTTTGTCCAAGTACTTTTCCCTGTTTGCTCCCCCAGCAACTCGCCCCCTTTCGATGCATGTGTGTCATGATCCAGGGGTCCCTTCCATTTATCCTCATCCCGTCTGATGAACTAGGATTCCGAATTTTCATCTCCTTTTATTGATTTGTTGTTCATATTATTATAAATTGACGATTTTAAGGAGGTGCTGTTGATAATCGTGATTTTCAAGTGTTATCAAGTTTTCTAGTGTTCCAAATAGTGTTCTCTAGTGTGTCCTTCCATTTTCATTAATATTCCATTAATTACTTGGTTTTTTAGTTCCTGAGGGCGATATAGCTGTTCGTTAAAATTTCGTTATTTTTTGTAAATATAATTAATCATTTTTAGCAGATTTCCCTTCAGGGAAATCAACTATTGAGGTCGTACTCATGACGTGTTTTTCAAAAATTGTCTTCAAATGACCATCGATCCTACCCAGGAGATGATGAAAATGAAGTCCGTCCAAAATTATATATATATATATATATATATATATATATATATATATATATATATATATATATATATATATATATATATATATATATATATGTGTGTGTGTGTGTGTGTGTGTGTGTGTCTGTTACCGCTCTAGCGCTCGCAATTATTGTTTAATCGTTACCAAACTCGATATTTAGTTGTTTTATGTGAAAAGAAAGATCAAGTTCATTACCGGCGTTAAATCGGACCTGTGGGAGGGAATGATTTTCGAAAATTCGGAATATCTTCGTTACTATGCGTCGTATCGCAAAAATGTATAGAACCAATCTTATTGAAAATTAAATTTACTATAAATATTGTTATGAACATTTATTCTC
Source organism: Riptortus pedestris (assembly GCA_019009955.1). Classification (NCBI taxonomy): domain Eukaryota; kingdom Metazoa; phylum Arthropoda; class Insecta; order Hemiptera; family Alydidae; genus Riptortus; species Riptortus pedestris. The sequence continues at coordinate 114,512,263 of CM032232.1, forward strand.
TATCTTGAATATTAACCGAGATACATATTTTCATTTTTATTAGGTGTGGATGAGTTGAGATCGGCTAACTTCGGGTCTAGTCGTGAGTTTCCGTCAAAAGCTAGTTTGGCCGTTTCCTTAACTGTTCGGATTTTAAATCTTCACGTGGGAAATCTGCTTAGTATACGCAGCCCCTGCGTGACGGACTTTTGTCTTATTTTTGTGTAAATTGTTATTAATATTGGAGTGACTCCTCTTCAAAAATAAAGTCCTTGGCGAGCTGAAGCTTATCTTGAAACAACCAGCTCTTTCATATTCATTATCTTCGTTCACTATTTCTGGAGCGTTATCGCTTCTCTTCCGGTTGGGAATCTTCCAAGTATTATCTTTCCATTGATAGAATGTATCTTTTGAATAATAATAAACAAAAGCAGCATATGTTTGGTGTAAAACATAGAGGATAATCGTCTATGGCAGGTATTGTTTGTAATTAATTTGCTTGAATACTTATTACGTAATTTTTCTTTGTTCCGTTTTAGTTGCTTCAAACCGATAATATTCTGCATGTTCCCTTCTTTTGATTTTATTTAGTCATATTAATTATTCTTTCTGCCCAAGCATCATCTATGCAATCACGTTATCAACTCTTTGCACTAATTAAATTATCGGGCTCTATGGAGATAAATTAATAAACATGGGTAACCACTACACATTACTGTTCACATAGAAATGAACATTTACATAAAAGTTCGAAAATAATCCCTAATGTGAAATTATGAAACTTAAGGATCACTCAGCTCTGACCATAAGTTCAATAAGTGGTTTCTTCTATCCATTTGCAAAATAAATTTTCAACTTGACAAATATTATAATACTAGCTGTATTACAGTAAAGGTTTAAAATAGAAATTGATTCCTGTTACTTTAATCCAGTCACGTATTCCTTTTTCATATTTATCAGAAAACATAAATATCATGTATCATTTAAAGTAAATGTTCAGACACACAGCTGTTATTTCCGTGACTTAAAATGTGGGGATTTATGTTTAACTGCTATACGTAAGTGAATTGAAATATTATTGGTTTCTCGTTAAAATATAAATAATTTATAACGTAAGCTCTAAATAATTTCAATATTCTCCTCAAATCACAGTCTTATTATGGTTTTAACATCAGGCGTGGCAATTGACGAAAATATTAACGATCGAGTGTTTAAATATAATTATAGCACCAACTTAGCATTGTGGGGGGAAATGTATGAAATTCTGTTTAGTTATTCTGCTAAAATACAATAAAAATATGTATGAGGTGACTACTAAGTTATTAGTGGTTTACCGTATTAGGGTATATTAAAGTTACGAAAAAATGCATAGAACAAGAATCGTAGAGCAACACTAGTTTAACAAGAGTTGGCCTGCAAATGTTAATGGATGTGCCATATTAATGGAGTTATTTTGAATTTTCAAATTGGTTATTGTTAATATGACGTGTGTAGGAGTAGGCGATTACTAAAGCTGAAAATTTTAAAAATGCAAATATCGCAGCTAATATTCAAGATAAAGAAAACATTCAAATTATAGGCAATAAAATGTTCAATAAGATTGCTTCTACACGCTCTTTCGATCCTTTAAACTACATTGGTCCGATTTCAGCCAGTAACCATCTTTAGTTTTGCGTACTGCGTTTAAATATCGAGTTTGGTAGCGATCGAACAAAAAATTGCTAGAGCGTTAACGGTCTAAACAGACACGTATATAGTGTGCATCACCTCCTGGGTAGAATCGATGACAATTTAAGAGATTTATGGAAACTGGCGTCATGAGTAGGTACACCCTCAATAGCTGATATGCCTCCTTTGAAGGGAATTCTGCTAAAAAAATAAGTATCTCCTTTAAATTTGAATAGAATATTAGACAAATACTAGTTTTATTTATATTGATAATGTGCGTTTCTTAGCTTAGGTTGTGGGCCCAAGTCTGTAATAATGCTAGCAAACCTTGGCACAAATCTTTCAAAGAAAAGTTGATCCAAGGTAATGAAGTGTTGAGTTGATTATTTCCCTTGATTTGAAATTCATTCCATCCACATTTCCATTTACAGATTTTCTCAAAACATTTACTCCAAATTCGGGATGATTTAAATTGTAAATGTTATAAACAAGGTGTCAGAATTTTTAATGGATTGTGAGTGGGGTTCCACCTTCTTTTGAATATAAATGAGCATTCTTTTGGTATTTCTTATTCAAGTCCTGAATACGCAATCAGTTTGATACTTAGTGTTTAATTATGTTAAATATATTAAGCCTTTTCGTTTTTTTTACCGGAATAAATTTTATTCTTTCTCTTTTAGGTGTTGGGGTCTTGTTGGGTTCATTATAATTTTTCACCCTACATTTGGCTTGTTATTGTCCTTTTAGTTTATAGAATTCGATGTGATTTTTTTCTAATTGTTAGTTTAATTAGTTTCAGAATGGTTTGTTAAGGCTCTGCCACCGCACACTGGCTTATGCCTGCACCATTATGCAGCTTATGCTGGCTATGGGCTATACAGCGAATTTAGTATACAATGAATTCTAATTCTGACCTCTACTCTTCTCATCCTAATGCCTTTTTTGTTGGAGTGCTTCATGCAGAAGGCAACAGGAAATGACTGTTGAACCCTCTGAGGAAATCGGTACTTCCTTATTACAGGAACTGAACACCACGATTAGTACAAAATTCTCTTCTTTTTTAAAGGATGCTTTATATATTGAACCTTTTTATGGTGAGACTACTGAAAAGGGTGTTTCTGTTTTATATATTCCTGAATTTGCAGATTGTATTACGATTAACTCTCACTTTTTAGCTCTTCATTTAACTCCATGTTATTTACAGGTTGTATAAAACCTTCCTGTCAACTGGGTAAGGTATTTTGGACGTGTGTACGATTTTACATACATTTCTGGTTAGTCTCTCATTTCTCGATTAGGCGATACTTCCCAATGCGTGTACCTTTTCGAATATACTACGAATTTCACGTCATTATATTTTCTTCCTTGATTTACGTAATCCTACTATTACTTCTCTTTGTTCTCTGTTTGTCTGTTCGTTATTTTCCAAAAACCTCTTCCTAAAATTGTTGTAATTATTTTTATGGCGTATACTCCATATACTTTTAAAGGGTTCTGATTCGCAAGGATTCTCTTCATTTAGCTAATTATATGTACATCTCTTAATCCTGTTTCTTAGGAGGGCCTCTTCATTGTTATACATAAAGGCTGCCATGTTTAGATGCACCCATGCCTATCCTATCCAATAGTATTATATTCTCCTATACATTTTATTATTTAACCTAGATCTTGGAGTATATGGAAGCTAAGTCTGCTTGCTTAAGCGACATGTGGTTGCCTACAGTATTTGGTTTTTATTGTTAGCTTAGGTTCAATTCGACAATGTTTTTGAGTATAGCGCGGCCTCCCAATATGTTATAGCAGAGAGTTGTCTTTGAATAATAAATAGGAGGTAGGAGGAGTGTGATGGGAAGGAGTATTGTAGCAATCTGGGAGGGAAGGTCTAATCCTCTCAGCCAATCTGTCTTCGGGTCTCCCCCGCAGATATTTTACCGGGGGGTAGGTTCGGCCTTTCCACACCGTCCAACTACACTCCCTTATATAATGGTCCCGAGGAACATACATACCTCCATTATGAACAGGGAAGAGAGACTTATATGTCACGATTGTAGTGAGCCTCTAACTATTAAACACTTACTGACTGACTACAGCACGCGTGCAAACTTACAAGTACCACACAGCTTGCACGACTTACTTAGCTACGTTAGTCCACACCTCGACAACTTTCAACATCTTAAACAACATTTTTCAAGAATTTAATTCTTATATATATAGTATACTCAAGCTAGTATACTAGATTAAGACTAATGTAATTATTAACGCATTTTCTTATCTATTTATTATATTTTAAACTATTGATTAAATTTTAATTATTTTTTTATTGCATTTTTACCACCGCATTCGTATAAATCACATTAATTCATGCTGATTTTATTATTATAATTATATTGAACAGTTAGTTTAGCTCACAATATTCTTTGTTTTTATAAATTCTTGTTTCGTTTTTGTGCTGATTACTTGTGTTTAATGTTTAATTGTTACATACATACATTTACATTTTTATTTTCTCATAAGAAAAACACATGTACCCGGTTTTACCCTACTAGTGGGGGGGGGGTAAAACCGGGCAAAATGACTTTTTACAAAAAAAGCAGGCTAAAACTTCTTTAAAAATTCAGGTTTTGTTTTTGAAACTGTAGTTACGTTAACAGATAAGTAGACTTTATTTCAACAAAACTTTACTTATTTATGGTAAAAATTATGGTTTCTGGAAGCCTGCAAACCTTAGCTTCTCGGTTTTACCCCACTTTCCCCATCTCTTACTTTTTCAGCCAATCCTTTAAGATGAGTATCTCTGGAATGATTGTTGGCCTTCCAATAAATAAATAGTAAATAATTGAGCGGAATTTAACTTGATAAGAATATTACCAAACACTCACATTTCATATGCTTACTTTAAAATGAATTCCAAATTAAAACATTGAGTGCACTTCTATAAAGTCTGAAGTATAAACGTCAATCTATTCTTAACCAACCCCTCTTAACTATTTAAACTATTTGTAGAACACATGAAACATAATTACGGTTTTTGCCTATATGAAGTAAGCAGATTAGATTAGATTTCCGGGCAAAATATCACCAACATATGTGTCACAATGTTGGCTGCATTTAAAAAATAAGTTCCGTTTATCCACTCTGATAGAACCATACATATAATGTATCTGTACATTAATACATTCACTTACAGTTTAAGCAATAATTTATTAGTTATAACATTTAGGTACTCCTGTTTAACTAAAGCTTTAAACGTTTAAATAAACAATTATAAAGTAAATGCTTACAGAAGACATCATTTAAGCCTTAACTATAGTTGTAGTTCCATGAATATGTCGTGTTATTTACTGAAACGACAATACAAAAATCATCACTCATTAGCTTTACAAAAAAAAGTTTGTTGCGTACATTAGGTTCTAAAGATTCTATACGAAATTAATCGAGTCATTTTATGATATTGTGTTTTTAATTTAACTGTATACTGAGTTATTTTGATACTAGTTTGGTCATATTTTTATTCGTTCCATTGTAATTGTTCGTTACAGTTATGTCAATGTTGTAATTTCGGCTTTCCTTGGGAACAACCTTAGAGCATCTTAATCCTTACGGCATGTAAGAAGAATCGTCCATGATAGCTTTGCCGGTATTGCATCGCAGTAGTGAATAGGAGACATGTTTGTTTAATTACTGATTAATAGTTCTCATTATTTATTAATCATCGGGAGTTTAGCGAGGGTGATTAGAGCTGAACTGATATGTCAAATGTTACGAATTTCGAGTATTGTCCCACGGTTCCAAGTACTGCAGGTCCTCGTGGGAAGTTAGTCCATCAGGTCTCGTGTAGGGGAGGACCACTGGTTGAAACATATGTACTTGTTAAAAAAATGGTTTGTGTGTTGCGTGCCTGTGTATCATCCGCAATTGAGAATAAGATAAAAAAGCTTGCATCCCTGTATAAATTCCTATTTTTCCTTAGGAAAGTAACTTATGAGTGGGAAATAAAAGCTGTGTAGTGCATGAGGAGGGTAATGAAATGCAGTTAATCGTGGGTGGTTCTAGCGTGGGCAAGGTGAAGTATGACGGGGGTAAGCAGGAGCTGCTCTGGACATGTTGACAGATGACCCACATCTACAGCACAGTCTACTTCCCCTATATATACTTCACTATGGTTATTTGTCTCTCAGTCAGCTACCTGTCCTCTTACCTCATCGCTTATTCCTAACAATGGACTTGTATGCCCTTTTTTTCCCTCTCTACTTGAGTGTTTTTACTTGTAATTCCTTGATTAATGCCCCTCACCTCCTCTCCTATTGTACTTTTATGCGAATAAGCCACTTATGCTCATGACCTTAACATTTGTATAACAGATAACATCATTATCCTATTACAGTCTGAATGAAAAGTCTGCAATGAGAATGATTAGAGTACAACTAAAAAACTGATGTTTTAATAGGTCACTTTTGCTTCATCACCAAATGCAATTTACCACAACTGGTTAGGCAGTACCGTTGATAACAGAGAGATAGATAGGGAACAATTATAAATCCACTATTCCTTCTTCCGTAATAAATTTTATGGAAAAATTAGTTGCTGTATTTGATTTGAAAGGGCACTGAAACTAAGCATTTTTAATCAAAATCTTATATATAAAAATGAATGTTTGTATGTATGTCCTTTATAGACTCGTAAACTGCTGAACCGAATTTAATGAAACTTGGTATGTGTATTACTACTAACATAGGCTAGGATTCTGGCTATATTAGTATTCTCTGAGAGAGGAGTGGGGGTTATAAGGGAGGCCTGAAATAGCGATATTTCGTCTCTTATTGGTTTTTCGGCAAAGATGCACATAACAAAAGTTGTTTATTTTTTTATTTAGAGTAACTTTTGTAATGTACCCTTTTGTCGTATACCGAAGAATAAATGAGTTATACGCTAAAAACTATTGTGAGAGTCAACAATTTTATATGGCACAAAAGACTCAACGGAACTAATCGAAACTCCGTATGTGATTTAGTATTAACACCTCCCTGATTATAAGCTATATTAAAATTTTGAGTTACGAACAGGAGTGGGGGTTATAAGGGAGGTCTGAAATAAAAAATCGCGATATTTCGTAACCTATTCATTTTTTGGCAAACGTGCATATAAGAAAAGTTGTTTATTTTGTTATTTAAAGTAACTTTTGATATATATTTTTTTCCGTATAACGAAGTACACGAATAACTATCAACAATTTTATGGGTCTCGAATGACTAAATCAACGAAACTCCTTATTTTTAGCAATGATAATCTATGATTATGTTATATATATATATATATATATATATATATATATATATATATATATATATATATATAAAAAGATGCATGTACTAGAAACGGGTATTATAAAAATATTGTGTATTTTGTAGAATTAAGCGGATAACAAATACTTTTATTATTAACATATCCCCCAGCACTCCGGACTCGGGTGTAAATCCTAAGCATTGAGACGGGAAAATGTAAAAATATTGTACAAAGATAAGCCCAAAAAAAAAAATACCACCATCACTCAGCCTCAGATGATTACACGGGCGAAGCCGGGTACCTTAGCTTGTAATATATATATAAAAAACAAATAAAGCAATATAAAGAGTTGATCTCTTGAACTCTCACTTCTGAGCTCAATCTTGCCGGATCTATTAGGCATTAATAAATCATAGAACAGCAAAACGGGGGAATAGGCCTTTATTAATCCCTGCGAACCAAATAGTGACTTGTCAGGTACAGTATTTTCCTTGTCTCACAAACACTTCTTCCTTAATTATCTTATTTTCTTATTCTCCACTTTTCCTTCAACTATTCAAATTCCTGGCTCATTTGAAATTAGCATAACAAAGTACAAAGCTCGAAAAGATATATAGTGGTCGCAATTATTTTTTAATCGTTACCAAACTCGATATTTAGTCGTTTTATGTAAAATGAAAGATCAAGTTCGTTAAGAGAGGGGATATGGATTTATAGAGGGGAGGAATTTCGAAAATTCGAAATATCTCTGTTACTTTACCGTCGGATCGAAACATTGAATAGAAACAATCCTATTGCCAATTGCATTTATCATAAATATTGTTCTATACATATTTTCCGTTTAATGAGTATTAACCGAGATATTTGGATTTTATAGTTTTACGCTTTCATTAAACCCCCCTTTTCCTTAATCTGATCTGTTTAACATGAACATAATGTGAATAAATAAACTCTGAGTTAATTATAGATTTGCCTTTCTATTTAGTTTTTCCGTTCATAGCTGTAACATCTCATTCTCTTAATTTTCAAGTCTTGTTTTCGTGGTTATCAATTGTCATTCCTGCTTGTGGGTGCTTTGCTTAGTCTACTTCTGCCTAGTGGTTCCTATTCGCCGTTCCTGCGTGTGTTGATAGCCTCCAGTAGTGCTGTGCTGCCTCCAAGAAGCAGACTGGAGTGCCCCCGTATAAAACATTCTGTAAGGCTCCAATCTTTGTGAGAGAGGTCATAATGCCGCTACTCCTTCTCGTATGGGCCTTTAATATTAGAAATCTGGAATCAGGGTGTATCTCGAGGGGCCTTTAAATCTATACCCGCTCATTTATTCAACCCACTCTTGTGTCCATTGCCCTTACCTAAGTAGACCTTGTGAATAAGTTAATCCCCATTTCTCCCCTAAGCATGCTCCCAAGTTCTATCTTTCTTATCCTTCTCAAACCCCAACTCAACATCTGCCCTGTCCCTTAAAATGTATTAATTATTGAGTGATGTTGATGACTCAAAACCAATTTTTCCGTTTTTTACATCAAACGAATCTAGAAATTAGCCACTTGTGTTTAATGGCTTTATTTCATAATATTTATTTATTTATTATTTGGACCTTTGCAGCAATGGCGATGTTGCTTAAAACAAAAGCTTTATAAGTTTGAAAAAACAACCAAAAAAACATGGAAATTTAACAAAAAGAAGTGGATCACAAAATATATAACAATATTTATAGTAAATTTAATTTGCATTAAGATTGATTCTGTACAATTTTTCGATCCGACGTATAGTAACGGAGATATTTCGATTTTACAAAAATAAAAGACTTCTATTTTCCTAATAATCTGAACTTAAAGTTTTAAACATTAACTTTAAGTGTGTGTGTGTGTGTGTGTTTGTGTTTGTGTGTGTGTGTGTGTGTGCGAGTGTGTGCGTGCGTGCGTGTATATATATATATATATATATATATATTTAATAATATAACCATTTTAAATTGTTACGTTTAATACTAGTTTAATGTAATATTTGTTGTTTTTATTACTTGTATTTAATGTTTATTTATCGCGTTTAATTTTTTTTAAATCAATTGTTGATCCAGTTTTTGTTATTTTTTCTATTACATTGGTTTTATTGCATTGCTAAATTTTGAGCCAAATCGCCTAGTTGTGGGTGCTCCAGTATAAATAAATAAATAAATAATAAATAATTGAAAGAAAAAAATAAAAGTAATGATGCCTATGAAAATAATATTAGCAATATTTGAGGGATCAGTTAATTGCGGTGAAAGCCATTGATGTCATATAGTGAGTGCAATATTTACTTCTATCTAATCGTGAACGTGTCATCTCTATTTTCCCTTTAGGGAACTAATTGGGGGCTTGGCTTAAAGGAAATTAATTAAAGTCTCCTTTTTCAATCATTTCTTGAAATATCCATCTTTGCTACGATCAAAGTCGATAACAATGACGTCAGCTCTAATACTAGTAAACTCAAACGCAAGTATACACAATACGTGTATGTATAGTTAATGTTGAAGTATTCAAAATGCTCTTTAGCCAACTTTATATTTAAACTTTTTTTTTGTAAAGCTTACACGTTAGTTATTGCCAGAAATGGCAAAAAATAGAGTGTGGGTTTATTGAGTAATATAAAATCGTATCTCTGTTATTATGTCTTTCCAACAAATTATTACAAAAACCTCATAAGTTAATCACATCTAAAATGTTTCATATGCATAATTTTCTTCCTTTAAAAAAATAATGAAATGATTCATTTGTTGGTATGCCTTAGCTCCTTGGAGACAGTAGCTAAGACCCAAGTAAGAAACTAGTATTGTCCAACTGGGGTCAGATCCGACCGGACAGTACACGCAAAGCTCTAAGCACGAAACGAGATCACAATCACTTTAATCCTTTCGCTCAGCTGAACTTGAAAAGATTCCCCTTGACTGGAAGTAACCCACGGTCAATAAGGATTAGACTACGTATTACGTAAAAGATTGTACTGTATTGTACCAAAGGACGAAATATCTTTGTTAATAAAAAGCTTACGTGAAAAGGTACGTCACATTGGGCTGCGCACAAGGGAGATTTTCCACGTGCTTCACGTTTATCTCAATAGATAAAAGTTCAATGAGAACAATATTTGGTATTTAGGTTTCAAAGAAAGTGCTTCTTAATATAACAGGGGGGTTTACTGAAAGATGAGAACTAAAAAATCCACATGTCTCGTTTAATATTCATGATAGAGAATATATATATACAATTTAAATAAAATTAAAATAAAACAAAAACCTTATTACCAGAAATTGGCAGATTAGGAGGCTGACCATACAGGTACCCTCAGAATGAGGGCAGCTTATTTTGTTTGTTTATATACACACACACACATAACAACATTTATAGGAAATTATATATGCAATTACATTGGTTCTATACCACTTTTCGATCCGATGTATATTAATGAAGATATTTTGAATATTCGAAATTCCTCCCCTCTAAACCCCCTTCCCTCAGTCCTATTATAGCCTTTAGTGAATTTAATCTTCTTATATATATATATATATATATATATATATATATATATATATATATATATAAAACGCTTATATATCGAGTTTAGTAACAATTAAAAAAAAATTACTACCGTTAGGCCGGTAACAGGCAAATATGGATTTCTCAACTTCCAAGCTAACTATCGTGTGAAATGTTTTTCTCTTGTGCTAATTTTCACTGAAGATTGAGCCACGTAACAAATAAAACAACTTTTGAGGTCGAATCGTGACTCGAATTTCGAATAATTTCTTCAAATTTCCATCGATTGTAAATGTTATTTATATTTCAACGTTTGAATAGCGTTACTGCACAAAAAAGCCGCGACTTCAACAAATAAACGTAGTTCTTACTCATTTTGTGTTACTTTCAAAATCCCACTGTTTGCATTAGGCCTTGTCCTTTAGGTTTATTTCTTTAAATTTGTAACTCGTGTTTGTGGTAATTAATTTGCTGTGTTGTATTTAAATGTTGAGGCGTGATGGTTTATTTGTTGTTGAATTGACTGGTGTGTTGGAGGTATAGGGCTATATTAGGGCGACTGTTAGCTACAGAAGGCGGAAGCACCGCTGGCTGAGAGCCAACCCCTCTCCCTCTAAGAGCCTATTGTAGCCTCCTTCGATCAATGTAGGATCAGAGCAGCAACTGTCCACTCGCCTCTGGATCACTCAACGCTATTATCAGGGGTTCTAAATTTAATAAAACATTGGCTTTTTTTTGTCTTTTGCCAAATAAACTAGCTTCGCTTATTGAAGAGCTGACATTCGATGGCATTCCCTCATCGCCTGGTCTACGTTCGGACTGATTTAGATCAAACTGGACTATTTTTATCGGAAAGAACATTGTCCTTGGTTATCCAGTGGCAATGAACAAGAAAAAAAAGTCCGCCACGCAGGGGCTGCGTAAAGTAAACAGATTTCTCTCCTGAAGTTTAACAACAGTTAAATCTACATACTGGTAACACAACACAACCGTGAATATTAAGTTAAGAAGTACAAGCGGTAATAAGAAATCTTTCCCCTCCCAACGGGAAGCGTCTGAAATGTAAACAAACAGGTCTGCTAACCTCTCACCGGAACGAAAAACACTTGCCGAATTATATCAGAATGTAACATGAATTTTATTGAAAACTATTTACTATATCTAGTGCTATAATTTACAGAGTAATTTTTATCTCAATCACCATGAATAAAAGAAGGGGAGGGGAGGATCAACTGAACCCATTTGTTTGTATCCCGTATAATAAAGCTTTGTTGAACAAAATATTTGGTATTTAACCTTGTAATAAAGTGGTTCTTGATATAACAGCTTATTATTAATATGACAATTGTAGGAGTGTGGGTTTACTAAAAGGGTAAAACTATAAAATCCAAATATCTTGATTAATAATTATTATACGGAAAATATTTATAGAGCTGAGCTATATTTATAGTAAATTTAATTTGCAATAAGATTTGATTCTATACACTTTATTGATCCAACGTATATTAACGGAGATTTTCGATTTTTCGAAATTTTCCCCCTCTAACCCCCCCCCCTCCCCTCCGGTCCGATTTCTGCCGTTAACGAACTTGATCTTTCTTTTTACATAAACCGTCTAAATATCAAGTTTGATAACGATTAAACAATAATTGTGACCGCTAGAGCGGTAACATACAAATATATATATATATATATATATATATATATATATATATATACATACATACATATACATATACATACATACAGTTTTGAAAGGACCTTATTTTCGTCATCTTCTTGCTGGATCGATGGACATTTGAAGAAAATATCGCGTCATTAGTACGACCTCAATAGCTGATTTGCCCTAAGGGAAATGTGCTAAAAGTCAGCATCCTTCCTGGCGAAACTTATATTTTTCAGCCGGCTTTGCATTCATTTACTTATTTATGATGTTTAAGAGTTAATTTCTAAAGGATAATTAGACATATACATATAATTATAAAGAACCAACGATCTGCCCCTTTCTATACCCATCAGGTGAATTTGGGGGTTAAGTAATTCAAGCCAACGTTCATCTTATACAAGGCCTGCTTTCCCAGCATATGCGGCACCTGCTTTGGGCCCCCTACTAAAAGAATGTCATAAGGCTGCATTTAATAAAATGCAAATCTATTTCTGCCATGACTTAAAAAGGGTTGTACACCAGTGAGGCTGCAAACATTGCAACAGGCGTGGCTGCCCTAGACCTTGTTCTCCTGGGCCAAGGTAGCAGTAACCTGCAATATGCAATGTTGGCAAATGCCCAGTTCTATCCCAGGCATCCTGTCAGATGCTTTTAACATAACGCCGGGCTCCAATTTCTGTAACCGGGTTAAGGCAATTGGTAAGAACTACGTCGACCAGAAATGGGATACAAGATGGGAGACTGCTGAAAAAGGCTTTATGACAAAATTGTTCTTAAAGATATCTATGCGAGGTTGGTCTACGAGTGGCTGATTCAAGATCATTCAATTCTTAGCCGACCATATGTCATCTTCTCTAGCTATCTAATTTTTTTTTAATTTAAAAGCAGAGCAAGCCCAACCTGCTCCTGAGAAACCGCACTCCTGGAATACCAACTTGATGATAATAAAGTTTATTATCATCTGTAACCAGCGGACATGATAGCACCACCTGAGAGCTTCCAGGCCTTTAAAACGTTTATAGAACAGTGGAGACACACCACAAATAATCAATAAATAAAAATAAAACCAGGAAAAGATTACCTCTTTTCCTTCTATACCTGCTAACACGCACGTGGCAATAACGTAGGCAGCTATTAGGAGCCTCGAAAAAATATAAGAATAAAATACTCGTCAGGTCCAGCCTTGTAGACAGCCCTCTAAAATATGTATTCTATTATTTAATGGTGTTTATTGTTTTTCAATATTTTTTAATTTATGAAATATACCCTTATCAACTAGGGTGCAGCTTATATTAACTTTTATTTTCATATGATTGATGATGATTTACAATCCGTTTGAGGTTTGATATCAATATTGATCATATCCTTCAATTTTGAGGCGCTTATCTAACAATGGTCTCTAGGTGATCCCATCGTTAATTCTTCTGATTTTGCGTGTCAGACACTCGTCGGTTTTGGATGTTGTATTCGTAATTGTGTTCTGCAAGATTCTTATATATCAAGTTCTGCTGATTGGCTTCTTCATCTTCAGCAGTGCCTGTTTAGAAGCTTACTTTCTAAACACGATTTAGTATATCTTTTGGAAAATTGTAACATCTTGCGAAATGCGTGCGATTTTACGATTTGTGGTTTCTTGTTATGTTTCTCATTTAAGCCCCTCTAGAAACGTGGTTTGTGTATTCCGGTATGTCTGTCATTACTCGGTTATTATGTAATTTCCAACTCGAACCGAAATCAAAAAAGGGTTGTATTTTTTTTTCAACACTTGCAATGAACAATGCAAAGCCTTTGGTTGTCAGTTTGAATAAGTGATGCCCTTGCTGTTTAACAATAATTAGCTTATTTAAAGGACTAGTTTAATAAATCATTAATTGAGGGGATCTTGGTAGGGAGGAGCTGGGAAGCGGGCGTGCGCACACCAAGGGATGAATGATAAGGTCAAAGGTTACCTGTACCTCCTGCCCGATATCACTTACTACTTCCGTTATACTCCATATACCTCCATCAGCATTCGGCTTCTTGTGCAATCTGCCCTTAATCTATTCATCCATCAACTTCTTCCTCCTCGTCCTTTTCTCCTTCAGACGGGAATCTTATACCTCTTTTTATTCCCCTTCGCTTTTTACACAGCTAAGTCTGAAAGAAGAATGAATATATTGGAAAGATGAACAGAGTAATTTGTTGAAAACGAAGAGGTTTCAGTCAAGAGTCGATTTATAAGTTCTTTGCAAAGAGAAAGTGCATCACCTGGCTAGACAAAGCTTCTTGGTTTGAAAAATGAACAATTTACACATCAATCAAATTTTAAAATTGTAATCAAAATTAAAATCAATTTTTTAATTATTAACATAATAATCGAACTAGTGCAACCTGAAAATAGCCTCGCAAAATCGAGTAACAAAGAAACTACAGTACCTCCGTTTGAAATGTAAATCCAGTCTTCGAAAGCTACGTTTAGTTCTATCTTCGTCTTCAAAAAGTTACTATGCTACTTTCTGCACCTATGAGGGTGTCTTTAGCCAAGACTTTACTTGAAGGTAAGGGTTAGAATTGTTTATTGTAAGAGAGTGGTGAAATTCCAAATTCCTTTTTGAATCTGTTTTCTTACCCTAATTTCCTTTCTGTATCACAACGTCTTGCCCTTTTTCTCGGTGCAATTGCTGCTGAAGTAAAACAATTTTGTTATATTTTTTTTGTTTTGTTTAAATGTGTTTACTTCAATTTTTAGTTGTCTTAATTGGGAATGAGAGATTTTAACCGTTTTTATTTATTGTTTTAAGTGGGAGTGGGAGTTTTTGTTTTTTTTTCTATGAAATTTGTTCTTTTCGCAATTGTTACAAAAGTATTTCCCTCTATGTATTGGATGTATCAAGGAAACCTTCTCTTAATTTTTAGTGCTACTTGTTTTCATTAGCTGTCTGCTTTAAGCAACAATGATTTGTCGACATGACTCGGTATGTAATGTATGGATTTCCCTTTGGTTTTGAGGAAGTGAGAAGGAGAGTGACCCGTTGATATTAGGAAGGCTGAGGGAAGTAAAAGAATCTTAAATCTTTTCCTCCCCCAGGGGCGATGGTATGCCTAGCTGCTTGTGTATGGCTGCTTCGGGAATCGATATGCAATATCCTGACCCATATCCACACCCTCTCCTGCTCCGTTTAGTTCTGTCTTTTTCTTCAGATCTCTTCCCGCATATCTGGCCTCCTTGACAAATCTCATTCCAACGCATACATTTCAACGTCCCTCGTGGAAATTCGCTTAGTTATTCAGTATCTGAACCAAGTGCTTGTATGCCACCAGCACACCTATCCTTTTTTTATTATTTATTCCTTTTATTGCCACTTTCTCGACGCTTGTGGAAAACGGTTACCTTAATTCGACTTTATTACTTGCCACTTTAATGTGACATGTTCTTTCATTGCTGAATGAATATTTGAAATACATTCGTGTTTTCCTAAGAACTAACCATATCCGCAGGTTCAGGTGAATAATTATATACTGCTCCCATCAACTGGATTCTTGCCGAGTCATATTTTAGACAACTGGTGAGAAAATGCATTACACCTTCTTAGTTTTATAGTTGCTTTCTTACCTTAAACATTGAATTTATTCCATGATGAAATAATTAATTGAAGGGATTCTCTTTGATGAGTAAAATTGGTGATGGATAATAATCGAAATAATAAAAGTACTCAGCTTGGGAATTGTTTAAGTGGGATTTACTTCATGCATTTTCTAATATTCCAGAAATTCTGAAGAAAAATTAGCAAAATGTACAAGGATCTGCTCATTTATTATTTATAACGCTCCTGAGTTCTAATTAAGGTGATACAGGCTTGAATAAATTTAAATTATGATCTCCATATTTCTAGCTTCCCTGCAGCTCTTATACGATGAATGGTACTTCCTTGACATTTTTTACCTAAAATATACAGTAGTCTGGTTAGGAGCTATACAGATGTGGCCATCGGTAGTTTGCTGGATTGAGTTTTATAATGTAAACTTAATAACAGGATTAATAGTAACCGTCATTTTAAGCTTCAATAAATTTTACTTTATTGGTATAAAATTTTTTCAATGAATTTAACCATAAAATTCAAATAAATTGCTTCCTTAACTCTCGATACCCTAGTACATTAAACCAGAGATAACTCTTCTTTCCCTATTTTTGCGATCACTCTATATCTTGTTTCCTTCAATATCCTTTATGATAGGACTATGAATGGGGGAGTAATAAATTTCAAGTTTACTTTTAATGAAATGTACAAATTATTTTATCAAGTTGAATCCTCATTTATTATTCTTTTTATCGTATTTGCTTTCCTTTCAATTTACGACTCCTAAACAGATGCTTGGAGTAACATGACGATTACTGGCGTCCTTTTGTAAAACAATTATTGCAAATATAAGAAGTAGATTTCGTAGTTCCTAGTCAAAATTTACTTTAATCAGGAGTAGTGTCGGTTAAATAAATAATGATAAATACTCTGGGGCTAATGTAGAATTAATAAATAGCAGTTAAAAACTACGTAAAACCCAGAAAAAAAAAGTACAAGAAGAAAGATCCTCTATGGTAAAAATGTCACGTAAATGGAAAATAATAACGCTAAAATACATAAGAATTACACTCTAGTGAGCCCAGATAACGAAAGAAATTGAAGTAAACTCATTTAAACAAAAGGCAAATATTATAACAAAATTGTTTTACTTCTGCAGCAATTGCACCGAGAAAAAGGGCAAGAAGTTGTGATACAGAAAGGAAATTAGGGTACGAATAGAGATTCAAAAAGGAATTTGGAATCTCACCACTCTCTTATAATAAACAATTCTAGTCTGTATCTTCAGGAGGACGAAATCCTACAGGGCAGAAGAATGATTCTCGGCAAAACAACTGCATAGATGTACTGGGACCAAGAAAATTACATTTTTTTAACTAGGGTTCTGTATAGGAAAGTCATCACTCCAATAGTAGTCAACTTGTTTTGCCAAGGACAGTGGATTCTCACAAAACGAGAGAATATACTGAAGTATACCGTACAACCACATGCAACCATCGACCAACGTTCGTGATTAGAATGACTAGTTGGCAGGTGGCCGATAGTGAGCGGAAAATCTACAGGTATCTAGATCGTGAGTCCGATGGGAAATTGAAATGTCACAGGACCCCAAAATCGTTTATGTTAAATTTCACGACTCACAACAAGGAATCATCTGAATGTCTCCTACATAAATATCACCCATGGATACAAAAACAAAATGTTTTAATTAGTAGAGATGACGAACAAGTAGCACCACTGAGATACGAAGTGAAAAGAAGGGGGGGATATTTCCACAGAGGAATGTGGGTGTACTTTTGTCAGATTCAATTGTCGCAGTTTTGGTATTTATATTTACTGAAATAGGTAAATCCATGATCGAATTCATTTTAAATAAAACAGTCCCATTCATAGTATATAAAGATAAGATATGACCTTTATATCCCAAGAATACGAATACTTGAATATCCCTTAACATAATTTTTTTTTTAAGTACTACCCCCAAAATTTTAAATACGGTATACAATACTTTTCAGAGGATTGTTAAGTGTTCAATCCCAGTGTACTAAAAATGTATTTAATCTGCAAATGGGAGTAAGGGGGCAGATTTTGGTATATTGAATGTGAGAGGGGTGTAGAATTATCGACGAGTATATTCATTAGATGGGGCAGAGGATGACAGTATCTCTCATCTTTAATTAAGATTGGTTATTGGCTTCCTTCTGTCTCCCCTATCTCTCCTTATTAATGATTGCATCCTTCCCTTACTATCTGGAGCCACGCCTCCTCAATTTCAGCAATGGATTTGCTATCGGGTCCCTTCTATCTATCATCCAGACGCTGCCTGCATTGCACACAAAGCAAAAAGTATACCCGACTAAAGATTGCGCTTTTATATTCCTATTGATTACTGTTATCTGTAATGAGAAATCAATGAATTCATATTCGTTCAATAATTAGTCTTAGGTAACCAGCGTTGCTCGGGATATTTTAATAATAAAAAGTACGTCGCGCAGGTGCTACGTTAACCAAACAGATTTCCCACGTGAAGTTACACAATAGACAAATCTCCACATGGGAGCCGAAGAGTTACGGAAACGGCCGAACTAGCTTTCGGTGGAAACAAATAGAACCGACCTTAGCCGACCTCATCTCGTCCGCTACCGGTACACTTAATAAAAATGCAAATATCTCGGTTAATATTCAAGATAGAGAATAAACATATATTACAATATTTATAGTAAATTTAATTTCCAATAAGATTGGTTTTATACAATTTTTCGATTCTACGTATATTAACGGAGATATTTCGAAATTCCTCCCTCTTAACCCCCCCCCACTAGTCCAATTTCAGCTGTTAACGAACTTGCTCTTTCTTTTTCATAAAACGATTAAATACCGAGTTTGGTGACGATTAAACGAAAATTGCGACCGCTAGAGTGTATATGTATATATATAATTTTGAATGGACCTCATTTTCGTCTTCTCCTAGGTTCGAAAATCGCGTCAAGAGTACGACCTCAATAGCTGATTTCCCCCAAGGGAAATCTGCTAATAAGACTTTACTAATGGACGGCTGTAAGTAACTTTAATATCGGTTCTTCCTCTAACCCCAATATCTCCTTAGCTTAAATTTCTTAACCCTTTGCGGAATCAAAATATAGTCGAAATAATAATGCTATTAACACAGTCATCAGCTGGAAATAGAGTTTAAATACAATTGCACTTAGAAAGTAGTGATGATGAGGTGGTGGCCTCTCTCAAGGTTTTATTTTGGAGAAAGTTGTTTTGTTTTTCTTTTTTGATTTCTGTAAAACATGAACCCTCATTATTTAACACAACAGAAGTAGTGGGCTGAAATCGCGACTGGGATGAACTACCAATAAATGTCTTATTTAACTATTAAGCGTGTTACTGTTATTTAAGTTTTTTTTTTTTTTTTTATTCTACGAAAATCGAATACAATTAATTTTTGGATCCGTCACGAATGTCTTTAACAACCTTACATTGAGCCTGGACTGTAACCTCATGAAAATGTTACCAAACATAAATACCCTCTACTCATTCAGGTGGCAAATTTTATTTTTATTGACTGAATGTATCCTACGAAGTTCTGACCAATCCCATTGAGTAATTCTATTCATCTACTTATTAAAAGAATCTTAATAAAATAGAAGAAAAGAAAATGGGGATGAGGAGGCAAATCAAGAATGATCTTAATAGACTTCATAGCTCTAAGAAGGTGAATTACTTATAATAAAATTATTTTATCCCTCATTATAAGTAATAAAAGATAATTAAAAAGGTAATTTTGATTGTCACATTTCTGACGCTTTTTTTTTTAACTTTTAATTATTCCAGTTTTTTTTTTACTTCAAACGTTGTACATTTTTCTCAGAAGAAGTTCATTTTTACTAAATTAATAAAAACTTGTCAAAAGTATTCCAGAAGTTGCTTGTATAAAATCAAAGGAGACAAGGCTTATAAATAAAGGAGAAAGCAATTTCCTCTAGTTTCATGGTTGGAGAACTTTCAAAGAGATTCCGCTGACAACTAAATCAAATAGCTAATAAACAGCCATCTTTATTTATAAGTGCTTCGTTAGTCATTTAATTCATTCGTTTTCACTTTATATTTCCTCATTTCTTTTTTGTCTTTTCACCTACTTAAAAACTTTCTTGAATATCTTAATGAAGACTTCTAAATTTTATAAATGTTTTTTATAATGGGGAAATAGTCGTTCCCTCTTTATTACTTTTTGTCGCCGGTCTATTTCCTAATTCTGGTACTTTTTGTAGCTATTGGAATCCTGGTGAATTGGTAACTTTTTCTTATTATAGGTAGTAGGCAAGAGTCCGCTTCCATCAAAATTCACTTGATCCGTGTCTTTGACTAAGAACCAACCAAATAGTCTTCCTTTGTACTTGGCTGCCCATCTACTACTGTTTTATATTTTTGTTACAAGGACCAATTGGCGTGTATCCCTTCAAACTTTTAGTAGATTTCCCTTAAGGGGGACTACTCATGACGCAATTTTCGAATAATTTCTTTATATGTCTTTCGATCCTACCCAGGAGATAACGAAAACGAGGTCCGTTCAAAACTATATATATACACGTCAGATCACAAAATTGCATAGAACCAATCTTATTGCAAATGTAATGCTCAATAAATGTTGTTATGTACGCTTTTGCTCTATCTTGATTATTAACCGAGATATTTGCGTTTTTTAGTATTCGGTCTTCAGCAAACCCCCACTCTTAAACATATTATATTGACAGTAAGGTGTTTGTTCTATTATGAAACACATTATTTGAAGCCTAAATACCGAATATTGTTTTCATTGAACGTTTTGAGGTAATTGCAAATACGTGGCGCTCCTGGGAAATCTGCTTAGTTAAAACAGCCCTTGCGTGACGGTCTTTTATTTCTCACAGTTACCCAAAGATCGTCTAATCTGATTTATTGAAGAAACCTTTTGTCGATGACACTTTTGTTGTAATACATTATTGGAGTGCTTACATTTTATAATTCCTAAATGACTATTTGGTGCTCAGACTCGCCATGCGAGTTAAAGCGTTGGCCTTTATCTCACATGGCAAACCTAGAGTGGCGAGTTCGATTCCCGTCTGGGCAAAGGAATTTATTTAGTGACGACCTCATTAAATAAAATCCTTAGTCCCACCCTGGCTAGAATAGAGAAGAACCTGTAGAAAACTTGTCCCTATTAACCTTAGTTGCAAAAAAATAAAAAAAGTGGACGTTAATTAATAATTTAATTTAAAATGACTATTAAATGTATGTCCTGTGTTATCTATTTTGATGTCTTCTAATTCTATCTCCGTTCCCTGTCGGATTCTTGATAACCTTTGAAAATGCATCGTATCTTTTGACTAATGGTATTTGCTTCATATATTCCTATTAAACTGAAACGTTATCTTCTCCCCTAATTTTCCAAGTAGCTTGCCACATAGGCTAGTTGCGTTTTACTGTAAGGGGTAATACAAAAATATTTATTATGTGTTACAGTAACAATGTTGTATTTTATTAAAATAGCCTTTACTAAAGTTTAATCGTTGTAAGGCGTATCTGGCCCGATAAACCGAAATTTACCACCAAGTAAATTCCATGGTGTTAATTGTGTGATGTTGAATTTGTAAATTATTAATTTTTATCTTTCTTGGTTGGACAAAATCTTCCAAAAGTTTTTTTTAAGAAGATTCCCAATTCCCCTATTGATATTTGTAATATCCATATCGATATTTGCATCTCCACCGTTTTCTGTCTTATAAAATATTCTCTTTACCACATCCGAGGTTCATTTTATATTCTCGTTGCGTTTCCTGCCGACCGTGTATTTACTCCCCGTGCTCCAGGGTTTATTCTTCTGCTCCGTCGCACTCCAATATCCAAAACTTGCACAGGTTTATTTTTGTTTTGTTTTTTAAATCCTTCCTGGGATGTTTGTACATGCTTTAAACAGTAATAAATATTTCATTTACCTAATTATTTATATAAAATATATTACATCAAATGAATATATAATATATTTCATATATTATTTTAATTTATTTATATTTTTAAACGTTTTATATTTTTGTATTTAATAATCAAGTCATGTCCTCATTTCTAAGAGGTCAATGCTCACCTCAAAGGATTGTTTCTGTGGATCATTTATTCCAAACATTTAAGGTTGAAATTTATCCACTTTCTCAAACCATACTGTTCAAGAATATTTATTTCTATAATATTATTCTGAATGTTGATTACAACTTGTATTAAATATTCACAAAACTAAAATCAGTAATTCAGTAGAGCAGAAAAGTATACATTTCAATTGACCCTTGAATCTCCTTCAATTTTGTCTACTTGTTTCAGATTTAAGGCAAAAAAAATCGTTTACGCTGTTTATTGATCATGAAAGATTATAAAGAATGTTATTTAAGAGATTTTATGCGATCCTCTTGAGCGAAAGAGGTCATGTGTTTATTCACCTGTATGAATGAGGAAGTACTTTCATTTTACGGGCAAGTACACTTCCTATATCGGAGTAGTGTCTACCTTATCGGTTAATTATTCTCTGCTTTTGTTATCATTATACCTTTTGAAGTCCGCATTTTACGTAACATTTGAAGGTGCTCTCAATAGGCAGGTGACCTGTATTATTTCTAACGATGGAGGCTGAACCGAGGGGCAAAAGTTTTGAATAAAAACATGCACGATTTGGCATTGAAAATGATAGTATCATATAACATTAATATCTTCTTGAAACACGGAACACAAAAAAAGAACTTTTATTTCTGAACACAAATATCCCAAACGACGGAAAACACGTGAAAAGTTCAATTTTTATTTTTTAGAATCAATATGTAATTGACTCATTGAGTAATTACAATTTTGTTACAAAATTGTAACAACAATATATATGTATAATACGTATATATTTTATATATGTATGCATTTGTCTGTATGCACCGCTCTAGTGGTCGCTTTTTTCTTTATCATTTCGAAACATATCGAGTTTCGAAACGATAAGTGTTTTATGTAAAAATAAAAGATGAAGTTTGTTAACGGCGGAAATCCAATGGAAAAGGTGGTAAACCCGAAAATTTGTGTTACTTTAAATCGGAATGTAAAATCAAATATAACAAATCCTAATGAAAATTAAATTACCTATAAATGTTGTTATATAGATATTTTTTCTAGCATGAACATTAACCGAGATATTAGAATTTCGTTAGTTTTCAGCTTTCAGAAGACCCGCACTTTTACTCCTGTCATATTAAAATAAACTTATACGAGTATCATTAACGACGTTATTCTAAGCCTAAATACCAAATATTGTTTACTATGCAAGAGACATGCAAATTCGTTGTGTGGTGATGTCATCAATGATGATGTTACATTCTTGTCTCGAAAATGTTTATTTGACTTATACCATACTCGACATTTAACCGTTTCATGCAACTCTTAAGTTCATAGCCGTTAATGTTGAAATGAGGCTTGTAATAGAAGGGATTCGAAAATTCAAAAATATCTCCGTTATAATGAGTCGGATCGTAAAATACTATAATCCAATCTTGTTCAACTATTGATGATCTAAAAATTTTGTTCTATGTATTTTTTCATAACTCAAATATTAAGCGAGTTATTCGTACTTTTTTTCAGCCTTCAGTAACCACCCTCCCGTTTCTACTTAGCGGTTTTTTCATAGAAACAGAAGATATGTGGTGAGATGAGATCAAAAGTATGTTATACTAGCACCCCCTGCATGACGGATATTACTTTGTGGATACTACATTCCGACATTTTTAAGCCAAGAATAATTTTTTTTTTATATATAGCTATCCTAAGAATAGGTACTGTAAAATATTTTGACATAAGTGATTCCGACTTCGAATTGCTAATCGTTGTAAATAAATTGGAGTTGACTTTGACCTGTTAACGAGAAGGACATTCTCACATTCCCATATGCGACTTTTTCAAAGAATCAATGAAAAGAGACTTAATTTGAATGAAGTTGTATGCATAAGAGCAGTGGGTTTCGGAGGGCTTTGCAGGACGTAGCTAGTGACTGTAACCAATCAGACATTGACTAATTGAACGAGAGATGGCGCTGCGCGTCCCTCCAAATCCCTGTGGATTAAGGGCTGCAAGTACCTCTCCCTTGATCCGTTTACCAGGACACCCTTCCCCAATCAGCTGGAATAACCTCTTTACTACAGTCCCTTCGTTATAGTCATTTAATCACTAATGCTCCTCTTTCATCCATTTTCATTCCTATCTTTCAAATGTTAATAAGACGGTTTCGTCCCTCCCCTTTCCATTTCGTTTAATTCTTTCCGAGATTATTTTATTTAGCTTTATCTTTTATCCCCCAGAAATGAGCTTTCCGTCTTCTTTTTGGTCAATTTTATATCTTTGATCGCGTTCCTGATTTCTTTCTTCGACAGACGAATCGACTAACTTCATTACTCTTTTGATTCCAAAACAATGCACCAACGACCTTTAATCAACTTATTTTATTCTTCTCTAATACTCTTTCTTTTGTAATTCTATTTAATGGAAGCAGTCAGATTTTCCTTCTTCTGAATCACTGGCTGCTAATTTCAACTTAAAAAACAGATTAGCAAAATACACAAAAATCTAATGTTTTCAAAGGAACATTACACATTGTTTAAGGTGAGTTTTACATTATTTATTTCTAAATTCTTATCAAGGGGTGATGTTTTCCATATGTGGGCTATATAAGTTTCAAATAGGAAAAGAAATTATGTAAAAACATTTTTGTTCCAGGTTAAGAAGAACAGTTTTGTGACCCCTCAAAATGTATTTTTTAAAACGCTTAGCGCTTTCAGGAATTTACACTCCCATCATCAGCATCTCTGCATCGGCAGAGTTCAGCTCATTAGCATCTCTCTAGGCACGTCTAATGTTCTGATGATGGGAATATAAATTCCTGAAAGCTCTAAGCGTTTTAAAAATAAATAGTGAGGAGCCATAAAACTGTGTTCTGAATAACCTGACTTATCTCACTCATCACCAACAGAAAATAAAAATAACATTTTAGTACGAGTACGTCGTCAACCAGGGCAGACCTAATGTGTTCCTGACAACTGCTTTTGATTACACTGTTCTCGTTTTCATCGTCTTCCAGTTAGGACTCATGGAACCTTTTCAAAAACATCAATAGCTCACTTGCTTTAAGAGAAATCTGCTTAAAATGTGGTTGGCATATCACTGTGGATTCCTCCCGAAAATGCAGGATGTTAGTGGAACCAATTGATCAGGATCAATAAAAATGTCTTGTCCTCTTCTGTTGTTTTTATTTATGCAAAGTGCACATTCAGAGTCAGTGCCTGATAAGAGTCTGGACCACAAAGAGTCGCCCGGCCGTTTTGCACCAGCCTACCCCTCTCTAATCAGTCACTGACGATGGAGAGCTGACTGAAAGTGCACTTTGCATAAATTAAAACAATAGTAGAGGACAAGGCCTTT
Source organism: Riptortus pedestris (assembly GCA_019009955.1). NCBI lineage: Eukaryota > Metazoa > Arthropoda > Insecta > Hemiptera > Alydidae > Riptortus > Riptortus pedestris. The sequence goes on from CM032232.1 coordinate 114,537,408, forward strand.
TTATTGATCCTGAATGTGTGGATTGTTTCCACTCGTTTACGCAATAATATTGTAAAATCTATCGGTAGAGGATACCCTTTTGCTTATGCACACCCTTTTGTGCTTTCGATGCTAGGGTACCATTTTGAAGCATATCGAATGTTTTACTCCTTGCAGAATATTCCTCAGGCTTAAAATGGTGTCCTATTTGAATGCGTTTCCCTGGTGTTCTAAACGATCAGCCGGCTTCAACTATTAAAGTTTACAATATGCCAAACTTAAAAATGTATTTGTGGAGTAATTCTATAGTTATGGCAATTTTTTATTAGATCGTTACAGTGTTATTTTTACTATGATGGAAGTAAGAGATTACAGGAGTGTGAAATGTGTTTTAGATTTGGCGTGACGTAAGCTAACTGTCCTCTTCACAATTTTTAGCAGATTTCCATTAAGAGATATCTGCTATTGAGGTCGTAATCATGACTTGATTATCGAAACATTTCTTCAAATGTCCATCGATCCTACCCAGGAGTTACGAAAATGAAGTCAAAACTATTTACCCGCGCGCGCGCGCACACACACACACACACACACACACACACACGTTTGTCTGTAAAAGCTCTAGCGGTCGCAATTTTTGTTTAATCGTTGTATGTAAAAAGAAACATCTAGTTCGTTAATGGCCTAAATCGGACCAGTGGGGGGGGGGTTAGAGGGGAATTTCGAAAATTCGAAATATCTCCGTTACTATACGGCGGACCGAAAAATCTTATTGCTAATGTAATGCTCGATAAACGTTGTTATACACGTTTTTGCTCCATTTTGAATATTAACTGCGATATTTGCATTTTTTAAATTTCGTTCTTCAGTAACCCCCCCCCCCCCACTCCTACCTATCCATCTCATCTTAACAGTACTGTGTTATAATATGAAGCACACTATTTGAAGCCTAAATACCGAATATTGTTCTCATTGAACTTTTACTATTCGAGATAAATGCAAATATGTGGCACACTTGGGAAATCTGCTTAGTTTACGTAGTTCCTGCGTGGCCGACGTTTTACCTTCTTAGTTCTTTAAAAGAAAATCATAGTAAATGAGTTCATTAGTCTCACCTTTTTTTTCTGTTTGATTAATAATATCTGAACTACTACTTTACCCTTGATAGTAATTGTCCAATGAGGCAATTGTCATTTATTGTAGAGATTGTAAAGATGTTTATTTGGGTGTAGTACTTCCGTAACAAAGACATTACAGTTCAATATTGACTCTTATTTGAATTATCAGTTCCCTTTTTATCTCTTCTTTTTCTATCAAGGGTATTTCCGAATAGTTGCTGGAACCCTGATAGAAAAATCCACTCAGTACTCGAGGACAGTTAATGTTATTTCAACGTCCCACTTAAATGATAACAGCTATCTTTCCGTATTTCTAATAGCACAGCACCACGGTTGATAAGTCTAAATAAAATGCAATGGTCACAAAGACTGTATATTTGCTAATATTCTTTGGCTTTTTCAACACGTTAAAATTGTTTTGCAATCACATTTTAGCCCTTGATGTCTTTCGTTCACGTCCTTCAGTCTCTTTTCCGTTGTTCCTGTTATTATAATTCTCTTTGTCTAAGAATAGAAAACCTGATGATCATCCTTTTTAATTCCACTTGATCCCTAAGTAATGTAATTCAAAATTCGTTAACTACATTCGCGAAATAATAATGTTCTAAAGACAATAGATGGCTACATCTTGCTCGAAACACCTTGTGGAATTAATAAAATATAAAATGTTCTGAAGAAGAAGGATTTTTATTTTGTACCCACTCTGTCTAAACCTTCAAACGATTGAGGCAAAGGAACATCTATAAATGATTTTAAAATTCTGGAAGTTGGTGTTTCCAAATTCACTGCAATGGTGCCACTTTTAGTAGATTTCCCTTAGTGGAAATCAACAATTGAGGTTGTACTCATGATGGAATTTAAAAAAAAAATTCAAATCCATCGATCCTACCTAAGATATAACGAAAATGAGCTCCATTCATAATTTTATATATATATATATATATATATATATATATATATATATATATATGTGTGTGTGCGTGTGCGTGCGTGTGTGCGTGGGTGTGTGTAATTATTAATGCTCTAGCTGTCACAATTTTTGTCAGATCAATACCAAACTCGGTATTTAAACGTTTTATTTAAAAATGAAGATCACTTCATTCAAAATCGTTCCTTTGGTTCAAAATCGAACCAGTTAGAGGAGGGGGGAATTTCGAAATATCTATTATACGTTTTTATGCGTCGGATCGAAAATGTGTATAGAATTAATCTTATTGCAAATTTAAAGTTCTATAAATGTTGTTATGTACATTTTTTCATTATCGTGATTATTAACCGAGATATTTGAATTGTTTTAGTTTTCAGCCTTCAGTAAACCCCCACTCCGACTCATGTCCTATTAACAATAAACTGTACTATTACGAAACACATTATTTGAAGCAGAAATATCAAATATTGTTCTCAATAAACTTTAACGTTTTCAGATGAATGCAAATATGTGAATCACGTTGGAAATCTGCTTACTTAAAGCAGCTCCAGCGTTGTCCAGTCCTCTAACGAGAATTACAAAGTTCGGTTAAATTATTCTTCGAAGCACTTGAGAAAGGCAAGGGTGTACTGAAAAACCCATTTTTGTAAGAAAAAGACGCTTCATTGAGGGAGGACTTGTTTTCTTCAGCACCAAATATCTATATAACTAGATCTTCTTGGAAATGTTTTTATGCCGGCATCATTGAATTAGGGTGAAGGAGCTGCCTTTAACCCACATTCTAAAAGGAAGAGAGTCCTGACCCATATTTTGTTAAGCTATACTTGAAGAGAATAATGAAATAAAAGAGCTGAGTGTTAAGGCCGGGGTTGGTATAGGAGTCCTAACCAAACACACCAGGATGAGGGATCGCTCCTGCTACACTGGAGTACCTTGTCGGCCGCCCTATATTCTGTTTACCACTCAACTCACCGCCATCTCTTCGTGTTTAATAGCTTGCCTTTTATAAATCCATTAAATATATTTGTTGAAGAATAAGCACATAGGGGATCTGTTAGTTTATTAGCCGCCTACTCTTTTATCATTTCATATCATTTTAATGTCTGCTTCTGCTGTACAGGGTAACCGCATTTCTATTCATACATGTACGTTTCGCATCCGTGCCTTTTCATATAAACAATACGACGAATCCCACCTCAAAAAGAAAAAAACAATATTTACAAAACAGTATAGTTGCTAAACTTCCACTATAATTATGCCTAGCCAACAATTTTTTCATCCTACATACATTAGAAGTCACTTCCACCTGCCAGAATACCAATTCAGAGTATAGTTGCTGTTATGGATTTACTCCAGTTTGGCAAGGATTATGATAAATTAATGGTATACCCTTTCATGATGGCTAATCTTTTATATTGATGTAGGCTACTGAGAGATGACACTCTTAACTACTCTGGAATCTCTCTCATCAGGATGTATTTGTTGTTATATAATATAAGGGAAACTGATAAATGTTCTTGGGACTCTTTTCAATTGTTTATATGGAAAACTAGACTTATTCTTATGAACAACTCTGCACGAGTTGCCGGAAGAGTCTTAAAATTGTTAATACCTTGTTTTTGTATACAACAAAATCCCTCACGCAGGCGGCTGCGTAAACTAAGCAGATATCCCAGGTACTGATGTAACACATTTGTTAAATCATCTCATCACATATTCTTTATTTCTGTGTAAAATAACGGACATCTTAACTTCTTTAGGGTTGTATGAAAAGATTAAATATGGTTTAGAACAAATTAACATTTTCGAATTAAGGACGTAAAATCTTAAATGGTGGCGTCATTACACAACGTATTTTCAAGTACCTCATCTAATAAATATCTGTTGTAAACAATATTTGGTATTAAAGTTTCAAATAAAGTGGCTTATTATATGACAGAGTATAGTTTATGTGACATGAGTAGGAGTGAGGGGTTTATTGAAGGCTAAAAACTAAAAAATGTAAATATCTCGGTTCATATTAACGATATGGAATAAATCTGTATAACAATACATATAGTAAATTTAATATATACATATAGTAAATTTAATTTACAATAAGATTGATTCTATGAAATATTTTGAACCTACGTATAGTAACGGAGATATTTCGAATCTTCTGAATCCCTCTTCTAAAATCCCCCCCCCCCACCGGTCCGATTTCAGCCATTAACGAACTTCACCTTTTTATAAATCGTATGTTGCCGGACTACGTAGTGGCCCCCAAATGCGTAGCGCTGGCATCTATTATACAGCCGAGCACCTGATGATGGCGCACGTTATTGCTGAAAGCCCTCGTGCTATAATAAAGAATTTGGTGAGAAGACTTCCTGTTACTAAGACCTATTTCCCTACTAGACCTTTAGTTTTGGATGGAACGCTTATATATCGAGTTTGGTGTCGATCAAATTAAAAATTACGACCACTAGAGCGATAACAGACAACTTGTGTGGTGTGTGTGTGTGTGTGTGTGTATACACGAGTATATATGAGGCGCTCAGTATTATAGTGGCCCATTATTTTAATTATAATTAAATCTAATAATTTGCTTATTTGAGTTACCATAGCATCTGTTGCTGAATAATGTGTTCTATGAAATATATAGTGGCCTAAGCCACCTTCTATGTTTTTTCACTAGATAACAGCAGCAGTTTGTTTTTTAACTAACAGTTTTGGCGGTCTTTGAAAAATATATAGTGGCCTAAACAACTTGGTTTTACACAAATCTTACTTTTGTGGGTTAGGCCACTATTATTCTGATCGCCTCATATAATATTTTGAACAGACTTCATTTTCGACATCTACTAGGTATGATCAATAGGGTCTTGCATATAGGTATTTGTTTTAAGTGGTGGCGGGTTTGGTCCAAGAAATAGGTCTCTTACATTATTCGACTTAGCCAGTTTTGTAACATTTAACTATAGTAGAGTGTGTGATACATCCAATTTACTTCTTAAGTCTTCTTCAATCACCTTGATTGAGAGCATTAGGTCAATTTAGTCGATAAAGGTAGAGTGGCCTATTGACCCGTCACTCTCTCTCTCTGGCTGTACATGTCTCTGAGGAGCAATAAAGGGATCCATTGATGAGAACCAGAATCTACTAATTCGGAGTTAGTGCTCCCAGAGGAGCTCTCTCCGGCCGGCAAACACCATATGAATGCCAACCACCTGCCCGCCGTTCGCCCTTATCCCAACTAGAAAGTGCTCAATTGGCTTATCAGCTGGTCGGCCCAGTTTTGTATCAGTCATCCGAGATATCAAATGTGGTTCAGGATACCTCAGTATCGCTTTATTAACTCAGTGAAAGAACCAAATAGAAGTCCGGCACGCAGGAGCTGCGTAAAATAGGCAGATTTCCCACGTACCTCACGTATTTCCATTTATCTCAAAATAAAAGTTCAATGAAACTAAAAAGGTGGCATTTCGGGTTTAAATAATGTGAATCAAATATAACAGCTTATAGTTCATATGGCTAGAGTTGATTTGGGGGGTTTACTATAGGCCGAAAACTAAGCAACGCCAATATCTCAGTTAATAATCAAGATATTGAAAAAACGTATATACATCATTTATAGAACATTACATTTGCAATAAGATTGATTCTGTACACATTTTCGATCCGACGGAGATATTACACATTTTCGAAATTCCCCCTCTATTTTGATAATCTCATCATACGTACAACCCCAATAGCTGATTTCCCCTAATTCAAATATCGTAATATTTAAAAATTAATTTGATTTCATGTTATGCATGAGACAAAACATTTTCGCACCCCGCTGTGACAAAAATCCATTTTCTCATTTAATTGTTTTGATCCTAGCCTTTACAACGTATCGATAACATAGAGTTAACAAATTTCGTTCATATTGATAATGCATTTTCCTGTGGAAAGTGTGATAATTTTATTTTCCCGTCTGCATGCTCGTACGGTAGTCTCTCATCACTCTGCGACTTTTAAATGGCTCTCCGGCATCCACATCAGACGATTTATCAACTAGCTTTTTATTTTGGGGAACCGAGTTGTGAAAAAAACTAGTTGAGAAGTCACTTGTCGAAGATGGCCGAGAAAATATTGATTCTAGATTCTATGAATGTGAACGAACAACGCTTGTTGAATGTGCATCTGCTTGTGATTATAGACGATATTGTGCACACACACACGCACGTACGCACACACACACTCACATCTATTCCGAAATTGAATCACATACATCTCCTACGAAATTGAGTCACAAGGATTGAGTAATGAATGGTAAACAGGTCTAGACAATAGTGACTATTGTTGAACTGGCGTGGAATCGTCTAGAGGCTATTAATAATATTTGTCTTAGTTCAAGGGGTTTATCCTTGTAATGTTTTACTTCTAACTAATTTACAGCCTCGTTCACGTAAGGGCTCGACATATCTTGTTATAGAAGTCAAAAGGTATTTGATTTAATTAAATCTTAATGAATGACTCTAGATGGCAGAACATTATCTTTTTCTTTTAAATTATATATCTACTCAAGTCAATGTGTGTCTTACAATCCAAACAGTGCTCTCTCAAGACTCCTCTCAATGACCTTTGGATAATAAGAGGATCCAAGTATTTGTTCCCTGGCATCATCTTTCTTTTAGTTCATTTGGTAGAAAGAGCGTCTAGAAAGTATAAGTCGTCCGGTGGTTTTGGTCCCGACTAAACTCCTCTTATCAGGCACTGACGATGGAGGTATAAATTTAAGCACTAGTGCAGACAAGGTCTTTTTATTCAACTGGTTAGAAAGTATAAGTTCTGTACATGTCTAGCTGTAAAAAATGACAAAATGAATTGTAAGACTACTTTTTAGACGATTGAAATTATAAAAATAAGATTTGCAACGGCAACGATAATCAATATATCTTCCTAATGCCTAATGCATAAATACATTATACAAAATTTAAACAGAGATTTTAATGGGCATATGTGTTAGAAAGAGCAAGGAGCATAATGCAGCAATTCCTTAGGGAAATTAAACCAACAATCCCTGCATTGTTTAATAAATTACCGCTACGTACATTTATAAGTTTTAGCCATTACTTTACATAAGTTCTAAGCTCTTTTTAAAACACTTTAAAGGATACGAATCTCCAGAGATGCACAGCATCTCCCTACAATTAGTAAAAAAGACATATCTTTTTTAAAATTTTGGAAATAAGGTTATTAACATTTGATTAGTAACTAAAAACACTTAGTTAACACTTTTTATTGTGGAACAAGAGCTACAACTATAACTTACATCAACGTACAATACTGGGAGGGAGAGGCCCACAACACAATCGATATTCTTAAATTTTTTATTTTTTATTTTTTTTGTATGATTACAAAATATATCCAACAAAAAAGTGTCATTTAGCTTTATTGGTTTGATTTCTATTACTTACATAAAAACTTATCGCTTCGTAAATATTAGTATTATTTTAAATTAATAAAGATAATGGAAAGAATAATAATCCAGAATGTGTTTCACAGTCAATTTTATTGAGTCAAAAATGATTGGAAACTAATACTTTTGGTAAGAGTTGTACGTAATTAATAACGCGTGTTACATTTATTGCTTACTAATGCACTCTTTACATTTGAAAATGTAATGTTTTTTTTTGGGATAATAATTAATAATTATTAGTAAAATAGTTTTTTTTTCTTCAAATAAGAGTCAAGCTTATAACTGACGGTTATTAATTCTCGTGTGGTAACATCGATTGACATTATGAATCATAAACTAATTCCCATTATTATTATATTTTTGCATGTTCATAATAAAAACAATAATCTAGAAGAGTGCCATTCACAAGATGACTGCTGAGTGGAACGTCAGCATAACATTTCGAGAATAACAGAACCGCTATTTCCGCAGAGATTGAGTGATATGAAACCGAAGTCTCTAGAGCATTTCTAAAGCAAACTCACAAGCCGTTAGAACTCAATCAATGTGAATCATTCAAACTGCTATTATAACTGCAGCATCTATTGTCACAGACAGGCCGGCTTGCATACATTACTTGCCTTTAGAATACAGCACAGTGGCTAAGAGTCATTACTATTGTAAGAAGGTACTTGTGTTTCTCAAAGGAACCCAGCGAACCAACTGCTCCCAACGGGAACTCCTTTATTCCGGATATATGAACAATCCAATAGATTAAATCTCATGGAATTCGTAACTCTTCAGCTATGAAAGAGACGAAACTTCGTTTTATTGGTTTTTGTACATTTACATTTTTAATTCTGTTTCTATTAAAATTATTATTTCTATGTTTCGCTCTTAAGTGAGCAAGCACATTCTTGAACCAATTATTTTATAGTAGTTTAATTAATCTTAAAAAGGTTAATAATCCTTTATTTCCTTATCCTTTATCTACTCTTCTTTATTTTTTCACTTTTTACAAATGTCGAATGGGGCATATCTTCAGGTTTGTCGTTATTGTGGGTTTTCACGATATTTCGTCGATTTTCCAATTGGCTTCTTCTGGTGGTTATGTTGATTCGTGGCAGCTCGTAATCTACGAACCACGAATCAACCAGAAAAATACTATCATGAAAACCACAATAACGACATCGCTGGAGATAAGCCGCGCTCAAAAACTCTAATGAGTTCCTAGCGACCAAGTTTAAAACAACGTTTTTAATAATTAAAACATAACAAGTAATTATTTTTTTGACACTACTTTGTAATATTCATGTAGACATTTCTACTGCTAACACTATGGTGTGCTATTTCTCTTTTTCAGAATTAGTTGCTCCATTTTATGATACTATATGCTCGTTTGTGTCATAGTTATCTCATTTCTTTCACATATCAACTAAAATTATATTTTTTATATCAATTTATTTAATCTAATCATTATTTTTCTTATAGTTGTTATGTGCGTTGTCTCTCCAGCGGTGTCGTTGATGTGGTGGTGGTCCAAAATATTTCGGCGATTTTCCAATCGGCTTCTTCTGGTGATCGTGTTGGGAGTTCGCCTGTGGCAGCTCCTAATGAAGTAGTTAGGAGCTGTCTCAAGCGAACTCCCAACACGATCACCAGAAGAAGCCGATTGGAAAATCGCCGAAATATTGTGGACCACCACCACATCAACGACATCGCTGGAGAGACAACGCACAAGACAACTATAATAAGTCCCAGCGACGAAGTTTAAAACAACGTACTATTTTTCTTATTATTAAGTTGGAATTTCGAATTAACTTGAGACTTACATGGAGTCGTGACATTTTCCGACTAAAGAATAAACTCAGCGGATATCATTAATATTAAATGTACATTTGACAATTAATAATACTTTTCAATTATCTTTTTCTTGTGAGGAGTGTACTTTGTTGTTTCTGCCATCTTGAAAATGCAATCTCTTTCATATGCAGAACATGAGAAAGGTATCCTTTCACTCCCTATCTCAAGACAAACAATTCTAAATTGGTCTGCGATTGTACCCTCCATAGGGACTACTCCTCGCTCCTCGTCTTCCATGTTTTAAGGGTTTGGGAGCATTGCCAAACCAATCAGTAGTTGAATAGAATTCCAGTGAGTGTTGCAGGTCCCCTTCCTCCAAGAGAATTCTATGTTTCAGTTTACCAATCCCTATTCCTGGTAATACGGTAGGTATTTATGGTTCTCACTTGGAAATTAGTGTTCTTTAAAGAAATTACTCAGAATGTTAAAAAAATCTGCTTGATCCTTGTCCCATTGGCAATGGCTCTTCTTGAACAAGATTTATTCCACATCATAGCAAATTCAAAAACAATCCGTTTGTAAGACTATTTAGAAATATATTATAATAGGACCAAAGAGGCTAATTTAAAAACTGGCTCTGATCAGAAAAACACCGTCTTACAACTAACTGTATGTAGGCGTAACTCAACTTCATAGTTTATGGGAACTACACTCGATGTTCAGATACTATGTACCTGTAATTGTGGAACATTAACCAATAGTTTGAATATTCATATTATGATTGGCTGATGGAGGCTCATATCTCCTCTGGGAAGGATGATATTCACGATAATTGGTTATAGCTGAGCACTGATGACGGGCGTAATCACCGCAAGTACTATGCCAAATAATAGCTGGTTTCCCCTAAGGGAAATATGCTAAAACTGTCGGGTCCATGTATCAACGCTTGCTTTAACTCTGATAGATAATGTGAAGTTTATAGTTCGATACACTACATAGCGGCTTGTGTGCATTATGATTTTCCCATACCGTGTTACTTTTCCCATACCGAGCTACTTTACCGTCCTTGAAAGAATCTTGCCTTTCATAACCGATTCTCGGGAAATGCCATGACTTCCTAAGATTTAGTTCAAAGTAAGCCATGCCTTCCTAAGAGTTAGTTCAAAGTAAGCCAGCCTTCCTAAGAGTTAGTTCAAAGTAAGCCATGACTTCCTAAAAGTTAGTTCAAAGTAAGCCAGCCTTCCTAAGAGTTAGTTCAAAGTAAGCCAGCCTTCCTACGAGTTGGTTCAAAGTAAGCCATGCCTTCCTAAGAGTTAGTACAAAGTAAGACAGTCTTAGATCATCTCCCTTAAACTAAAACATCATAGAAATGAGAACAACAAGGCCAATTTTATATGCATACAACACTATATTACAATCAAGCCATGACTTCCTAAAAGTTAGTTCAGAGTAAGCCATACCTTCCTAAGAGTTAGTTCAAAGTAAGACAGTCTTGGATCATCTCTCTTTAACTACGATAAAACATCATAGAAATGTAGACATTAAGGCCATTTTTATATGCCTATAACACTATATTACAATCAATCCTAAATCAAATACTACAATATTTTAAGCCAAAAAAATACTAATTGGGATTTATTGATGTTTCAGCTATTTCGAAGGATGAGCCGGACGATTCTAAGACGAAGACAAGTAAGCTCCCTTTCAACGGTTATTCGGACGAGTTCCTCGATCGACTCGAACCAAATGGTAACATACCCAACGACAAAGACATCCGATACGGTAAGTACAAAGTGCTTTCCTTCCTGCTTTACATACTTGTTTTATAATAGGCAATAAATATGTTTTATATGATGAGAAACTATATCGTCGATACAATGTTAAGGACATATTTTCCTAAACCTTTTTATAAAGTTAACATTTGAAATAATTTTTATGCTGCATCTATTTGGAAATTCATAAATATATAAGGAGACTAAATATATATTGTCTGGCACATATTACTACGTATGTTTTGCTATATGTGCTTACGAAGGAAAGAATGGAATTCAAGTAAAGATTTATAGCAATCTGATGTCGTCTGTGCGTCACTCCACTGACTGAACTGAATTTTTGTGCCATGCGTGTTTGTCCTTTGGAAAGTGGCAAAGATGTTTCTTATAAAATTAGTCATAGAAAATCTGCCTATTTTACACAGCACTTGCGTGGCGAACGGTTATTTTTCTGAATGCATGGTCAGTAAAATTTTAGGCCCCCTATATTGCTTGGTGTGCTCATGCGAGGTAGTTTGAAATTAATGAAAGGAAAAAAAAAATACAAGGGGAACGTTGAATGGGAGGTGGGGGCTTGATGTGGGTTCCTGTTGGTACATAAACTTTTTATGGGACATAGAAGAACCCATCTGGGAACAGTAGAGGCGTGCCCGCATACAGCGGTCAGTAGTGGGAATTACCAGGCCTCGCCCATCTCCTCTACCCTACCACCTCTGGGTTATTTTTGTATATCGTCCTTTATGTATTATATAGCAGCTAGCTTCCCTGTTCTCCGCCAGCTATACAATCTAACGTACTAGGGGCATTAGGCCTTATTAAACCAACTTACACTACCTCATCATGTCCTATTAATATTTACGAGTAGAGACGTACTATGAAATTGTTAATCAAAGTGAGAGAGAAAATAAAACGTTGTTCCAGGGCTCAGTAAAGTGAAAAGATTTCTCAAGTGCAATTTGGCAAATAGATAATTTATATATGTTGAGTGCAGTATGTTTCTTCAAGAATTGTTTTTCTTATAGCAGATTTAGCAAATTTCTCTTCAAATGTCCATCGATCCTACCCAGGAGATGACGAAACTGAGGTCCGTTCAATACCGCTCTAGCGGTCGCAATTTTTGTCTTATCGTTAACAAATTTGATATATAATCGTTTTATACAAAAAGATCAAGTACGTTAAAGTAAGTTAAAGGCTGAACCTGGGGGTAGGGGTGGTTCAGAGGGGAGGAATTTTGAAAATTCAAGATATCTTCGTTATTATAAATCGGATCGAAAAGATGTATAGAACCAATGTTATTACAAATTAAATTTTTTTATATTCGTTTTTTCATTATCTTGATTATTAACTAAGATATTTGCATTTTTTTGGTTTTCGGTCTTCAGTAAAACCCCAATCCTACTCATCTCATATTAACAATATTCTATTATGTTTTGAAGCGTTTTATTTGAAGCTTAAATACCCAATATTGTTTTCATTGAACTTTTAAGTTTTGAGATAAATGCCAATACGTGGCGCACGTGGGAAATCTGCCCTGCGTGATGGACTTTTTGAAGTCCTTGCATGTTCATACGAGAATAGTGACGTCAATAATGAGACGACCTATCTGTGTCTTCAATTCCCGATTTCTCCCTAATTCAGTGCTCGGTGTAAACATAGCTTGGTATATTAACCCTGGCATGGGATAATAACTTATTCTGAAAATCAAATGATTCCGAATTTCCACTTAGCATTCATATGTGTTGACATACTGCGAGTAATCTATTAATGACATAATAAACATATCCTTATTATTTTTTTATTCTGCTTTGTAATTGTATCTCTTGTACAAATATTTGTAATTATGAATTTGAGAAGATACTTCTTGGCGGAGATGTTGAATAAAGTGTGAGATGAGTCAACACACATAGATTCTAATTATGGATGAACATCAATATGTATCTGGATATAGAACAGGAGTGAAGCAGTTCGCTATATATACAGGGCAGAGATTGTTTACCAGGTCCTGGAGCTGGCCTCCTACCAAACACCACGTGGAATCCTGGCTGACTCATATCCAGGGGCACGTGGACTCAGCTCAATGTGGGCGTTATCTTATTCAATTCACTTTCTCTTCTAATCAGAGCACTTGCTTGGGTTCCCAGCTATACACAAGCCAGTTCTCAATCTGGAAAATTCCATTTTGTTTTGTATGGGGCTGGAGAAAAGTAAATATATCATTCATCCCCAATTGTATGACTGGTTGGTTGGATTTTCCCACAGTATTTACCTAAGATCCATATTTGAATGGCCTTAAACATTATACGACGTACAAATTGTTTTTTGTCCTTATCGATATCCTTTGTATCTTTTTTTTCAGCAGAGAGCTTTCTTTCTAGTTGAGTCAGGAATATGCGATACCATCTCAGTTTTGAGATACATTTTTCTCCCCCTTGGGGTTGACTTATATGTCTCCATAACACACGCACCTACGTGATTTATCTCCGTCTTGCCAATTCCTTTCAAATAAAAGAGACTCTTTTACAGTGGTCGGACTCGGAGAAACGTGTTAGGGCGAAGGGAGGACCCCTCTCTCCCGAATCCCATGTAGCGTGGATATGGTCCTTATCAAGACCATGGCCATTCCCCACCGTGTCATGTGATAATAGGACAGGTCTCCCTCCCATTGTGCTCTAATGGTGGTGCCCGCAAAAAGTCTTCCCCTTCTTGCGGCTATGCCCGTGTAAAGGACTGCCAGCCAGACCGAAAAAACATCATACCCTTTTTACACACGACCCCCCCCCCCTCCACTCTCTCTCTCTCTCTCTCTCTCTCTCTCTCTCTCTCTCTCTCTCTCTCCCTCCCCCCTTCTAAGTGTGCGCTTTTAAGGCTCATGCGTATCATGTATGCTGTTTATGGATCCCTGTGGAGAACCATTATCCCAGAGTGACCAAGAATCGTACTGGCTTTATAGAACAAACATTTATGAATAAACCCTAGTTTGTAGGTATTGTATTTTATTTTTAACTAGCTGTTACCGGCCGTTGAAATAAAGATATTTGTGGTACGAATGTATAGATTGGATTAATTTATGCTCACAATTTCCCTTCGTTTCTTCACTTAACACAAATGACCTGTGTAATTTGTAAAAGTGGCGATTAGACGAGTCTTGACAATTGTGTCTTTAGAATAACTGTTATGACAGTTAAAAGAAAAAAAAAATGGTTTCCTTAAACAGATTGCAATACCTGAAACACTCGTTTTCATCACTCTTAAGTCAATACGACGTTTCATGAATCATGGAATGAATTGCTGTCTATTCGAAGAATGTTGACGAAATATCTTTTCTCTCAAAAATATAGAAAATGCATCCTCTCAGCATTAGTTAATATGATGAAATCCCGTTGAGACGTTCTATTACATACCAGAGATAACAGCTATACTCAAGATGGTGACCGGAACTGGGACGTAATGATTTTATGAGAATTGAAAAAATATGACGTGGACACCACATGACTTCTTTGTACTCCAATTAAATTAATTAAACCATTTTCAGTGATATAAGATACTAATGAATCGAATCTATAAATGTCAAAGAATGCAATTTATAGGTCTTACCACGATAAACATAAAAGGTCTTATGCAAAATTGTTCCATCTCTAATACGGAAAATTTTACATTTTTTTTATTTTTTCCCTGCTATAAACCGCCCCCTCCTTGCCCTTTCGTTAATTTCGATCGATAGGGAAGTGCACAACTGGACCTTATAGGAATCCTACAAATGAAATTTCATTCTTAGGATAGGTGATTTTACCATAAGTTAAGTGAGATACGTGCTGACGTCACGCAGAAACTAGTCTAATTGGAAGGTCAAAACGAATAATTCCGTTGAAATTTGGAAACCGAATATTTATGCTATTACATCACTTCCTTTATTTCGTACAAGGATGTTAAAAAAAAACAAAAAACTAATCGAAATAAAAATTATATCCTTTGTACTGTATTATCGAATACACTATTTTTTTGCATATCGATGCACTAATGAAAATAATTGTCAATATATATCATGTATCACAAATGTCGTTGCTGCTCAATCATTCTCTTATTATACCAGTTCACTAAAAACTTAAAATTCCTGAATTTATGTTTTCATCAAATGTTACCCGTTAAAATGGGTTTCCTTTTAAGTATAAGATCCATTTATATTAGCTTAATCACTAAATGTCGCTATTTTTATCATGTACCGAAAATGCTCTTTATGTACAGATTATCTTGTTACTACTTAATATACATACATATATTTATGTGTGTACTGGCGCTAAATAGATGATCTAAGATAATTTTTTTTGTTACAATAGCTGTTACCCATCGTTGATGCATTACAATCCTTTCAATTTCATTAGGTGTGTGGTATTATAAAATATATGATAAAATGTAGTTCTGACAATCTCCTACATGTGAGAAGTTTGATATGGTTTCCGGAAGTTTGATGCAATATCTTTCAATAATGTATTCTACTCACAAAAAAGTTTTCCTTTTTTCGTCACAAATAATATTAACGATGATACACGGACCAACAGTGGCGAATATTTGGATTCATCATCAGTTTTTGTTCGCCATACAATTTTTTTAAGGCAGATGGCTAATTTGTCTATAAACTGAGATCCTTGGAGCTGAAGTTTTGCCTGTGAATTATATCCAGCCGATATACTTGTTATAGTTCTTCTGCCATAAATCAATTAATATGAACTTTATTTTATGAAGATATTGGGTTTTGAGGAAAAGCGATTAGCCTGGTCCATCTATTTTAAAGTGGGTCGATAAATGTAGGAGTAAACGCCCTGGAAATAGCCATTATCAATAACCTAATTTGAATAGAAGCTGGATAGGAACGGCGGAGGTTCCGAATGAATAGGACAAACTTGTGCTAATAATTCAAAGCTTGGAGTTTGGAGGGCGGGCCCATCCATTCTCACCTTATTATATTAACCTTCTAAACCATTAAATCTGATTCAACCGGCTACTCCCTCTAACTCTCTCCAACTAGCGCTAGCTTTCAGTCAGCCTCTAATCACCTACTTGATAACTGTTATCTCTTTGGCCTCAGCTGAGGTGGTCGTGCAAAATAAAATTTCTAGTCTTCAAGACAGCCGGTTTACACGGCCCTTTTGGGATGCCCACCTCAAAATATTGCAATTCCCTTAATTCGGCTACTGAGATACTGTAGCCATGACTCAATTTTTGAAAAGATACGTCATACAATTCGATCCACCAGGAATTTCGTTTGATCGTTCCAAACTGGGTAATCTAATGCCTAGTACGCTAAATATCAAGTTTTAGCTGATTTCCCTTAAGGGAAATCATCTATTGAGGTCGTACTCATGACGCGATTTTCGAAAAATGTCTTCAAATGTCCATCGATCCTACCCAGGAGATGACGAAAATGAGGTCCGGTCACAGTTTTTTTTGATCGTTACGAAACTCGATATTTAACCGTTTTATGTAAAAAGACAGATCAAGTTCGTTAATGGCTGAAATCGGACTAGAGGGAGGGGGGGATTTTCGATAATTCGAAATATCTCCGTTATTATGCATCGGATCGAAAAATTGTATAGAACCAATCTTATTGAAAATTGAATTTACTATAAATGTTGTTATATACATTTATTCTCTATCTTGAATATTAACCGAGATATTTGTATTTTTATGAAGTCTGTGGTCGGGTATAGTTCGGATTAGGTCGGTCGTTTCCGTAACTGATCTGCTCAGGTGGAAGCTTCTTCTAACCTTAAAGGTCGTTTCCAACCTTACCTTCCCTTCGTTACATTGTGAGATTTATGCAATTACGTTTGTTCATCCGCCCCCCCCCCTTCTTTAGTTCTGTGACTACTAAAATTTGAGTTATTAAAATATAAATTATTTTTACAACTCAGAAGCCGTTTCAGTTGGGAATTTATTTTAATTAACTGAAAGATTTCTCATTACCGTTTGTATTTAATCACGGTGGTGTTGTGTTACCAGTATTGAGATTTCTCTATTGTATAACTTCACGTGGGAAATCTGCTTAGTTTACGCAGCCCCTGCGTGACGGACTTTTTTAATGGCCGGAGTCTGCACAGGAGGAATGGAGGTGTATTATTATTTATCAACGTCCACGTTTGCTATTTTGTCTAATAGGGACGGCCTATCTACAGGTTAACACTTTTTTCTAGCACGGATCGGACTAATGATTTTATTTAATTGGGCCGCCACTAAATAAATTCCTATTGCCCAGTTGGGAACTGAACTCAACACTCTAGTTTTACCATGAGAGATTAGATTAAGGCCAAAGCTTTTAACTGACATGGCTAACTTGAGCCCCACAGAGAGCCAAGAATCACAAATATCTGCTATTATTTTTCGGATCGAAAAATGTTATATAACCTTTATATATCATTCTTTTGAGTATTATTGGATAAAGTATTAATAGATAGAATATTGTCTTTTTGGTTGTTCGGTCTTGAGTAAGCCTCCACTCCAACAAATACAACTGCTATA
Organism: Riptortus pedestris; assembly: GCA_019009955.1. Lineage (NCBI taxonomy): Eukaryota > Metazoa > Arthropoda > Insecta > Hemiptera > Alydidae > Riptortus > Riptortus pedestris. The sequence continues at coordinate 114,554,946 of CM032232.1, forward strand.
TTATTAAAGACTGTTTCAGGTTTTGTTTACTTACAGCACTTAGGAAAGGAATAATGAAAATTACTATTTTTAGATGTTCTCATCTTCTGTGCCTATGACATTCTGTGAAGTCACCGTATACCATTTATAACCTTGGATATTTGTTTACTTTACTCAGCAACATAATAAAAGCGTGACGGTTTTTTATTTCTTTTCTTATTGAAATCAAAACAATTTGAACTGACAGTTGATTATTCCCAATAGCTGAGAATTAAATCAAATTAATTCTGAATTGCTTTCATGAGGCGAACGTTGTTGAATTCTCGTGTTGTTATTAAAATTTGGTTTTAACAAACGTCAAATTAACCTCTTGATATTATTTATTCTTTACTGTTATTTTCCTCAACGATACTTTTGTATAACTTGTTTGCCTGAAAATGACTTTATAAATAGGTTTAAAAAGAAATCCACGACTGAAACTCATCTTTATTTTAATATCCAGCGTAATTTAGAAGGGTTAAAGCCTGTTACTCGATGCTTTCATGCTCTGAGCTTTCCATTATTTTTTTTCTTTACCAAAGCTTATTCTCATTGATTCCTTGAAGACTCTTAGGTTAAATCTTACAATGCCCGTAAGCATGTAGTGAGTGAACATGTCTCGGCAGAGACGGACTATTGAAAGACAGAGATTGGGGTGGGTTTTACGAGCTACTATTAATCCTCTTTGACCCCCTTTGTATTTGGAGTTTGTGATGAAGGGGGAGTATTTCGTGCTACTCTTACCTGTGGCTTTTTTACCAGAGTTCTGGAGACTTCGATGAGGGATGAGCCTCGATGGCTGCGACAAATTGTTCTTTAGAATCTAAATTTATTATTTGCTGTCTCGGTATTTAATCCTTAACATCAGTAGTCTAATGAGTAAAACAATCATTTTTTTTTTTAAAGTATTCAGTGTAAGTAGCTATGAAATATAGTTAACGATGCATTATTTACTGTAACCGATTGCAATGGATTCTACCGTGTGGTCCTAAGGGCAACCTTTTTCTTTTATTCTTTTTCACCATTAGCTCAAAAAAAAGAGGATACCATTGTGACCTCATTCAGTCAATTTTCTTTTCCATGCCCACGTGCATTTGGCGAAAGCTATAAAACATCTGGCTTCCTAATTCGGTATATTGGTTGCTGATCGCCTGACTGGTAGTCCAAGGAAAGGGGGGAGGAAGTAGAAGGGTTTAGCTTAGATCTGCCACACCCTTATCAGGAGTGGATCAATCAGATCAGCTGACTTTTGCCATACATCACTGTCGGAGGAAGAAATATCCCTAGGGGGAACGGCTTTTCATTAGAATCGGTCACTCACCCTACAGCTGTTACTCCTAATGAGGGTTACAATGCTTGCAGTCCTATCACTTCCATCGATTTACAAAGGCTATATGATGACTCTTAGCAGATTTCCCTCAAGAGACGATCACCTATTGTGGTCGTACTCATGACCCAATTTTCGAAAAGGTTCCTCAAATGTTCATCGAACCTACTCAGGAGATGATGAAATTGAGATCCGTTCAAAACTGTGAATATGTGTGTGTTCGTTACCGCTCTAGCGGCCGCAAGTTTTGTTTAATCGTTACCAAACTCGACATATAATCTTTTTGTGTAAAAAAAAAGATCGAGTTCGTTAACGGCTGAAATCGAACTAGTGGGAGAGGAGGTTTAGAGGGGGAGAATTTTGAAAATTTGAAATATCTCCATTATTATACGTCGGATTGAAAAATTGCATAGACCCAATGTTATTGTAAATTTAATTGCCTATAAATGTTGTTATATACGTTTTTTTCACTACCTTGATTATTAACTTAGATAATTGCATTTTTTAGTTTTCGGTTTTCAGTAAACCACCACTCCTACCCTTGCCATATTAACAATAAGCTATTATAGTATGAAGCACATTATTTGAAGCCTAAATGCCGAATATGGTTCTCATTGAACTTTTAGGTTTTGAGGTAAATGCAAATACTTGGGATATCTGCTTAGTTAACACTGTCCCCTCTCTTGCGGGATTAATTTTATCTACATCGCTCAACACTTCTTTTACTGTTGGCAAATTTCATACTCTTTGCTACTCCATCAAAAGGTTCAAAATTCTATTTATATGAGTTTAAGATTCATTCATAGAATTGAGCATTACTTAGCTGTTTTCTAATTTCATTCTAAATATTGGAAGTAAGGAATACAATAAGAAATCCTATGGCTACTTGTAAAATAACGAACACACGGGCTGTCACTACAAGCGACCTTTTAGGAGGTATTCGTGTTGAACCTTTTACCATCCTGCTGTCGAGACCCCCCGAACCCAAAGAAGATGGTAGAGATTTGTCATAAGTGTCTCGAACATAGAGTTAATCCTGCAGAACCAATTAAGGCTGCAACCCATTTCTGACAGGCCGTGCAGAAGTTTTGTTTCAATAACAGATGCATTGCTTAAGGCTCCACCTTCATGACACTAAATTGGATACTTTCTAAATTGTGCAGATTCTTCCAGTTTTGGTTTAGGGCCTGCCATCGAACAAAAAGTAGACGGACGTTGGAAACCTATCCAGTTTGCTTCACGTATGTTAAACAATGCGGAAACCAGGTACTCACAAGTTGAAAAAGAGGCTCTTGCTTAACGTGGGCTTGTGAGTGTTTTTCATCCTACATAGTGGGAAAAAGCATCATCTTAGTAGCTGGTCATAAGCCTCTCTTGCAAATATTAGGACAGAACCTTTGTCTGACCCCACACCTTACACCCATGTAAAATAACGAACACACGGGCTTTCAATACAAGCAAACTTTATTAACTGAAGTAATATAAGATAAACGAACATATGTTTAATATAACCTTCACCATACTACTGCATCATGGTTATTTGTCCAACGGGGTTAATCTTTCTATTCACCAATGGTGAATAATCACTTGGAGTAGTTGACTCTGACCATGCCTTCAGTAAGAATGGCTTATCCCTGTCGGCTGTTGGAACTCTGAAAGGAAGAGACGCCTGAAAGGGAATAACGACCTTAGCAGAAAAGGACTTTTGTAGCGCTCTAAACACACTCCCCTCTGCCCTTCCTTCGGGTCTTTTACCATTGCAAGCCCTCACAAAACGGCCCTTTGAGCCGCATTCACTCAAAGCTCCTCCTCTTCCATTCATACTTCTCCTGATTGATTAAATAATTTTTTTTTTCTCTTCGTTTCAATTAATTCACTCTAAGGGATTAACTGTCCCCCGATAATGAAGAAAGAGACGTAATTACATTTCGTTAATCCTTTTAGCTGTTTCATTGTATTGACATTCTATACTACAATTCCTCTACTTCATTGTCAGCTGTACCCAAGTCTCACTTATAATGCAACAGCTGAATCCGTTCTCCGAATGAATAATTCTTTATTTAAATAACTTTTAACATTTATTATATCTTATAAGCAGAAGTGTGTTTATTCAATTTTTTGGGTGGAAATGTGTTACGTGTAATAGGATTTTTTTACAATCATACTTATGTATCCAAAACATTCTAAGGCATAATTTTGATAGTAAAACAAGACACTGATTGTTTAAATTTCACAGCTCCAGAGTTATAAGGGATATTAACTTAAAATAGCTTTTATATGCATTATTGAATGTTTATTGAGTATTCTTTTATTTATTTATTTGAGATGCCGCACAATGGCGATTCATCTTTTGATATGTTAGAATATAATTTTACAAAATTAAATAAAAATTAAAATTTTTACAAAGCTAAATTTTGCAAATGTACAAAATAAATATGAATTTTTAGTATATTTTCAACATGAGGAAAAAATAAAATAAAAATAAAACAAAAAAACTAAAAGAAAAACAATAAGTCGTTAAACTGGAAGGTGGCAAAACTTATATTCCACGTACAGTGCTTGTGTGTGTGTATATATATATATATATATATATATATATATATATATATATATATATATATATATATATATATAACTTTCATAGTGGATAATAATAGCTTTTATATTTAATCTAATAATCCATTATTTCTTAAATACTTAAAAACATCATCTATAAATTGGCTACTGTCGACTAGTAGTTGGCATACATTTGTGGGCCATGGGTACGTTATTACTTGTGTGCAGTCAGTTAATATGTGTTTTACAGTCAGCGTTCTGTTGCAGTAGCTTCATACTGTATAGGTTTATCTTCCCTGCTCATTAGATGTGAATGCGTTAGTCTAGTGTGTCCTGTGAGTGGGAGTGTAAATACAATTTCTTCTCTTCTAGAGTGTCTATTACTTGGAAGTCCAGTTGAGCGTATTTGATTTGATTTCTCTACGTTTACTGTCAGTGTTATACAATAAATTATTCCAGTTGTTTATTGAGTAGAAACAACTTATTAAAATTAAATTAGTTATTAACAGTAACAAAATTTTATTGGCATACTAAAATACTTTCTCCAACTAATGCAAAGGTAGATAAACTGGGTTGAACGTTCTTCTTGTTGTCAGCTAGAGTAATATATTATTCTGAATTTTATTTTATCATTATGAACTCTTTTAAAATCAAGAATATTACAGTGCATTTATGCCACTTTTATGACTAGCCATTTTTGGTTAAATTTCTCTCATTTAAAAAAAAAAAATTATTAATATACATACGCGGTATTTATCTATAGGGTATGCCTTGTCACGTTTAACCGAAATCCCTAGTTTAATGTAAAAGCACTATTAAAAAGGTCACAAGGATTGTACAGTAATTTTCTGTCGCTTACTGCAAGTGATGCTGATTAAGAACAGAGGCATTAGGGAAAACAACTCAAACGCGTGCATAATTTCATTCTCATTTGCTGTATAGGATATAACTTTAATTAAATCTGAATATGCCTATGAACGTTTTATCTCTTCCTTATCTTATCTTATCGTCGATTCAAACGCGAGTATTTTCTACCTGTCTGGCCGGTTGACTGCAACATATCTCGAAATAGCGTGAAAAGAATTTGTTTAAACTCCTTACCATAATGTTTTTGGTGCTTTAGGAATCACTGAACGTATCGCTTGAAAACTCTTGGGGAAAAAAAAAAATTAACTAGAAAAACCATAACGAATAAATACAAAATCTTGTAATTAAAATATAGTAACCAACAGGATTATTTTATTCGAACGAATACTTATTGGCAGAGGTTTTCTTTTCAAATAAACAGTTTAGTTATTTATATTTCATTCTAAATGACTAAATTATCCGAATTTGTGAAAGACGGCAGAAAACGTGAAATAACGTTTGAAGTGATTTATTTGGTCTAATTTTTATGAATTTTTTAACCAGCTGCATTACTCAAAATGTTTTGTAACAAAATAACCACCTAATGGTTCCAAACAATTTCTGGTGGAAACCAATAATTTGAAGATTTTGTATTGAATAGGTATCATGTTAATAAGAAGGAGTCATGGACTACGGTGGGGTTCTACGATTCAATTATTAAGTATAAATTAACTGGGTATAAAATTACATTGGTCGGATAAAGGGATACTGGAGTAAATTTTCTGGTTTGTTTTTAAGTAATATATTTTCAACTAAATAAATATAATAAATTAATGAATGTATTGTAATATTTTAACTTCTTTTATGTATTTTAATTTTCGGGTATTTAATAAAATAGGAAAGTTATTGCTAGGTATATAATGGCACGTCGGACAGAGAACAAGTTTTTATCCTGATTAATTAATTGCATTGCTCTGTCCTCTTGAGCTTGATTTAAAAAATGCAGTTTCTAAATGGCTGGCCCATTATCGTGTTGTGGCTCCATAACGTAAACTACGTTTATTAGACTTGTATTAGAATTACAAGTTTGGTTTAGGTGTAGTTATTTGAGAAGTAAAGCTACCTGAGCTTCTGGAATAGGGTTAGCTGAGATTGGTAGTTAACCCTAAGGCAGTTTGCTGACGATAATAATGTATGTGTTGGGAGTTACCCTCTCTCTCGTTCCAGCTCTAAGGCGTTAACCCTTTGCCTCTTGCTCCTCTATTACATTACTTCCACTCCAGCCACCTTTCTACGGATCCTAACAAGGAGTAGCCAATCTTTCTTCCTTCCTAATACCCTTATTATACCATCAAAATATTAATGAGGAATGATTTAATAATACTACATTTCATTCTTTTTAGCCAATTACTCTTCAACGATTACGCCAGTATAAAAATAATCTTTCTATTTTGATGCACCCACGTACATTCCTCCAGCCGATCAAACTTCATTATGCGTGCACGCGCCAGTTTCCATTTGGACTGAAGACACAAAGAAATAATTAAAATGGTCTAGCTGACCTCGTCACGTTTCCCACTTCTAAGACGTCTTTTCGTCATCCCTCGCGTTAACCTTTACTGTGATGTCCGGATTGGCAATGGTCTTATTCTGTGTATCATCTCACGTAAATGCATTACTGTTATTTGGGGCTCATGTTAGCCATATGTGTTTATGCGTTGACTTTAACTTCACAAACCTAGAGTGGCGAGTTCAATTCCCGCCTGGGCAATAGGAATTAATTTAGAGACGGAATTCATTAAATAAAATCCTTCGTCCCACCCTGGCTAGAAAATGGTTGTCACCTGCAGATAACCCGTCCCAATTAGCCTTAGTTGGAGAAAGTGGACGTTAATAAATAATTTAAAAAAATTATTTACTGTTATTTGTTTCTTTATTCATTTCATTCAGTCGCCATTATACTAATAAGGCCTACAATACCACAGTTCATAGCCCTATTTCCCTTACCTTTCATAGACTTGGTTTATGGAATTGAGTCTTAATCCACACATCTCTGTTTCTATTAACCGCAAGCATTCTCCTTCTCTTTATTTCATCTACAACGGCATTACACAAACATACTGTCCTCCAAAAATGAACATTTTCATATTCAATCTCCATACCTACTCCTTCCCCAAAATACTATTTTGGTTTCTTAAGTAATAAAGAAAGACTTCCACCTACCAGGTAGAAGATTGGAAACCGAATTTTAGGAATGAAGGAAGATTACAAATTAGTTCTTTGGAAAGATTCAAGTCACAAATTAGTTATATTTCAACCTGCTCATTGTCATTGCCTGTCCTACTCCTATTGTCTTCGACTGAAAATATTCAGTTGTCTCTTAGGCTGGAAATGACTTTGCAGTGTTTATGTGGAAAAAGTCAAAGAGTAATAAATATATTTATTAAATGGGACATTAAATTAAATTATTTATTAACGTTCACTTACTGCGAATAAGGCTAATTTGGGACAGGCTATCTACAGGTTACCACCCTTTTCTAGCCAGGGTGGGACTAAGGATTTTATTTATTGAATTCCGTCACTAAATTTCTCTGCCCAGGCGTGAACCGAACTCGCCACTCTAATTTAATGGGACATTAAATATTATACTTTGTAGCTTTTTAGAATTTTTGAACATATTTTTTAAAAGACAATACATGATTCTAATGGAATAATTAGAGAAATATATTACACATTAAACCCAATCTTGACTCCACTTGACTTGCCCCCCCCCCCCGTACCAGGAGGGTATCTCTATAATGTAGTGTTCAGTTGCGTACCTGAAGAGGCTTCTGATGACCTGAAACATGTTTGAAATTTTGGTATTTTTATAGTGTTGACCTTTTGCCACAAGTTGAAAGGAAATGCATGTTTTCCGTCATATTTGATTTTCAGTTCCTGTTCCTTTATTACCGTTATGAAATATTTCCTTATCTAATATAGTACGAAAACTGTTTACTCGCTAACCCTTCCCTATTAATCCCAGCGCTGACAGGGTTAGAATTGAATTAGGAAGCAATTTGTAAATCCGAGGTTGGAGACGGGGTTGGAGGGACTCCATCGATTAAAAGTATGATTGGTTACCTTCTCCTAACTCTCCCCTTGGATAGAGTCGGCTGTTAGAGAGGATTACACAGGGCTTAAACCAACCTCATCCTCCCTGTATCCTGAGGGAGTATTGCCATCTCCTGTTATCTATACGGGTCTCCCGTTCCATATCAGGCTTTGCCCTGATTTCAGAAGAGTTATTCTAATCCTTGTTCGCCCGCTGGATATATCAGCTTCGGGTCTGCTCAGATATACTATCTGATTGGATTTAAATATGTTTCTTTCATGGAATATCTATGCGAATTGTATCTTAAGGCATGCGGGAGAACGTTGGGATATTTGATAAGCGTCTTTGATCCCAGTACTAGTTTCTTTCAAGCTATTTAGAGAAGTAAGCCGTTAACGTGGTACTTTTCATGATTCTACCCAGTGATTGAGAAAAAAAAGTCCGAGCGTAAACTAAGCAGATTTCCCACGTGAAGTTATACAATAGAGAAATCTGCATACTAGGAACAGTAGTAGTAATGAGTCTCTAAACCAATTTCACGAGAGCCGAACAGTTACGGAAATGGCCGAACTAACATTCGGCGAAAGCCCCGAATAGAACCGACTTCAGCCGATCTCATCTCTGTTATCCGCACACACTTAATATAATTGCAAATATCTTGATTAATATTCAAGATATAGAATACATGTATATAACAATGATTATAGTAAATTTAATTTGACATAAGATTGGTTCTATACAATTTTTCGATCTGACGCATAATTACGGAGATATTTCGAATTTTCGAAAATGCCCCTCTAACCCCCCCCCTCTCCCACTGGTCCGATTTCAGCCATTAACGAACTTGATCTTTCTTTTTATATAAAACGATTAAATATCGAACGATCAAACAAAAATTGCGACCGCTAGAGTGTTAACAGACAACTATATATATAATTTTGAGCGGACCTTTTTTTCGTCATCTCCTGGGTAGGATCGATGGACATTAAAGAAATGTTTCGAAGATCGCGTCAACAGTACAACCTCAAAAGCTGATTTCCCTTAGGGGAAATCTGCTAAAAAATGTTGCCCAAACAAATTTAGACAACACTCATAAGAAACTCGCTGTCAGTACTTTGTCATTTTAACTGTTGCTTTATACATATGGGTTACTAAACTCGAAAAAGGAAACTTCTGTGTGTATTATTCTGACTGGATTGGCACCACATGCACACTTCATTGTCTAATTTTTCCCTAAATAAGAATGCATATATGGATCTGTATGTATAATAATATCTCCTTAAGCTGTAAATGAGGTTTTTATGATATAATAACTTCGTTATTATATTCACAATCATACACCCTATACTAACATACGCATGCCCAGTCTGGCTGGGCATCAGCAACACACACAAAAGGAGAGTCCAGTCCTTCCAGAGCAAAGTTCTTCGGATAGCGGCAAATGCTCCCTGGTTTGTTAGGAACAGCCAAATCCACAGGGAATTTGTGGTTGCTCCTATTTCAGTTCACCTTCAACAACTTGTATGGAAATATCATGCCTGCCTTCCCATGTTAAGTTGAGCCATCCATTATAATTTAGGTACACCGACTGAGGGGCACGACTACGTCCGAGGTTGTACCAAAATATCTTAATTTTGTAACAAATGTAACAATTTGTGAATAATACCTTCATTGTATTGGATCAAAATAAAATTTCACATTGTTTTTTACTCTCCTTCTCAACTGGTCCGTTTTGGGCCCATAATGACCTCAATATTTAGCTTTATACGAACCTATTACATTAGCTATTCAAAATGTTGAACATATTGGAGCTGTTTAGTGATCTTATTTTTCGCAGCAGATGGATTTGTGTTTACAGTTGTATACAGTTATATAATAAATTCTCGGAAACAAACTATTTTATGAAATGTTTAAATCTCTACTTCGTATATCGTCAAACTAGTGAGTAAATCTCTAGTTTATACTTTCAAAGAATATAATTATGGTTATTTAAATACATTGATGTGTTGCCATAATATTGTTAAATTGTTAAAAGAAACTGTCTCCCGAAATGCTGGACGTTAGAGGAACCAATTGATGAGGATCTGTAAAAAGGCCTTGTCCTCTGCTCGTGGTAGTGAGGAATACTAGTATTATTGATCCTGAGTAAAAAGAAAAGGTCAGATGTATCATGAACAAAAAAATAAGTTTTAATGCGAAAATAGAATTCAAATGATATGGTTTCTTACTCTTTTTACAGATATGTTCAGAAATATTGAAACTTATTATTGTATATCAGGATATGGCTCCTAATAACTAGCTGGTGGTAAATTGTTTCACAATATATAGGCTTTAGGTGGGGTAAAACTCTGTTCTAAGTTGACCCTCTTTCTTGGAAGAGCACAGGATCAAGGAGGGATTACACTGGCTTAAGCACCCCTACTCCTGCCCCGTTACGGATTTCCTTGGGATTATTCTTTGTTATCAATTCTCTATTATATTCCTTTATATTAACTAAGCCTAAGTGAAATGTGGATAGCACCCGTCCTAGAATGTTCATACAAAGGTATTTTATTAATCAGGTAAAAGTAAAATCTATACTCATTTTGAATTAAGTATATTATTCAAGTGCGTAAGTGAATTGAAAACTTAGTTTTTTACATTTTTATTGCACCGGCACTGTAGTAGATGTAGATGTGATTTTTGTCGGGGCGATCAACTGCATGGTTATTACACCCTTCCATAGTTTATAATTTACTGTTTATTTGGGTCTCTGTGTTAATTAGTGTAAGTAAATGTAGTCTGTTCATATATTGACTCTACATATTTTCTTACTTATACATTTTAATGACCTCAACATTCTTTTTTTCCATATCCTCGCCAAATCCCAATATCAGAAATTCCACTCTCTCCTTCCAGCAATCCTTTAGTCGAATCACTTTCATCTATCCATATTCCAGAAAACCCAAGGCGACGTCTAAAGCGTAAGTGGCCCAGAGATATTTTTGTGTAGTGCACAGTATAATCTCGAATATGATATAATCCAATGTTCCCGCGGGTATTGTCTATGGACATCTTTCCACTTAAAGTCAATAATCAAGCCATTCTTATTATCATTCGTATCATTTGCTTGTAATATTTATATATGTTGTTTCAAATAAACGAATACATTTAAAAAAAATTACACTTTTTATTAAATTGTATGACACATCCTTCAGTAACTCTCCTACTGCCTCTTTGAGAACCTACGTCTTAAGAATATTTTCAAATATTACTCAACGCTTTTGTTGGTGTTCGGTATTATTCCATTTTTTCCCCACTGTTTTATGAAATTAAGCTTTCCTTGAATCTGTCATTTAACAGTTTTAAGCCCTTTCTTTTATAAGGATGGTTAGCTTAAAAAATATAAGCTACGAGGCATTAAAGCTAAGGGAAGAGCTTCACCTAAATACAGCCTTCCATCTTGTGACAAAACTCCGCCAAAGAGCTTGCCTTTGCTAAAAGCCTTCCCCTTTAAGCCCGGACTCGAAATGTTTACAGAAATAATTAATCCCCTCCATTCCGCCTGCATTACTTTAAGTAATAGCTGCTGGTTTTAGACGAGGGATTAGCTCGACCTACTTCTGAATTCTTAACTTTAATAAGTAATATTTACAGTTCCTCTTATTCCCTTGACATCAAATGGGAATATTGCACAAGTTAACAGTTTATTCTGACAAATGGCAAGGACAATTAATTAAGTAATTGGATTCATAATCTTTTATATATATTTTCTTGAACTTTATCGCTTCCTTCTATAATTGAGGGTTTATATCAAAGGTTTTCAGTCAACGCAGTATTAAATTCATAAAGCTCGAAATTCTCTTGTCAGCGCGTATTTTAAAATTTTAATTATTAACATAACCTTTTAGCAGATTTCCCTTTAGGGAGGTCATACTCATGACGCGATTTTCGAAAAAAAAAATTCAAATGTTCATCGATACTACCCCGGGGGTAACGAAAATGAAGTTCGTTTTATATATATATATATATATATTTGTCTGTTAACGGTGTAGCGGTCGCAATTTTGGTTTGATCGTTATCTTTCGTTATATTTAATAGTTTTATGTAAAAATAAAAATCAAGCTCGATAATGGTTGAAATCGAACCTATGGGAGGGGGGGGGGGTTAAGAGGGTTTTATTTTCTTTCAGTAAATTGGAAATATCTCCATTACTTTACGTCGGATCTAAAAATTGTAAAGAATTAATCTTATTGCAAATTAAATACACTATAAATATTGTTAGATACCTTTATTCTCTTTCTTCAATATTAAGCGAGATATTTTCATTTTTCTCCATTCAGCAAACCCCCACTCCATATCTCATATAAACAATACTCTGTTACATAATAAACCGCTTTATTCGAAGCTTAAATTCCAAATATTGTTTTCAAAAGACCTTTATTAGACGCTTTCCCTTGGAAGGTTATTAAAATTGACTGAATGATTTTTCATTAGTGTTTGTATTTATTCACGGCGGTGTTAAATGTTATCAGTATGTAAATTTATCTATTGTAAAACTTCCTTCCATGATTACTCCATTATTATGGATAATTTCCAATTCTGAAAACTTGGAAATGTAATTTACAGTGGCTATTTTGTGATTGTGAATATTTATGTATGTATTTCTTTCTTCCCCGTGGCTCTAAGTCTTTTAGCGACTCTTAACTTCATTTTATTAGTTAGTATTCATAAGTCTATAACTTGTTTTTTGAAGCATTAATTCAATTAATAAGTCATGGGATAGAAAGTTTATTTACTATTTAAATTTTAATTAATTTAATAGTTTTGTATTTTAATGCAATTTTTTATTAAAAAATTATTTTTATTTTTTCAGATAAGCTCAAACGAAGTGGGACAATAGGTAAGAATTATTATATACCTTTCTTATTTGTTATTTTTTTTCCTAAATCTTATCTCTTATATTTAAATAGTTTTATTTTTACCTTATATTAAATAGTTCTTTCATAACAAGGCCCAATTGACCAGCACAGGGCTTTCTGAATACTAGACCTGCCATAAGTTTCAAATTAAAGAGAAATGTCTGATGCATCATTAAAGTGTTTGATTTAATTGACGTGAGTTCTCATTTTTACAATTGATTCATCATATTATACAACTAGCTGTGTTACCCGGTCGTTGACGGCTTCAAATAGGAATGGTTTCCCGTCTAATTATAAAGACTGTATTAACTTATGAAGAAATCATCCAGATATTTTCATTATGTAACAGAAATGCCATGTATAGCTTGCAATAACTGCAGAGTCACTCAGTTTTAATTCCCGTGAAGAAAAGTGCAGGAATTGGACGAATTAAATTCATAATGTAATATAAATATATGGCTTAGCTCTTACTAATCCATTTGTTTCCGTGATAATTGTTTTATGCGTGAGTAAGATTAATTATTGGACGAACATTCACGAACTCATTATCGTTCATGAGGTCCAACAAATCTAGTTTGATGGCTGCATCACCCTAGCATTCAATAAAATCTATATATATATATAAAATTGTAACCTCTGTCTGTACATTGATTTTTTTCGCGAAATTTCACGATAACTTTACGTTTCACATGTCATAGACACCATATCTGCATTTTGTTTCTTTCGTGTATGTTTGTTTGTTTGTTACCTTTTCACGCATAAACGGCTGAACCGAATTTTATGAAACTTGGTATATATATTACTACTAACCCAACTTAGACTTTAGGCTATATTAATTTTCTCAGAGACGAACAGGAGTGGGGGTTATAAGGGAAGCCTGAAATTAAAAATAGCGATATTTCGTTTTCTATTGGTTTTTCGGTAAATATGCACATAACAAAAGTTGTTTATTTTGTTATTTAGAGTAACTTTTGTTATATACACTTTTGTCGTATACCGACGTTTAAATGCGTTATACGCTAAAAATTATAGCGGGAGTCAACAATATTATTTGCCAAAAAAGACTCAACCGAACTAAATAAAACTCGGTATGTGTATTAGCAGTGAGGCCTTCATTATAATAAGCCATACCAACATTTCTATGGACGGGCAGGAGTGGGGGTTATAAGGGAAGCCTGAAATTAAAAATAGCGATATTTCGTTTCCTATTGGTTTTTCCGCAAATATAAACATAACAAAAGTTGTTTATTTTGTTATTTGGAGTAACTTTTGTTATATACACTTTTGTCGTATACCTTAGTATAAATGAGTTATACGTTAAAACTTTAGCGGGCACTAACGGCTGAACCGAACTTAACAAAACTCGGTATGTCAATTAGCATTAATTCTTCCATGATTATAAGTTATATTAAACTTTTTAGGTTCGAACGGGAGGGGGGTTAAAAGGGAAGCCAGAAATAAAAATTCACCATATTTACATGTATAAGAGACGGGAAATATAAAAATATTGAAGACTGTGAAGCCTTATCGAACAAATAATTCTATTATTAGCAAATCCACGGCAAGGATGGGTATCAATCTTAAACACTGGGACGGGTAAATGTCAAAATATTGTGCAATGTAAAGCCTGCTAAAAAATACCATCACCGTTCAGCCTCAAATGAATTCCCGGGCGAAGCCGGGTATCTGAGCTAGTAAAGCTATAAAATTCTTTACATGGATTAACCAGTGTGAGATGAAGTCAAAAGTAATTAGGTGGCTGTTACCCGTTGTAGCCTTTTGAAATAAAACTGGTTTCTCTTCGAAATATATTAAGGTTATTCCAAATAAACCCTTATTTCTACATATAGTGTAGCGGTGACAAAAGATCAGAATTTCAAAATGCATACTTTTAAGCAATGTATTAGAACTGATAAATACATTTTAAACACAATGTGATTTTTAAGTCTGTCTGATAACATCAAAATTAAGAAAGATATTCAAAGTAAACCCCCTGAGGGTGGAAGCAAAGTATGAAATAGCGCATGTTAGCAATATCCATTCCCTTAACTCATATGCAAAACATTTTTCACTCCCCTTTAAAGCCTAAAAGAATATTTCCTCATTTGTCTTGTCAATCTTTTTATTGTTTATCTGTTACCTTTTCCGATAATGTAGCTAATTAATCTGTTAGCTAAACAATTTCTCATTAAAAACTGGCATATCTAGTACTCTTAAGAGATAATGAGATTACACTAATATAAGCTTCACTCCAAATTAATTAATATATGTAAAGCTGGTAGCTGAGTTTCTGTTTAAGACATTTGATAAGCTTACGGAGTGCTCCGTAAAGATGGGATGGAAGTTGTCTATTTGCCTCGTTATTGTCTTATTAACACAACAGTGTACTATAGCTGTAAGAGTTCATACAGCAGTGGAATCCACCTAAATGCTAAAAACTATTATAAACCTAGCGTCTAGACGCTAGCACATACTCTAATGTAATTCTTACATAACTCAAATACTATTTAGAAATTATTAAATTTTTATGCTGGAAAATATGGCTTCCTTTCCTCCTTGTCACTCTAATCGACCTCCTCTGCAAATAACTGATTAGTATTTGATAAAACCCTTAGGTTTTAGTTGATAAAAAACAATTATCAGACTATTTTTTTGGTTGGACATTAATCTACAATTTCGGAACTATAACTAATTTATTTATTTCTAATGAAAAGTTTGATCCGTTGTAATTCGTGTATTTTTAATAATAAAGTATAATTTGATCCTAAACCTGTCAAAACGATGGTTCCAGCAATCAATAATTATTTACTAATATACTGTTTTAATTTAATATTGAACTAATTTTTGTGAAACCCAAAGACGAAAATTAGGTCCATACTCAACTATATATATATGTATATATATATATATATATATATATATATCTTTTAACGCTCTAGTGGGCATAATTTGTTTTTGATCGGTACTAAGCTTGATATTTTATGTTTTATGTAAAACTAAAAATCAAATAGCTGAGATCCCACTTGTCGGGAGGGGGAGTTTAGAGAAGGGAAATTTCGAAAATTCTAAATATCTCCATTATTATGCGTCGGACCGAATAATTTTATAGACCTTATTGCAAATGTAATGTTCTATAAATGATGTTGTGTATGTTTTTTCACATCTTGATTATTAACGGAGATATTTGCATTTTTTAGTTTTCGGCCTTCAGTAAACTGTTATATTATGAAGCACTTTATTTGAATCTAAATACCAAGTATGGTTCTTATTGAACTTTTGCGTTTTGAGATAAATGCGAATACGTGATGCACGTGGGAAATCTGCTTAGTTAACGCAGTCTCAGCGTGACGGACTTTTTTATTTCATGAGGTTCCAGCGGGAGACATTTTAAATGTACATTCATTTTACCAGCAAAGTACCATATTGTCACCAATATATTTGATTTTTCCTGCAGAAGCAATATTCTCCCGTATCTCGTTTGCGGCATAGTGTCGTTTGTTCATTTCTAAGAGAGCAGAGTATTACTGGTAATAAAATAAAATTTATTGGATAATCCCTTCATTATATTGCTCAGCTTTTAGTAGCGGTGTACACAGTTATGTGGGAGAAAAAGAGGGAGGTCCAGGGAGCAATGGGTTTTAAGATTGATCCCCCAATAAGGTGCTCATATAATGGGTGTATAAATCGCTGGGAACTGCTTCCTCTCAGGACCTGGCTGCCTGTACTCTCCGGAATTTGCCGAGTCCCCAAGCCCATTTCTGCTACAAGCCAGAGCATATATCACCTCCTGAGAGGGAATAACAAGATGAGACGGCCTACCTACAGGCTGAGCCAACTCTATCAATCGACCACAACCAAACTGAACTTTCCACATCATAATAGAACCTCAGATAATGCTATTCCAATTTTAAGGTTTGGATATGGTTTCCCTGCGAAATATGGAGAACCCGCTAACTGACATTACTGCTGCATCTGATAGATATTTCCGTGAGCTGGAAGTCCTAATTGATAAGCAAATCTTTAACATAGCAATTAAATTTTATTTAATTCTGTTGAGTTAATCTATTATAATTCCAATTGAGGAAATGTCCGTCAGTTGGTCTTTTGAGTTTCATCCTGCAGAATAACTTTTTAGTACTGAAATACATAGTACAAACACAATTTTTTTAAATAAAGTTTTACGATAAAACCAATAGTAAACAATATTGATCTATACGTATGTGCTTTGAATTCGGAATAAACTGCTACTCCTTTTAAGAAAATCTCATTTCGCTCGAATTCTAATACTGCACGTTAGGACAGTGGTCATACAAAAATAGAATTTTATTGAAATCCTTTTATTTTGGTGGGAGGGGGGGGGCAAAGAAACATGAATAGTAAATTTGAAGTCACTGGTCTTTGAGTGACCTGAAACGAAAAAAAAAAATTGTATTCCTAACAAATTGTAAATATGGGCTTGGGCTGGCCGTGCGAGTTAGGGCGTTGGTCCTAATCTTGCATGGCAGACCTAGAGTGGCGGGTTCGAATCCCGCCCTGGGCAGCAGAAATTTATTTATTGACGGACTCGTAAATAAACTCCTTAGGCCCACCCTGGCTAGAAAAGGATGGTAAACTGTAGATAACCCGTCCCGATTTGCCTAGTAGCATAAAGTGGACGTAAAATAAAAAAAATTGTAAATAGAAGCTCAGAAAATCCAGTTTCAATTCATATACATTAGTACGGAACTCAGGTTGGATCGTTGATCTTAAATTTATGTATATTTATTTTTACTACCTTCATTTACCCTTTTTCAGCATCCTGTAGCTACAACCCGCTGCGCTGAATGAGTTGACACACATTGACACAATAGAAAATTTATTCTTGAGCAATAATAGCATTTTCAGTGAGTTGTGAATTATTCCTGTTAATCGTTATTTCCAAGGAATGTTTTATTGCCGTATCTCTCTATTATTGGGACGGAATGTTTTGACCATGGAGTGGTGAGGGAGATGAACCTATACAACTCAACATCAATGAATTGGTCTCTATAATGTTTATTACCCCTTCCGAGAGTCAAGAGAGACAGAAGGCTCGTATGCCTATCTTATAACTAACCTGAAACCTTCAAATTCCGAATCCAGTCTCTTTTATAAATAAGAAGGAGAAGGCTGGAATTCGACGAGAGTGAACCTATTGGTATATATATCCGGTGTTGATTGCACGATCGAGTTGTCCTGGAATTTAGTGCCCACTAGGTGTATTTCCGAACCAGCTGAAGGAGGTGAGAACAAGACCCCAATCAGGGGTTGAGTTCTGTCAATATATCTCTTTTTTCTCTCTCTCTCACTCGAACACCCTCCCTCTCCCTCTTTTAACTCTGTTATTCCTCATGTCGTAGCACCCTTTTTATTTCTTTATGTTTATGGAGAGAGCCAATGCATTTTACCAGATTTCCCTTAAAAGAAACCGGCTATTCAGGTCGTGAGCATTATGCGTTTTTTCAGTGCTTTGAATGTCAACCGATCCTCCCTACTAGATGACGAAAATGTAGCGCTGTGGTGGATAAGCTTTCTGCTTTGGTTGGTGGAGGATTTAACCTGCACGTATTTAGTAGATTTCCCTTAAGAAAAATCAGCTATTGAGGTTGTACTCATGACGCGATTTTTGCATAATTTCTTAAAATACCCTTTGATCCTACATAGTAAATTGCGAAAATGAGGTCAGTTCAAAACCTCTAGCCTTCAAATCTCAACCCCTCTAGCGGTCTCATTACAAAATTAAAGAAATCGGACTAGGGAAGGGGTGTATTTTGAAAATTCGATATATCTCCGTTATTATACATCGGAACGAAACATTGTATAGAAACAATATTATTTTAAATTTAATTACCTATAAATGTTGTTATATACATAATTTCTCTAATATGAATATTAGCCGTGATATATGGATCTTTTAGTTTTCAGACTTCAGTACCCCCTCCCCCCTCCGATTCATGTCATGTTAACAGTTAGGTATTACAACATGATCCTTTTTATTCTAATCTTAAATAACAAATATTGTTTTCATGAGGGCTTTATTATGGGAGATACATTGAAAATTCGTTTTGCCATGACACATATTCACACTGACAGCCTTCTGGCGAGATTCTGAATATGTGGCGAGATGAGATCACTAGTGCGTTATAGCAGCACGTCGGAAATTGCTTAGTTTACGGAGTCTCCAGGTGACGGACTTTTTTTACATGCGGCTTTGGAGTCGAGTAGATGTACCCTGGCTTTATTCCACGGGGATATACGTCGTTGCCCTTTTTATATTGAAGTTTTATATTTGATCTTTGTGAACTGGATATTTAAACTGCTAAATTTAAAGACAAGAATGTGTCCGAAATCGAACATGGTGTAGAAAATGGGTGAAAACAAAATACGAAACTCGTCATTAAGGGGGCCATAAAAGGTATTTTATATGGTTCAACGGAGGTGACAGAGTTAGAGGGCAGCTAGTATAAAATTGCCTTTAATTTGGAAACTGGAGAAGTTGTCGAATGGACTGACATGTGGCTGAGGATGATGATGGGATGAGGTCGTTAGCAGATGTTACAAGATACAGTAGAGAGGACGCGGGGTGATTGCTCCAGTGTCACGTGAGCAAAGAGACACGGGATGGGGTGGGGATCTGATGTATGAGGCTTTACGCGGACACGGTGCTCTTCTCAGCTGTAATTAACAGAGACGAATGGCGATCCACTGCCTATCCTACACCACCTATAAGCCACAATGGGATACGCTTCAAATTCACATTGCCTCATTAATATCAGCTGATATATTTCTAGAAATTAAAGGGAGTTTTATATATTTTATATTAAGAGTGTTATGTTCGGTTATCGATTAGGCGACAGGAATTTTTGTAATGGAGAACCAATAAAACACCTATCACTAAATAAAATCCTAAGTTCCATCCTGCTAGAATGCTAGGCCCCTGGCACCCGCTTAGCCAATAGTCGTCTAAGGTATTTACTTTATTATTTATTAACATCTACTTTTTGCAACTACAGCTAACTGGGACGGGTTATATACAAGTTACCACCCCTTTCTAGCCAGGGTGGGACTAAGGATTTTATTTAATGAGTTAGTCACTAAATAATTCCCTATATCCCAGGCTGGAATCCAACTCGCCATCCAATATATACCCTGTGAGATTAAGGTCTACGCTTTTAACTCAAGGCTAACCCCATCTATCCATGGCACACATTAATAAATAGCATTAAAATTTTATTTATTTTGGAAATGATCGGCTAGTACTCAACCGAGTACGGTAATACCTATAGTAAGTAATGATTTCAGGATATTTTCCTAGTGCGAAACAGTCGGACCATCTTTAGAATGGAGGTTTTGAGTTCGTAATGCTAATGACATAAATTTCCCTATATATTATATTGTGTGTCTTGTTGTGCTTGTGTGTGTGTCTATATATATGTATATATATATATATATATATATATATACATATACATATATTCACATATACATATAATTACTCACTACATACTACATTACGTTTTAGCAGATTTCCCTTGAGGGAAATCAGCTATTGAGGTCGTACTCATGATGCGAGTTTCGAAAAATTACTTCAAATGTCCATCGATCCTACCCAGGAGATGACGAAAATGAGGTCCGTTCTAAATTATATATATATATATATATATATATATATATATATATATTTGTCTGTTAACGCTCTAACGGTCGCAATGTTTGTTTGATCTTTACCAAACTCAGAATTTAATCGTTTTATGTAAAACGAAAGATCAAGTTCGTTAATGGCTGAAATCGGACCAGTGGGAGGGGGGGTTTAGAGGGGGGATTTCTGAAAATTCAAAATATCTCCGTTATTATGCGTCGGATCGAAGAATTGTATAGAATCAATCTTATTGCAAATTAAATTTACTATAAATATTGTTCTATACATTTATTCTGTATCTTGAATATTAACCGAGATATTTGCATGTGTATTCTGCGTGTGGTCACCTGTAGGCTATGTTCGGACTTTCCGCCGAGAGCTTTGGCGGCCGTTTCCATAACTATTCGCCCCTCGTGAATAGGTATAGAGGTTAGGTTAACTGTGTTTTGGGGCTAGAAACTACTGGATTATTACGCCCTAAATAATGTTTTAGGTTTAGAGGTTTCTTACTACTACAGTTGTTATTAGGCAGATTTCTCTATTGTAAAACTTCACGTGGGAAATCTGCTTAGTTTACGCAGCCCCTGTGTGACGGACTTTTCTACTTTTTCCTTAATAAGAAGCCCATATAGACAGGACTTGAAATTTAAATCGGATGCGAGATGTTTATTGATAGAGTTGCTTTAAGTGGAATAGCGTGTGAAAAGAAGTTGAGCTAACATAGTTACTATTCAAGTTGGAAAAAAAATATATATTTAAAAGAACAATTGCGGAATATTATATTCTACTGACAACAGTATTGGTTATATACATCCTCAATCGCTGATTTTTTTATTTTAGAAAAAATCCCGTTTGGATGGGACAAGTATTTCATTAGACATTTTGACCCCTGTTTACAAGAATCGCTATATATTTATTGAAGTTACTACTCAATTGCCTCTATGCTAAGTGGGTGACGAAGGAATGGAGCGGGGTGGGGAATAAACGTCCTTCATTAAATTGTTTATATCAAAGCAGTCATGTATTTAAAAAATGATAGAGACGACGTTTTGAATGTTCTTTTATTTTGAATATAAAACTTTTTTGAGGGTTGTCGACATGTTAATGAGAAAGACAAAAATACCGTAGTTCAGTTGCTTAGCGATTGTATCATCGTACTAGAGATTACTGGGTTTGTGGCTGAGGATTGTACACTGAATTCTATCCATATGTGTGGTGGCTACCTGGCTTTGATGTCTAGTTTCGGACCCTTTCGCAATCAGCTTAATGAAGCACGAATAATCAAGTAGCGACCTTTGATCTGTAACGCTGCCACAGAATTTCAGGGAATGTGCCAAGGTGACCGACCACTTGCCCTCCCACTAAATCCGAGGGACCGCTTCATCGTTTGTGAAGCCAAGAATTGGCATTTTTAATAAAAAAAGACTCATCATCACAAACTTCTTGTTGTCTAACACACCCTCTATTCATCAGCAATTTTGTTATTACCACCACTGAACAAGTATAAAAAATAATTAAAAACTTTGGATTCAACTTGGGTACAAACTACAGGAACTTTGAGAAAATGGAAGAGATATTGGCGTGGAATGCTCTCTGTGCTTCATTATTACTGTGTGACTCTAATTTTTCAATTATTAAATTAATAATATAAATACACTGACTACCAATTTAGAAACGAAAACAGATATTTTGAGATTCTGAAAAAATAATTTAATAGTTGATTTACTTAAGGGAAATCTGCTAAAAGCTAAATGACATACCCTGGAGATTGTCATATTCCAAACTTTTAAGAATAGTAGCTCAAAGATGTGCAGATGACGAATGGACATTTGTGAAAATTCTTATTTTGAAGTAGGTTTTTTTTTTAATTTTCTTAAAAAAATTAGTATGGAACAGCTGTGCAGAAAGCGGCTGATAGGAGTAATTAATTTTAAAAGTAAATAACGTTGGCTGTAGGTTCGATTTACGATTAGGGAGCTTAAATTAATAATTAACGAGCTTGGCGCGGTAAACAATGTTGTTTTATCGTAGGGCCCCTTCCGGAAGGGGGGGGGTTGTTTGATAGATGGCTCATTTCCCTCCAAGTAACGACTTTTCCTTTTTGAAGTAGCTTATCGCATTAAAAAAAATTACTGATGTGTCAATATGGGATGAAG